>CM028130.1:494280000-494847500 GCA_016271365.2 Neoceratodus forsteri
GCCTACCTTGGTATCATCAGCAAACAGACTGATCTTGCTCTTAATGTCCCATGATATGTCTGCAATGAATATCCCAAACAACACTGGTCCCTGTGGAACACTGCTCATCACTGCTCTTGGGTGTGAGAGCTCCCCACCCACCACCACCCTCTGTTGCCTTCCCTGCAGCCAGTTTCCTACCCATCTCACCAGCTTTGCACCCGCCCCTGCTGTGCCTACTAACTTCCTTCCCAGCCTTCCATGTGACACTGAGTCGAATGCATTACTGAAGTCCAGATACAGGACATCCACTGCATGGCCCCTGTCCAGTTGCCTAGTTACCCAGTCATAGAACTCGACCTGGTTGGTTTGGCAGGATCTGCCACGTATGAAGCCATGCTGTCTGCTGTCCTGTAGTCCTTTGGCCTGTAGGAGGGCCACCATCCTCTCCTTCAGGATAGTCTCCATTAGCTTACCCACGATGGATGTGAGGCTCACTGGTCTGTAGTTTCCCGGTTCATCCTTGGGGCCACTCTTGTGGAGGGGCACCACATGAGCCATCCTCCAGTCCTGAGGTACACACCTAATGTAATGAGGCATTAAATAGGTCTGCCAAGGTCCTGCAAGGACCTCTGCCAGCTCTTTCAGTACCCTGGGTGGATGCCATCTGGGCTTGGCGCCTTGTCCACCCTCAGTGCCTTCAAACCCTCTCGAACTCTGCTCTCCATGATTTCCCATCTGTCACCCCCGCTTCTGCCATTCCTCCCAACTTGGGTGTCACCCCCCTCTTCTCTTTACTAAATACTGAGCAGAAGTACTCATTTAGTACTTCCGCCTTATCGCACCCTGCTTCCATCCAACCGCCCTCCTTCCTAATCCTTACTATGTGGTCCTTACAGCTCCTTTTCTCCCTGATGTACTTAGAGAAGTCCTTCTCCCTTCTAATGCCTTGTGCCAGCCTGAGTTCGTAGATGCTTTGGCCTTACTGCCCTTGTCACCTCCTTCCGATTCTGTCAAGCACCTGTCCTCTCTCCCCCGTTTTCTTGTACTTCCTAAAGGCAGCTCTTTCTCCTCTACCTTTTCCATGACCTCCTTGCTCAACCAGATCGGTTTCTTAGCCCTAGCCTTCTTGCTCTGGGCTTTGCAGCAGGTTTTGGTTGCCTCCACTATCCCCAGCTTTATGAGCTCCCACCTCTGGTTAGTGTCCATTCTAGATTGAATTCTGGCCAGGTACCCTTTTACCACTTCCCTCATCCTCCCAAAGTCGGCCCTCCTGAAGTCCAGCACTATTGTGCCAGATTCCACTCCTTCCTTGCCCATATCCAATGTGAGCCATACTGAGCGGTGGTCACTCCCTGACAGCGGTTCCTCCACTGTAAGTTCTCTCAAAGTCCCCATTTGCCAGCACAAGGTCAAGGGTGTTTCCTAACCTGGTTGGTTCACTGACCATTTGCAGCAGGAAGCTGTCCTGAAGGCATCCAGCAGTACCTGCCCTTCTGTTCCTGGTTGTTGGGGTGCTCCAGTCCACTCCTGGCATGTTGAAGTCCCCACAATCACCACAGTACCCTTCGCAAGTCCTCCTGATCTGTCCCGCTAGTTCCCTGTCTAACTCCTCCGCCTGAGATGGTGGCCTGTACACCACTCCCATTCTAAGAATCCTATTCTTGAATCCTGGATTTACATCGAAGTGACCTGCACTACCCTCCCTCCCTTCTTCCTTACACACTTCAGTCCTTCCTTCACTTATAGTGCCACCACCCCCCTTTCTTTTCCAATCACTCTGTCCCTCATAAATAATCTGTACCCTGGTACAGACAGGTCCCAGTCATTGTATTGGGTGGCCCATGTTTCCATGATGATTGCAATGTCCACCTCTCCCTCTGCCATGAGAACCTGTAACTCTACAGTTTTCCTCCCAAGGCTCCTAGCATTAAGGGTAACCTCCTTCCAGCCTTTCCACTCCTCCCATCCTGCCCTCCTTTCCTAGCATCACCAACAGTACTTGCCATTTGTCCATTGTCACTGTTATGGAGGGTAAGCTCATATGGTTGCCCAACCTGTGGTCTCTGCATATCTCTTCCCCAACTGCCACCCCCCCCCCCACTCCTAGTTTAAATTCCCAACTTCCTCTATGTACTCCTCCATCCTCTGTTTCAACACTTCTTTTTTTTGTTATCAGAAGCTCAGTAAACCCTTACCAGGGCGGGTGTAGGGTCATTCTGCTCGGGGGGATGGCTACCTCCTTTGCTGCCCTTAATGTCTCCTCTTCAGCCATCTGTGCAGCAGCGACCTGGAGCACTGTTCACACATTCGTCAGGCACTACAGTTTGGATATTGCCTCTAGGCGCAGAGCTGGTTTCAGCTTGGAGCATTCCTCCTATCCTCCTCCCGATAACTTTGTCTCTTACTGCTTGGGAATCGGTCCTAATGGTGCACCCTGCTGCAAGAGCAGTTTCTCGAAGTAAGATGATACAGTTACATAAGAACTTGCCATAACAGTAGATCTTCGAGAACAGCTCTTGCAGCAGGTAAGTTTCCCTCCCACCTTCCCCTCTGGAGGTTGTCTTCTGACCTAATTCTTTGGCTACAGCTTCTTTTGATGCCTTCTACGAGCCTTCATTTGGAAGTGGATCCTCTGTCTCCCCTTCAGATGTCATACTTGAGCTGGTAGTCTCTGGCGGGAGAACTGGGGATGCTGGGGGACCGCATCCTTTTATGTGATGCCTGATGTCGGGCAGGGGCTGACGTCGGGGGCGGTCTCCTGCTGGATTCTGCTAGCTAGAATTTTTCTGTGGGGTCCTGGCGCCTGCCTGCTTCATTCCTAATGGTGTATCCTGCTGCAAGAGCTGTTCTCTAAGCTCTACTATTATGGTAAGTTCTTACATAACTGTACTTTACCGGTGAATAACCTTTTCTTTCTGTCTCGTGGGTCGCCCCTGAAAAAGGGACCTTCAGGGCTCAGTGGGCGTAGCTACCCGGTCATCAAAATTCCATAAATAAATAAAATACGCTCTGTCGCTTTTTATTATGGCATTCTATTTCTTTTCTCAGTGGGATTTATAATACTTTGTTGTACGTGATGCAGTGAGAAGCCACTTTGAGTGCTTTGACAGTGTTTTTGGCAGTGTTTTCCAGGTGTAAATGGCTCTCCATTTGTTTTCTTTTCTGATCAGTGAGCGCCTTGAGGCAGAGAAGGAACTTCTCGAGGAGGAAAAGTACGAACGTAAACTAGAAACCCTGAAGGAGTATTTGACCAATTATTATCAGCAGGAGATTCAGGTCGGTCTACTTATCTATAGTAAGAAAAAGCTATTTATGCCGACAGCAAATTTCTATTCTGAGGTTACAGCCTTTATGAAAGGGGGAGGGGGCGCTAGCCTTGTTGTACACATGTCTTTCATTGCAAGATTTGTATGCCAGAGATGTGCCTTCCTTCCTGTCATTTGTTTTGTAATGGAACCAAGGTTATCTGTGGTAGCTACCATGCCCAGAGACTGTGCAGCCAGTCACAGGCTCTGGTACTTACTGTAGAGAGAGAGACTCTGCTTCCTGTCACGGGCTGTGGTAATTACTGTACCCAGAGATTAGGCTGCTTGTGTTAGTAACCATTTCATTACTATAAGTTTGCAGGAATTTTACCTGTCGTGGGGCTATAGTAATTACTGATCTTCTTCGAGGATATCTTTCATCAGGTCACACCTATGGAATTTAGCCTTCAGGCACTAGAATTCTACAGAAGCTTTTCTGCAGCAGTCTATTAAGGGCAGCTCATGCTGGCGCTCATTCTGATGCATCTCTACTATAAAGTGCGGCCGCCTTGCTCCTACTGTGTTCTTTCTTGCCATCTACCATTTGCGCTCGGACTCCACGGATGCTTTGTCCCTCAGTTCGACTGCCAAATTTACTTTATTTTGTCATTGAATCACTTTTAGTTAAGTGATTCCTTTCTGCTTTGTATGTCGTGAACTACTCCTTTGTCAGCTCTTTTCAGTTGCTATGGAAAGATTTCCTTCACTGACTAGTACCAGCTCTGTCTGCTGTCTTGGGCCTAGCCATAATGTCCTAGCCTGTGAATCCTCCGAGAAATTCAAGCTTGTCATCCGGCGCCAACGAAAAGCCCTGCAGAAGGTAGCCAGCGGAGAGTAGGGGTCTCTCATGGCCCCATCTGGCAGGTTGCCAGAGTTTTCCATGGGCTCGTGTGCTGCCAAGGCCTGGGACACATTTCTCGGTATGCACTCTCGACTGGATAAGGAATGGCCCAAGGACCCCTCTCCCATTGGTGATCCTGGTTCCTGCTGAGTTGTTGTTCTTCTCCTGGGTTCACCCCCGTCCATGCCTCTGCTTCTTCCAGGCCTCCCTATCCAGGCTTCTACCATCTGACACAGGGCTGTGGAAGGTCCGTCTGCCTCAGGGTCATTGGCCCTGTCCCACCGTCGAGACCTCTTGAACCTGTCACCAGTGTCAGTTGACATTCCTGGACGAGTCGCCACCACTTATACACACTATTGGGAGTATGCTGGAGGCGCTAGAATCCAGCAGGAGCCAAAAATCTTCCAAGAGGGCTGGCACTGGGTAGGACCATGAGGAAATAGCACCGTGAGCCTGGCTCATACCGTGTAGGCTTCCTTGACGTCGACCTTCCAACTGGCTCAGCTCCTTTTTTCTTGCTGTCGAGTGCGCTTCAGTGACTACGTCGGCTGTCCACCGGGAGTCAAGTCTTCAGTCTATATGACAGGAGCTATAATTACTTTTGGTATTGTTAGGTTTATTTATTTTACTAATATTTAATAAGTAATTTTGGTAACTAATACGTCTTCAGCCCTCCTTCAGAGTCGCACATGAGCAGAGCAAGTGATGGTAGGGAGCGTTCGCATGAAAGCTGTTTTCAGCCGGGCTGGGTCTGGTCTGCCGCCGGGGGGGGGGAGGCAGACCTCCTGAAAGCACAAAAAGAAGCCGTCCCAATCTTTCTTCATTGAGGACGCTGCACCGCTTGTCTTCAAGTTTATCAGCCTCCTGGTCGAAGAAGAAACTGTACCGCTTGAGGTCGTCCTCTGGTATGTCTGCGTGTTGATCGTTGGTGGCTGGGGAGATGGGTTACACTTCGACCCCTCCTGGGTCTCCTTCGGCCTTTGTTCCTAGTGACTGGCATCTTTGACTCCGGAGTCCCTTCCTGCTTCCTCGGGGGGGGGGGGTCTTCCGGTGAGCAATTTCAGCATTGTGGGCTGCTCTAATGGTGCAGTGGGTTCGACGGTTGTCCCGTATGCCTGAGCTGGCAAGTCAGTCTCCAAGGCCTTCGGACCTTGTGGTTTCAGACCTGCAGGCAGGTCGTTTGGGGCTTCCTAGTCATGCGGCTCCTTCGGTGCCATCGACACTGTGCTCTGGTGCTTTCCCCCCTCATATGGCTGTGGCGCAGGGGTCAGCACACGTACCCCTTTCTCCGGCTGAATTTCTCCATTTTTCTTCCCAGAGTGAGTCGTTGGTGTCTAGTCATGCGGTGCGGCACAGGTCACTGGGGTACTTGACTCCAACTCACGGAACTCCTCCTCCTTTCTTGTACCCTTCCTATTTACTCTGTCCCTCCGGGGCTACTAGGAGATGATATTGAGCCTGATCCTGATCTTCGACTGGGGGATGACTTTGATGATGATTCCACTCTGGGGGCGTTGAATAAGCCTTCTCTTCCAGCAGAACCCTTTGGTCAAAGACCTTACTTTTAAGTGTCTGCCTAAGAAGATGAATACCACTTTCTGTTTCTTCAGACTTCAGAGATCGATACTGGGAAGCTGCTGCGTCTGCAGTATCTGCATGTTTCGGATAGTCTTGTGGAATTGACTTCTCTCCTGCAACCCTGCTTTGAGATACAGTCTCTCAAATGGTGTTGTATAATCCGGCCCTCATTCCCTCTGTGGCCAAGGGCATACATTGGAAATACTCCGCTCCCCAGGATAGTCCTGTTCTGGGCTCGCAAGCCTTTGCTGATGCCATAGTTGTCCTGGCAGAGAATGACAAAGCCGTTCTTCCTCAAGAATCTACGGCACGCCCAGTAAACAAGGAGTTGCACAAAAGTGACAGTTTGGGAAAGTGAGTCTTCGCTACCTCTACCCTGGACATTCGCATTTCAAGCCAATAGGTTTATTTCTCTCAGTATGAATATATACTCTTTGACATTTGCTCAAGTCCACTGTAGAGGCTCTTCCAGACTCTAACATTTGCACAGAGCTTTTCCAGATCATTACTAGAGGTGTTGAATCCAATAATCACCTTAAAGCCGCTATTGATGCCTTTTGACGCTGCTTTCAGAGCAGCAGCGGCTGGCATAGGCACCCAATGCCACTATTGGTTATGCATGTCGGGATTCACAAATGATGCCCAGCAGAGAGTTATGAGTTTACCTTTTGATGGTACGTTTGTTTGGTCCTCCGGTCGAGCTGGCACTGGAGGCCACACAGAAAACTAACGGCTATCAAAACCACCAGGCCGTCATCAGCAACCCCTCAACGATAGGGAACCAGCAGCAGTTTCATAAGTGACTCATTTCATGGCAAAGCGGGCTTCAGCAGCGCAGCAGAAGGCACAGGGCCCCAAAGTGCCTAGTACCGCCCTCTGAAGACTCCGGCCATGTATCACCACAGCTGTCCGAAGAGGACTCTTCGGCAGTAGGAGGGCGGCTGACTCAGTTTTACAACCAGTGGAAGTCAGTCACATTAGACAAGTGGGTACACAGGATAATCCGCAAGGGATGGTCTCTAAACCTTTCAGAAACCCCTCCGGATCACCCACCCAAATGACAGCCCAAGTTGTCTGTGTCTAAGTCCTTTTTGTTTCTGAGATTCAAGGGCTGCTGAACAACAAGGCAGTAGTAGTTCCCCTGAATCAGCGAGAAACCAGTTCTAGGGACGTGGATATGTTCAATCCACACTTCTTGGCAGGTACCTTGCCACTTTAAGTTGGGCTGGAAGGTCTTCAAGCTGGCTCCTCCCACCCACCCTGGTTATAAAACATTCAACTCCGCCCCATGACACCATATCTTCCATACCACTTGGAAGCTCAGGTTCTCTCCTTAGCGCTCACGCATTTTATAGGCCTGATTTCTGTTTCTCTGGATTTTTGTTGTAAGATCATTTTAAAACTCACTTGAGTTCGGGCTTCATTAATAGAGAATGTAATGAAAGACAAGTCTGCCCCCCGGGTTCTGCCGGTGCCCTTGTGCGCAGATGTCCCGATCGGACTCACGCCACGTGCGTCTACTGTCTTGGGCACGACCACAATCCGCAGGCTTGCAACGTGTCTGTCCTTTTCTCAGTGAGTGCTTGGTGACCACGCTGCCCGACTTCAGCTAGGGCGACCGAAGAAGAGGTTCCCACTGGTAAATCAAAGGAGGCCCATTGGGTATTGTCCATGGCGGCTAGCTCCGTAGAACTGGAACAGCTTTCGGCCTTGGAGGGTGAGGTGGCCCAGGCGATGATCTCCTCGGTCTCTGCTTTTATTCCACTCCCCCTGGGTTTCTCCTATATAGCTTTCTTTCAGGAGCTTTGTCAGTCCCTCTCTACTAAGGGAGAGGGTTCTTCTGGGTTTTTTTCTGCCTGATCCAAAAAACGGGATCACAAAGGTAAGTCCCAGCGTCTATGTTCTTGGGAGCTGGAGAGGTCTAGCTCCCCGGATCGTCTTCTCTCGACTTCGGTTGAGGTGGTGGCGCAGGCTGCTGATTTCACTAAGTCCCCATCAGACCAGCTGGCTGAGACTCCTGTCAAGTGAGGCCAAGATCTTTCTCGAGTCCACCAACAGGTGGTCGACCGCAGAGGCCGACATTTCTCTTCTCGTGACACCAGTACCAATGTTGCCTTCCGGGGATTTAATTCTTGAGCCAAAGTCTCCGGCCAAGGACCCTGAACCAGAGGATCAGCGAGTTTCCCCCGCTCCTTCATTGACCCTCCGCCATTGCCGGTGGTCTCTGTCTCTGTCCTCTTCCGCATCGGGTCGGTCCTATTCCTGACATCGCAGAAAATAACATCGCCGTTCGTCCTCTGCCGAGGAGTGGGCTAGACGCAAATTGCGCCATTGCTATGCTAAACGGACCTTATGTGGCAGTAACTTATTTTATCCGGTGGTCAGCCAGTGCCGGCTCCCTCACCGGCAGATCTTCCTGGACATAAGTCTCCACCACTCATTCACACTAGTGGGATTGGCGCCGGAGGCACTAAGACCCATCGGGAGCAAACTTTTTGCTGGAGGGTCGGCGCGAGAGACGGCGCCGCTGAGACACGGCGCCAGCGAGCAGCGGCTCGAAAGGGTAATGACCATCTCGGCGACGACCTCCAACCTACTAGTTCTTTTTTTTCTCCTCACGAGGCGCTTTCAGTGACGACGTCACGCTTGTCGGGAGTCAAACTTCAAACTAGCGCATAGTTTTCAGTTTGTTTTTGTAACATTATCACGATAGTAGTATCGCTAGTTTTATTCTATTTTCGTAAAATTTTCTAATATTTAAATTTAACTTACTTGAAGAAGTCTCGCCCACTGGACGGAGTCGACCATGAGCAGGTCAGGTGACGGTAGGAGACTTCGTATGAAAGCTGTTCAGTCAGCCGGGCTGGGTCCGTCAGCCTCCTTCTCCTCAGCGGGTTCCACTACGGTCAGTCCGATGCCGGGATGGGCGGTCCCCGCCGGCATAAAATAAGCGGTCGCTTTCCGACGCTTCGCCTCGAAGCTCTTCTTCGACCACAGGTCAAAAAGAAGGCATCTCGGAGGTCGCCTCTGCTATGTTCATGCGCTACGACGGTCAAGTTATCGCATAGTTGTCAGTCTCTTCGGCCGCCAGCTTCCGATAATCGCTGCCCCGACATCGGGATGCCCTTCTCCCCTCACTGGTAGGGCTCCAGATGAGCAGTTTCATCAGTGGGCGCTCTTATGGGCGATGGGCTCGGAGGTTGGTTCTTCTGCCTGGCTCGGTTACCTCGGAGCCCTCGGGCTCCTCCGGCGATCAGGTAGTGGTTGGACCTTCCTAGTCGCTGGCGCCTTCTTCGGAGCGACTCCGTGCTTAGTGTTCCCTCACATGGTTGCGGGCGCAGGGGCCTCACCGATGCCCTATCTCCTGGTATTTTTCTTCTTCTTGTTTTCCAGGTTCCGGCTTTTCCCGCTTTCTGCAAGGTTCAGGGCCGTGTCGGCTGGGGTCACTGGAGCTATGGCGCCCGCTACGCGCCCACGTAGTCTCGGCGCTGGCTGGTGGCGCCTGCCGCGGGGCGCTGTGGTGCTGCTGATCGGGCGGCGCTGCTCGCTGGGCGCCGTCTCAAGGCGCCGCTCGCGGGCGCTGGTCCGTGGGCGCCTGGTCACAGCCAGGCGCGGGCGTCGGCCCGCGCGCCGCTGGGCGCGAGGGGTCACAGCCTCGGCGCTGCGGCGCCTCCTCGGTGCCGCTTCTTCAGCCTGCTTGACTGCCCTCGGGCGCCGCAGCCTTGTGACTCTCCTGTTTTTTCTGCCATTTCTCCTCTCCTAATTTTACCCTTTCCTGCTCCAAACAGTCCTTTCTGGACCATCAGGAGATGATGTTGAGCTCGACCCAGACCTTCAGTTGGGTGATGAAGTGGAGGAAACAGGATCTTTTGCTACAGAGCCTGTGGTCGAGGACCTGTCCTTAAGTCTCTGTTGAAGAACCCTGGGATCCACTCTTTCTCTCAGACTACAGACATCGATCCTGGGAAGATATTAAGACTCAGTATCTTCATGCTTCAAGATCCCTACGGATTTGATCCTCCGATTCAGTTTTCCTTGAGACGCTGTCTCAAATGGTATGGAATAACCTGCTCTTATTCCTCAGTGGCTAAATCCATTGATAAGAAGTATTCAGCTCCAAGGATCGTCCTATTTTGGCATCCCAAGCCTTTATGGATCCTATTGTGTCCTGGCAGAGAATGACAATCGTTCTTCCTCAACTACTACAGCTCGACCTATTAACAAAGAGTCTCGTAAGATTGATACATTGGGTAAGAGAGTCTTTGCTGCCTCCACTCTAAGTATGCGTATTGCCAGTTATCAAGGCTATTTTCTCCAGTATGATATCCTGTGGCACTCTATGAAAAGAATGGTTGAAGCTCTTCCAGATTCGGATTCCAAGTCAGAGCTTCTTCTGACCGAATTATTAGAGTATTGAGTCCAATAACCAACAGGTCAAAGCCGCCATGGATGCTTTCGACACTGCTTCCTCGCTCAGCAGCGCGGGATTATGCTACCGCGCCATTCCTGGCTGCGCACTTCTGGCTTCACGAATGATGCTCAGCAGCAGGTGATGGCGCTGCTTTGATGGCCCTTTCTTTTTTGGCCCTCAGGTGGAGCAAGCCTTAGAGGCCACTCAGAAGACTAGATCGCCATTGTTGGCCAGACCTCCTCGCCTGCTCTCTCGGGGCATGTGAACAGACGCCTGTTCATAGTCGTCAGTCCTTCTGAGGCAGAGGCAGGGGAAGCTCCCATAAAGCCAACCTGCCCAACCTCAAAAGAGAGAGCATAAGCGCGAGGGACCTAAAGCTCCCAGCGCTACCTTATGAGTCGTTTGCCCAAGTTCCATCCACTCTGCCCGAGGTGGAACTTTCTCCTCCGGTGGGAGGTCGTCTGATGTACTTCTACAACCAGTGGAAGTCCATAACCTCAGACAAATGGGTTCTTCGGATAATTCGCGAGGGTTACTCTCTCAATTTCTTGGAACCCCCAGTTGTCCTCCCATGCGACAACCCAGGTTGTCGGCCTCTCAGTCAGATCTCCTCACCATGGAGATCCAGGCCTTCTGAACAACAGGGCAATAGAACTGGTGCCCCCGCATCTGCGAAACACAGGGTTCTACTCCCATTACTTTCTGGTTCCAAAGAAATCTGGGGGGATGCGCCCCATTCTAGACCTCAGAAAGTTAAACAAATTCCTCCCCAGGGAGAAATTCAAGATGATTTCCCTAGGTACCCTGTTACCCTTGCTGCATCAGCACGACTGGCTGGCCTCTCTGGATATGCAGGATGCTTACCAGCATATCCCGATCCACCCGACCCACATAAATTCCTCAGGTTTGTAGCTTTGGGTCAGCATTATCAGTTCAGAGTCCTGCCCTTTTGGGCTATCCTGGCTTGTGAGTTTTACAAAGTGTTGTGCAGTTCTCGTGGCGCATCTCAGGAAAGTCGGACTCCGAGTGTTTCCCTACCTGGACGATTGGCTTCTAGCAAGCCCTTCCGGTCAGGGACTTTGGAAGCCGTGCAGAACGACTTCATCTTCTCCGCTCATGGGAGTTCTGCTGAATTTGAAAAATCTCAACTGCAACCCTCCCAGGCTCCTTTTCATAGGGGCCGCCTAGACACCTCTTCAGCAAGGCTTTCCTTCCAGAGGACAGAAGACTCGACATCCTTCGTGATGGCCCGTTACATCAGGAGAACCAATCGGTTACAGCTTCTCGATGCAACGCATGTTGGGTCTCATGTGCCTCGGTCTTCACTGTCCCTCTGGCCCGACTGCACATGAGAACCACCCAGTGGATGCTCTCCACTCAGTGGTCCCCGACCTCTCACCCCCAGTCTTATCCCATCAAGGTGACGGAGCCCCTTCGAAGGTCTCTCACCTGGTGGTCTCAAGAGAGCAATCTCCTTGAAGGATTCCCCTTTGCTCCCCCGGATCATCAGATCTCCATCACCACAGATGCATCGCTAATGGGATGGGGAGCTCACTGTCTCTCCCTCCACACTCAAGGTGTATGGACTCAGTTCGAAACTCATCTCCACATAAATGTCCTGGAGATGAGAGCGTTCTCATGCAATCCGAGCTCTGAAGGATGTCCTTTGTCACAAGAACATTCTCCTTCAAGCGGACAACAAAGCAGTGATGTATTACATCAACAGCAAGGCGGTGCTCATTCTTATCCCTTTGCAGGGAAGCAATGAGGGTGTGGAGTGGTGCTTGGGCACAAGTCTCTGATTCAAGCGGTTTATCTGCCAGGTATACAAAGCGACCTAGCAGATCACCTCAGCAGAACGGAGGCAGACCCTCACGTAGTGGTCTCGATCCAGCCGTAGCTCGGTCCCTGTTCAAAGAGTGGGGACTCCAGACCTGGACCTTTTGCATCCCCACTCAACGCAAAACTGCTCTCTTCTGCTCCAGAAATCCAGGGCCTGGCATTTTCTGTCAGGATGCTTCAGGCTGCGGTGGACAAACTTTCTTCACGCCTTTCCACCACTCTCTAATCCAGAGAGTACCTCAAGTTCGAGTCTCAGGGGACCAAGATGATTCTCATTGCTCCTTCCTGGCCTCGGCAACTATGGTTTCCTCTACTCAACAGTATGTTGGCAGCCTCCCGAGACCACTTCCTTTGCAAATCAGTCTTCTGACTCAGGGTTCTGGCTCATCCCAACCTGAAATCACTTCACCTTCATGCTTGGCTCCTGAAGAGATAGAAGTGAATCGGTTCAACGCTCTCGTAGAGTCTCAGACATCCTTCTGGCTGCTCGGAAGCCAGCCACCCGAAAAACGTACGCTTCCAAATGGAAACGTTTTTCTCTCTGGTGTGCAAAATCCTCTTGGAATCCCTTTTCCTGTCCTCCTGGCAAGGTTCTGGAGTATCTTTTGGACCTATCAAACTTAGGTCTTCAATACTCCACAGTTAAAGTTCACCTTAGTGCCATCTCAGCGTTCCATGAGCCGGTTTCTTCCTTAACTCTGGCTCAGTTACCTATGGTGAAGAGATTTCTTAAGGGGATTCTCCATACCAGACCCCCTGTTAAGCGTCCAGTTGCAGCCTGGGACATTAACCTGGTGCTGGACATGCTCACTCGGAAGCCTTTCGAACCCTTAGCTACCTGTGAGCTAAAATTTCTTACCTGGAAGACTGCCTTCCTGGTGGCCATTACCTCAGCCACGAGGGTCTCTGAGATACATGCACTGGTTACGGACCCTCCAGTATACTGTATTCCATAGGACAAGGTAGTTCTCCATTACTCATCCTAAATTTCTTCCCAAGGTTGTGTCAGAATTCCATCTGAACCAACCTCTGGTACTTCCAGCTTACTTGCTAATTTCCAAAATGAAGGGACAGGCTCTTCATTCCTTGGATGTTAAAGAGAGCCTTGTGGTTCTATTTAGATAGAACCAAGGATGTTCATAAGACTCAGCAACTGTTCGTTTCTTTTCAGCGACACCCGGCTGGGTCAACCTGTCGCTATTAGATGTATCTCTTCATGGTTAGTGGCATGCCTTCGTCATTGCTATTCCATGGCTCAAGTTAAATTAGAAGGTAGAGTGTACGCTCACTCTACTAGGGCGGTCGCGGCATCCCTAGCGGAAATTCGCAATGTTCCAATTGCAGATATATGCAACGCCGCTACCTGGAGCTCAGTGCATACTTTCGTTAAGCACTATGCACTGGATGTTCACGCCAGGCGGCATTCCGCATTCGGCAGAACTATCCTTAATGGGCTTCTATCTTAGACGCGTGAGCTCTGGCTTTCCTGCCGCCCTTTTGGGGGATTATCAGCTTGGTACTCTCCCACTAGTGTGAATGAGTGGTGGAGACTTATGTCCAGGAAGATAGGAAAATTACGTACCTACCGTAATTCTTGATCTTCTTGGACGAGTCTCCACCACTCATTCACACGCCCACCCTCCATCCCCCGAGCTCACCGCTGTATTGGTCTTCACTCCCTCAAATCTTTAGGCCGTGAGGACTTCTTTGCTGACCCTTCTTACACGGGTCATACGGACTATCTTATGTCCGTTTTTTAATGTTAGGTTTACCCTTTTCGTTAATTGCGCTGCACCTCCTTGGTAAAAAGAGTACTGAGGCGGTTGGAGGGTAGATGCGCCGAGATGGTCATTACCGCTCGAGCCGCTGCTCATGGCGCCGTGTCTCAGGCGCCCGTCTCCAGCCGACCCTCCAGCAAAAGTTTGCTCCCGATGGGTCTTAGTGCCTCGGCGCCAATCCCACTAGTGTGAATGAGTGGTGGAGACTCGTCCAAGAAGATCAAGAATTACGGTAGGTACGTAATTTTCCTTTGTAGCTGTCACCCGATTGGCCGAAGCCATCGCCTGCCCTCGTTCGAGGAGCCGGCCCCAGTGCCGATTGTTCGGCCTAAACCAGCTGCTCCATCCATAGTGGCGGAACCTCCTCAACCAAAGACCAGGGTGCCGACCAAGGATTCTAGGTCTCATTAAGGCTTGCCTCACAGGTTGTCGGTCACCCTCACCCCGACCGTCCTCGGCGAGTGGAGAGTGGCTCAGGTGGTTGGCAGTTTTTCCCGGACTCTTCGAAATCCAGCGATTCCTCGCTGTATTCCTGACCAGTAACTGGAATCTTCAGGTGGTTTCTCGTTGGACGAGAGCCCATCCTCGTTTCTGGGTATCCTTTGACTCATCTTGGAGTCCACTGGGATGAAGCTGAAACCCGTGGAGAAACGGGCCAAATACTCTCTCGGAAATCCTGGACAAGGGGATTTTCCCCCTTGGAGGCCTTCCCTGTGGCAGAGGTCATAGTGGGCCCGGCTCCTGCAGCAGCTCAATTCTTGTCCCGTCACGCCAGGATGGCTCTGCAAGTATGCGGTCCCTACCGGCTCCCTCTCCAGTTTCTTGGAGCACCCATCGGCTGAGTTGTTGGTGATCGTTTGTGTATTCCGCACTCCGGAAATGCTAGGGACGTGGACAAGCCCCTTTACAGAGTCCAAAAAGCTGGACTACTCCGGGTGGAAAGTCGATGCTGCTGTCCCTTTACACCTTCGTCAGGCTAGCTCTGCTGTTCTGATGGCACACTTCTCCCACACCCTTTTGGGCTCCCTGGATGAGGTGCTTCCTCATCTCCCGGCCAACCTCCAGACCACGGTCAAGCAGGTTTGGGATCGGGGAAGGGCGGTGGCTAATCAGCAGCTCCAGACTGCTCTGGACATCAGTGATTCTTGTGCCCGGTCAGTAGCAGCTGCAGTAGCCATGCGCCGCAGGGCTTGGCTGCGGATCTCGACCTTCACGGCAGATACCCTGCAGAAGCTAGCAGATGTTCCCTTTTTGGGCACAGAGTTGTTAGGGCCGGGGTTGGAGGGCCACCTCCAGCAGATTGAGAATTCCAATGCCACTTTGTACTCGGTTGCATCTGCCCAGAAGGACAAAGGCAGCCATCAGCAGCGTAAGCTCTTTCGTCCTTCTGTGGCTCGGGCGTCCCAGCATCATCAGCAACAGGGTAAGCAGGCTCATTCTTGGCGCTCCAAGTCCAAGCCTGTCGCTTCCTCTGTTAGGAAGTCCTGAGGTAAAGGTCCGGGTGGCCCCTCAGCGTGCCCACTGGTTTTTTGCGGGGTGCTGCCCCCAACCTCGTCACACCTCCCCGTGGTCCACCTGTGGGGGACCGGCTCAGCCACTTCCTTTCTGCCTGGTCCGTTATCACCACAGACCGCTGGGTGCTTTTGATGGTCTGCCTCTGGAATTCGAGCAGATCCCTCCGTTTCAAACCCGCCCCTCGCGGGGGGCCACCGGATCCGCAGCCTCTCTTTCGGCTTGCCGAGAAAACATAGTCCTGCTCCTCCAGAAAGGGGTAGTCAGCAAGGTGGTGGATGATCCTCCTTGCCCAGGGTTTGTGTCCAGGTACTTCCTGGTCCAAAAACGGACTGGGGGGGCTGGCACTCCAGTCTCTATCTGCATGACCTAAACAAGCTCCTAAGACCACGCACCTTTTGTATGGTCACTCTGGCCCAGATCAAACCATCCTTGGAACTAGGCATGTTGTTCTGCTCCCTGGATCTTCAGGATGTGTTCTTTCACTTCCCAATCCATCTGTCCCATCAGCGGTTCCTTCGCTTTCGAGCAGAGGGAACCCTCTATGAGTTTCGGGCCATGCCCTTCGGCCTTTCTTCAGCTCCCAGGGTTTTCAACAAATGCATGGCAGTGGCGGCAGCATCCCTGCGGTGCCGAGGGGTCCGGGTCTATCCTTACCTGGACGATTGACTGATAGCAGCCCCCTCCAAGTTGGAGGCGGAGCGGTCCAGGGATGTGTCCTTCCAGGCTTGCTCTCAACTAGGCCTCCTTATCAACGAAGTCAAGCCGGAACTCATACCTTCGCAGGTGATTCAGTTCATCGGGGCGGAGCTCGACACTATCCAAGCCAGAGCCCGGCTCCCAGCGGACAGGGCTGCACTTCTTTCCTCCTTTGCCCAGTCATTTTTAGTTGGGCAATTACTCCCTGCCCGGGACTTCCTACTCCTTCTGGGTCTCATGGTGGCCTGCACCAGCCTGGTCGGTTGGGTCCACTGGCATAAGCATCCCCTGCAGAGGGGGCTGGCCCGCAAGTGGTCCCAGCACTCCGGTCTCCTAGACCAGCCAGTGTCCGATGACCCAGAAAATGTGGTACAGCCTGCAATGGTGGCTTGTCCCAGCTCATCTACAGGAGAGGATCCAGTTTGTCCTCCCTGAGCAGATGGTCATCTTGATGACCGCCTCTCTGGGTTGGTTGCCCATCTGGGGGAGCACAGGGCCCACGGCCTTTGGTCCCCTCAGGAGTCTCGATGCCACATCAATCTGCTGGAGCTCAAGCAGTTTGATTAGCAGCGATCGACTCTCCTCCAACTCAGTTCTGTGAGCCGGAGAGGCAAAAATGAAAGCAGAAAATATAGATAGCGTAGGCAAGACAGCCGAGGGATAGCAAAGCAAGGAAGAATGAACTGAAAAAGGAATAAGCCGGCTGGAGGAAGGACAGAGGAGATAAGAACATCCCTAGCCTAGGAGTGCAGGCCTTACCCGGCTTGATCTTAGGGTGAGAGATGAGTAAGGAAATGAGAAAATAGAAGAAGAAGAAAAAAGAGAAAGAGAGATGGGATGTTGAAGGGACCAGAATGCCCACGCATAGTTAGCTTGTAGCTGAAGGTTCACTTAGGGGAAGCAAGAATCCCGGAGATAGAGCTGAAGAGAAGGTTCACCAACCCGCTTAGACAGACTCAGGAGGGCATAGTCCCCATCTTCAACATGCCATTGTTCTTGACACTCCACCTCGGCTCCTGGAAGGCCTTTACTTGATGGGCAGCCGAGGAGGAAGAATAAACCCTAGCAGCATGAGAGCGCTGCTCAGGGTTTAGAAATTGAAATGTGTTTTCAGGCATTCCAAGATAGAAACGGGACTCAGACTGACTGGCTAAGGCCAAGGCTTATGGCCACAAGATTGACAAGGCACAGCAGAGCTCTACTGTAAAAATTGTCCAGGATCTATACTTAAAGGGAGAAAACCACTTTAGCAAAACAGCGAAGGATAGCCTACCTTCTCATTTGCCTTCTTGTTTGATTTCTCCCTATTCCTTTTTTTTTTTTTTTTTATCAGATAGAAAAAAAAAAAAATTTTAACTAGATGGTATGACCCAGTTAATAAGATGCCCATAGTCTGGAGAGAGTTCCCTCAGCATTTTTTTTTTTTTTTTTTTTTTAAGCAGAGAAAGGAACAGACGTATTGCCTCCTCGCTCTGCAAGGCAAGAATAGAGGGGGGAATTAGATTTCAGGCAACTCATCTGAACACGGGATTGCAGGACCAAAACTGAATAGCCTGGAGCTAGGCCAAACAACCCTCAGAGGTATCTTTGCCATAAAAATAGCAAGAGATAGTTGTGCAGTCTGATCGCCAATGTAATCCGCGTAGATGGCCCATATGAATCTTAGAGTAAATAATTTTTCTGGATTTTAACTTCAAGATTTTTTTTTTACTTTTTTTTTTTTATTTTTTTTGAAAATGAAGCAATTTTTCCTTATAGTTTGTTATAATGCAGAGAGAGGAAGGAGACGGGAGGTGAGAAGCCACTGGAAGAGGCCACCAGTGATGGTATGGTACAGAATGAATGGTGAAGATACAAGAGAAGAATCAAGAATCACGGTAGGTACGTAATTTTCCTATCTTCCTTGTCAATCTTCACCATTCATTACTTCCTGGGTGAGTATTAAGCTCCCTCTTCCCTGGAGGGGAAGAGGCCATACCCCTGAGGGAACACGACCCCCAGCCTTCTGCTGGTGAGAGACATGAAGGGAGAAGACCCTGGCTTATTATTCAGAAAGCCTGGCGGGAGAAGAGCTAGGAGGTGCCTCCCCAGGACGGAGGGAGACGGAGGGAGCCCCTGTAAAAGTTCCTCCTAGCTCTGGATGAGAAAAAGACGGTCCCCCGGAAGGCGGAGCGCATCACCCTCAGCTACCGGCCAGGGGTGACATTTGAGAGACGGCTATGTCATCCGCCTGATGGCAGATCGGGCTGTCCTCGCGAAGCCTGGAAGCCACCTTCATTACGCCATAAGATGCCCTTGCTTGGTGTCTTGCTGAGCTCCAGGCCTACCGCCGGAGAGGGCAACGGCTTGTCTGGTTTGCTCCGCGGTCATGCATAGATGCTGGCAGCTGGGACATCATCACACAGATGCCGGCTGTAGGCAGCGTGGTGAGCCTGATGTGATGCAATACATGCACTGCACGCCGAAGAAGAGAATACTCTTCGCCCCCAACGGTCGAACCGAGAGAGTCCGAATCCGTGATGGTCGGGCGCCAGGCAACGGCGCCAGAAGGAGTATCCTGTGTATACCAAACCTGAGGACGGGTTGGGAAGGGAACCTAGAGACCAGAGGAGGCACAATACCCACGCTGGCAGTCCGGGCCGGGTTGGGAAGAAACGGCAGGGAACTGCTAGGACTGATAGACGCCCTGGAAGGGGATAGGCCAGGAAGGTACCACCAGATGCTGGGCACTGAATTTCCAAGGAATTCACGCTGTCACCCGCTCGGTATTGTCTCCCGAACGTAGGAACCAAGATCCTCACCATCCTCGAGAGGAAAACGCTGATATTCTGTGAAATCAGCACTGAGGACAGATGGTTAGGTTCCCTCTCCTCAGAGGAGGAGACGAGGATGATGGGGAACTGGAATGTTCAGAGGATTCTCTGGGTGTGGGGAGAGTCGAAAGACCCGCCTCATGGCTGTGTAACTAATATATGAGGGGAAGGCCGCCGCAGAACTCCTTGAACTGCTCCCAGGATAACGGACCAGAGGGACCCATGCATGGCCTGGGAGCGGGGGTGGTGAAGGCAGAGAGATGAGAGAGGCACCTCCGAGGAGGTAACTGTTTCGCGAGGGCCTGAATCCGGGGAAGGAGCTCTTAGGAGGGATCCTGGATATCAAACCAGGCCTGCAGAACGGAACTCTGGGGAAGCGGAACCTGGAAGAGCCCTGGGGAGAAACTCCCCGTGACGACGCTGGACTGCATGGATCCAGAAGGGCAGTCCACACAAACGCCCGCCAGAGGACACCCTAGAACCCTGGGGAGGGTGGGCTCCCGCGCCATGGCTCCTGGCCACCCCTGAGGTGGCCAAAGAAGACCGAGCAGCAGGACGCCTGCCCCTCAACCCCTCGGATTCCGAGAGGGCCCTCCTCCCGACTGCAACGCTCCCCTAACCCCAGAGGAGGTAATAGCACTCCCTGTAGCTGTCACCGACCTCCAGAGGGAGCCCCTCCGCTACCCCCACGACTGCCCCCGGGATCTGCCACCCCAGCCGAGGAACCTCAGGAGACGACGTGCAAGGACAGAGAGGGGCCTGGGCTGCGCCTGGTACCCCTAGCCACCGAGGACCCAGATTCCGAGAATGGGATGCCAGGATGGGTCCACATTCGAGTCATCGCCTCCGAGGAGGACGACACCAGCAGGACCTCGGCTGCCTGGCTACCCCAGGGGTCCCCGAGGCCACCGGGCCGCGAACGCCCCGTACCGAGTGCGCGACACCGCCGCCCCCAGCACGCCGGGGCAGCATGAAGGCCCAACTTGCCACCCCCAGCCGGCCTGGGCATCCCTGCACCGCCCGGGAGGAGGGGGGAGGCCGCCGACGCCGCCGCGCCGGGAGGCGAAGCGGCATCGCGGGGCGGGCGCCCGCCAGGCTCATATCGGCACGAACGCGCCGAGACCAAAAATGGCACCGCCTGATCACGGCACCGCACGATCCAAAGCGGCGCCGCTGATCTACCGGCACCGCGAGCGGGCGCCAGGATCAAAAGCAGGCGCCGCGAGTGGCGGCGAGGGTTCACCCGAGGCGGGCCAGCCAAGGGCCTCCTTGACACGGGGAGCCTGCACCTCCAAGAGGTGGACTGCCGAGGCGGTGTCAGCGCTGGCGGGGCTCCCGGGAGGGGGCTACGACGCCGCCTCTAACATCGCGGAAGGGCCTTCCCACTCGGCAAGAAGGAAGAGAGGAGACCCTCCTCCTCGGACCAGTATAGGCCCGGAGGGACCCGGGAAAGGCCTAAGGATCTACTTCGAGATTCCGCGAAGACGCCGTCCCCAAAGTCGGCGGGCCTTGCCGAGCTTGTACGCTGCTGGACTTCGAGGACGCCGACGGTCCATCGAGAAACGAGCGCCGCATTAATCCATATTATGGTTGGGTCCCAGGCAACGAAGACAGACGTCAGGCCGGTCCGGAGACGGAGAAATGCCCCGAGGAGCACCGGACGATAGGACGCCTGCCCTTAGAAGAACGCTCGCTCCAGAACCCGGACATAACGCGAATAAACAAGATTAAACACAGTGGGAAATACACCCGGTAGCATTACAAAGGAAGAAAAGGAACAGTCTTACCGTGAGGCGTCGAGTGTAGAAAAAGTCGGATACGCGCTTTTGGTTGCTAGCCGAACAGGTGCTGCCTCGGCGGGAGAAACAGAACTGGGTTGGAGGAGGAGTCGTAGCTATATGAACGGCCGCCGCGCATGACGCCGCCTCGAGGGCGGGGCCGTTAGGCAACTTTAAAAAAAAAAAAAAAGCTCCCGTGACGGAAGCGCGTCCGCCATACCCAGGAAGTAATGAATGGTGCAGATTGACAAGGAAGATCGGCTTTGGTTCCTACGAAGGAACTAAGCTTGGGTCTGTAGATGGCCTGGACAGACCGTACCGCCTTCCCGGCCTCTTGGAGTTTGGTGAGGACCTTCTCCGAGGACTCACCAAAAAGAACTTCTCCATGAAGAGAGGCGTCCAAGATGTTCTTCTGGACGTCCGGTGAATTGCAGACACGGAGCCGCTGACCATCTCCTGAGGTGACACGCTTGAAGCGCCTGGGCCCCGAGGGAGTCCACGGAATCATACACTGCCTGCAGCACCTGGGTTTCCACGTCCGAACCCGTACGAAGGAGTTGCAGTACATACAGGTTACTCACCTGTAACAGGAGTTCTAGGAATGGTATATGTTCATCCACACTGTCTGGCAGGTATCTTTGCCGCTTTAAATCTTACCGGAAGGTCTTCAAGCTGGCTCCTCCACCCACCCAGGTGGTAAAACTCTCGACTCCGCCCCATGACGCCAGATCTGGCCTGCTGGAAGCTCAGGTTGTGCATCGAAGCTAGGGAGGTTGGGTGGGTCGTGTGGATGAACAACATATATCATTCCTAGAACTCCTGTTACAGGTGAGTAACCTGTATTTCTAGGGACATGGATATGTTGTTCATCCACACTGTCTGGCAGACTCCTAGCAGTTCTCCGGGCGGGAGGGAGGCAAGGCGCAACCCCCTACTTAGGGAATAGAGACTGAAGTACCGAGGCCCCAAAACTAGCATCTCAGCGTGACTCAAGGTCGATGTGGTAATGGGTGATGAAGGTGTGTGCTGACTTCCAGGTAGCAGCCCTGCAGATTTCCTGGATAGGGACGTCCCTGGAAGTAGCCACCGATGCAGCAGTATGTCTGGTAGAATGAGCTCTTATCCCTCTGGGAGGCTCCATGCCGGCCAGCTTATAGCAGATATCTATGCAGGAGGTGACCCACCTGCCTATCGTCCGCTTGGTTGCAGGTCTGCCAGGTGCGGCTTCAGCGTAGGTGACCAACAGCTGGCTTAACCTCTCCTCGATTTCAGCCTGCGCCCATATAGTGCTAGAGCCCTTCTAGGGTCTAGAGTATGGAGCCTATATTCGCCTCCGAGGTGTGACTGGGTATACCACCGCAGAGTCAACACCTGGTTAAGGTGAAACCCGACACCACCTTCGGAAGGAATTTCCGTGGGGGCTAAGACAACCTTGTCCCTGTGGAAGACCAGGTAAGGAGACTCTATGCAGAGCGCCTGGAGCTCTCCATCCTTCTGGCTGACGTGATAGCCACCAAGAAGCGCTTTCCTACAGGTGAGAGAGTTCACACCTGTGCATTGGTTTGAATGGCTTGCCCATGAGCTTTGCCAGTACCAGCAGTAGATCCCGGAGATGGAGGTTCTCGACCGGAGGAAATGTGATCAAGACCTTTGAAAAAGTGCCAGACCACCTTTCTCCTGCGCCACCGACTGTTCTCGGCCGCGACGTAAGCAGGGATGGCTGCCAGGTGCACCTTAAGGGTCGTCTACCTAAGCCCTTGCTGAGAAAGGGACCAAAGGTAGTCCAATATGCTCGCCAAGGAACAGGAGGAAGGGTCCAGGCCCTTGCCCTGACACCAAATGGAAAATCTTTTCCATTTGAAGGAATAGCATTTTCTGGTCGACTCCTTACGGGCCGCCTCAACTACATTGAGGACCATGTTGGAAATACCCAAGGCCTGGAACTCTAGCCGCTCAGGAACTAGGCCGTCAGGCGCAGGGATTGAAGGTCCGGATGGAACACCTTCCCCTGATTGAATGAGAGCAGGTCCGGGCGAGCTGGAAGCTGCCTAGGGAGCCTGGAGCAGGGACTGAGGAGATCTGGGTACCAGTACTGGCGGGGCCAGTCTGGGGCTATCAGATTCACCTGCGCCTTGTCCCTCCTTGTTTTGAGCAGCACCTTGTGCATCAAGGGGAACGGGGGAAAGGCGTAGAAGAGGCCGGGGTCCACGGCCTCGAGAAGGCATCCCCCTGCAGCGATCCCTGCTGAGGGGGGAGGGCATGGAACAGCCTCAGCTTCGCATTCTCCCTCGAGGCAAACAGGTCCACCTGAGGTGTGCCCCAATGGGAGAATAGATCTTGTACTACCTCCGGCAAGAGAGACCACTCGTGGGACGCAGCCCCTATCCGGCTTAGGGCATCGGCCAGGGTGTTGGAGGCTCCTGCCACATGAATGGCTAGGAGATCCGCCTCTGAGCTGCGCCGCAGGTAACCAGATGCGGAGAGCTTCCTTGCATAGAAGCATGGAGCGCGTCCCGCCCTGGCGGTTTAGATAGTACATGGTCGTGGTGTTGTCCGTCTGGACCCGGACCACTTGACCCGGAAGAAACGGAACAAAGACGGTGAGAGCTAGGCGGACCGCTCGGAGTTCCAGCAGGTTGATGTGGCATCGGGACTCCCTCGGGGACCAGAGGCCGTGCTCGGTGTTCCCCCAGATGGGCACCCCAACCCATCAGAGAGGCATCGGTCGATAAAGAGACCGTCGGCTCGGGGCGGACAAACAGGATGCCCTCCTGCAGATGAAATGGAACGGTCCACCAATGGAGAGCGTTCCACATCCCCTGGGTCACCGTCACTAGCTGGTCCAATGGATCGCAGCGTTGGGACCACTGGCTGGCCAGCCCCCACTGAAGGGGGCGCATGTTCCAGTGGGCCCAACGGACCACGCTGGTACAGGCCGCCATGAGACCCAGGAGGTGCAGGAAGTCCCGGGCAGGGCGCATTGCCCAACCAGAAATGATTGGGCAAAGGAGGAAAGAACTCGACCCTGTCCCTTGGCGGAGCCGTGCCTGGCTCGGAGAGAGAGTCGAGCCTCTGCCTGATGAAAAGAATCACCTGCTTCGGCTCGAGTTCCGACTTGGCTCGTTGTTGAGGAGGTCAATTGAGGAGCAAACCTGAAGGGCCAGATCTCTGGACCGCCTCCACCTCCTGTCTGGAGGGGCTATCAGCCAATCGTCCAGGTAAGGGAAACCGGACCCCTCAGCGCCAAGAGGAATGCTGTCACCACTGCCATGCATTTGGTGAAGACCCTGGGAGCTGGAGATAAGCCTCAAGGGCATGGCTTGAACTGGAAGGGATCCCTCCGCCGAAAAGCGAAGGAACTCTGATGTGACGGATTTGACAGGGACGGAAAGAACACGTCCTGCAGGTCCAGAAAGCAGAACCACACGCCGTGTTCCAAGGATGGAATTATCTGAGCCAGAGTAACCATCCTAAAGGTTCGAGACCTTAGGAACTTGTTTAGATCGTGTAGGTTGAGAATGGGGCGGCAGCCCCCCGTCCGTTTCGGAACCAGGAAGTACCTGGACACGAACCCCGGGTTTGAGGGTGGGTCCGCCACCTTTCTTATCACCTCCTTCTCGAGGAGGAGAGCGATTTCGGCTCGGCGAGCTGACAGCGAGGGCTTCCGACCCCGAGGCTCTGAGGTGCATTTGCCTGAAGGGTGGGGCCTGCTCGAACTCCAAAGGCAGGCCTTTCCCACCACCTCCAACACCCACCGGTCTGTGGCGATAACGGACCAGGCGTGAAAGAAAGTGGTGGAGCCGCACTCTCATCGGGGCACCTGGGGTGAGGCGACGGGGTTGGAGGCAACACCCCTCAACCGGTCACTGGGCAGGCTTGGAGGAAGGACCGGCCGAGGGACCTCCAGGGCCTTTACCTCCCTGCTTCTTGGAGGAGGAAGCCTCGGGCTCGGGTTTGGGACTCCAAGCGCGAGCCTGCTGGCCCTGATGCTGCTGGGCCGGATATGCCGCGGGCGCAGATGGATGAAAGGGCTTGGGTTGCGGTCTGCGGCCCTTGTCCCTCTGAGCGGATGACACCGAGTCCAAAGTGGCATTGGACTTTTCGATCCTCTGGAGGGTGCCCTTCCAGTCCAGGGCGGAAGAGGTCGGTCCCCAGGAAGGGGACATCCGCCAATTTGTGCTGGGTATCCGCTGTGAAGGTGGATATCCTCAGCCATGCCCGGCGGCGCATAGCCACTGCGGCCACGACTGACCTGGCGCACGAGTCTCCAATGTCCAGAGCAGTCTGAAGTTGCTGCTTGGCCACCGCCCTGCCCTGGTCCCGCACCTGCCTAACCGTGGTGTGCAGGTCAGCCGGGAGATGAGGGACTACCTCGTCCAGGGAGCCCAACAGGGCATGGGAGAAATGTGCCATAAGCACAGCCGAGCTGGCCTGAGGAAGGCCAAGGGAGGACGCAGCGTAGACTTTTCGCCCGGCATAGTCCAATTTCTTGGACTACTTGTCGGGAGGTTTGTCTACGTCCCTAGCGTTTCCGGCACGCCGGAAAACGCTGTCGGTAACTAACCCCTCGGCTGAGGGATGTTCCGAGAAACCGGACAGGGAACCGGTAGGGACCGCATACTTCCTGGCCATGCTGGCTGAAGGTGCAGGGCAGGAAGCAGGGCGCTACCAGAGCTCCAAGGCCGGGCCCACAATGGCCTCGGCCACAGGAAAGGCCTCCGTAGGGGAATCCCCTAGGTCCAATATCTCCGTGAGGGGATACTTGGCCCGCTTGGATACGGGCTCGAGCTGCATCCCGGTGGACTCTGAGATGAGCCTGAGCAAACCCAGGAAGGACGAAGGGCTGTCGTCCAGTGACTGACCTCCACTGGACTCCAATTCCACTCGCCTGGAGAAAAGGGAGGAATCGTCGGACTCAGAAGAGTCCGCAAAGAGCTGCCTCATGCCTGAGCCACCCTCCACCTGCCGAGGGTGATCGGGAGTGAGGGTGACAGACAGCCTATGGGGCAGACCCTGAGCCAACCTAGAGTTCTTGGTCGGAACCCCAAACAGCGGCTGGAGGCGGAGGTTCCACCGGAATCGGTGGAGCAGCTGGTTTTGGCCGAACCGGCCTGGGGACAGGCTCCTCGGGTAAGACGAGGGGTTGTTTCGGCCGCTCCGGTGACAGCCACTTAATGGCCGGGGAAGGCGACGGCGTCGGCTTGTTCCCGGTCAGAAGAAGCTGTTGCCACATGAGGTCCTCGTATCGTCGACGAACTTTCGTCAAGCCTCCCTCATCCGAGGAGGAGGACGAGGACGAGGTGGCGGCACCGGCCATCGCGGTGCCAAGACCGCCCATGACGGCGGGATCAGCTGGACCGTGAAGAAGTCCGAGACCGAGAACCTCGGCTCTTCCGAGGACGCAATGCGGGAGGGGACGGTGGACCCGGCTCCTCCCTCGGCTCAGAGGGTTCACCGAGGCCTCAGAACCAGAGGCACTGGCAAGCCTGATCTCAATCTCCTAACTGGGAACCGTGAGAGAGGGATTTTCAAGTCATTGTCGACAACCCGTCCAACGTGTGGTCGAAAGATCTCGACTGCACCGATGGGAGTCTCGGTCAACTGACCTGACGGGACACCGTCAGACCAGTGCCAAAGCGAACGATCGATCGAAGTCGGTGGCGACAACCGGGGGAGAGGGACCTTTACCGCTCCCAAGAGCGTCGACGGAGGGATTCTACCCTTGTCTTTCTTCTTGGACCAGAAGAAGGTCCAGCAGCGCTGGTCCCTCTCCTCTAGTGGAGAGGGACAGACAAAGCTCATAAAGAAGCTGTGTAAGAGGAACCCAGGAGGCGGGATTAAATGCACGCGGTCGAGAAGAAAGATGCGGCCAGCGCCGCGCCTCCTCTTCATGGGTAATCATCTGCTTTAGCTGATCCTCCGAGCCCGCCACCCTTGAAACCGCCGACCGGCCTCTTTTGACTTCACCGAGGAAAAGTTTCTCAGAGCGCCCAGTTGTAAACGGGCAGCACGGTCTTCGAGGACGAGGCTGAGAAGGAAGAGCACAGGTCGCAAGCCTGCAGGTCGTGCTCAAGGCCTAAAACAGTAGACGCACGTGGAGTGCGGATCGGTCTGAGACATCTTCTGCCCGCAAGGGCACCTCCAAAAACCGGGAGTCGATTTGTCCATCGCAGCCGCGAGGGATAGAAGACCGAAGTCTATAATGCAAAAAACTTTTAAATTCGGAAAACCGAATTAGGAACCAGTCTTATACGCAGAGCGTTAAGGAGGGAACCTGAGCTTCCAAGCGGGAAGGAAGATCTGGCGTCATGGGGTGGAGCCGAGAGTTTTACCACCCAGGTGGGTGGGAGGAGCCAGCTTGAAGACCTTCTGGAAAGATTTAAAGCGGCAAGGATACCTGCCAGACAGTGTGGATGAACAACATATCCATGTCCCTAGAACTCCTCCTTCTGCTCACCTTCTGGCATCTTTTCCGCCAGATCCAGTCCCTGCTCCCACAAGGCGTTTTGGAACTGTACCATGTGGGTCAAGTAGTTGAGGGATCTGATGGCGCAGGTAGCGGATGCATACGTGCGCCTGCCTATAGCGTCCAGCTGTTTGGACTCTGGGTCCGCTGGCAGGGTGCTCAAATGTTGCAGCCTCTGGGACCGGTCATGAGAGGCAGTAATGACCAGAGAATCGGCCAGAGGATGTGATGCCAAGTACTGGTCCTCCCTAGGGGCCTTGTACAGGCGGTCAGCTTTCCTCGGCATCGCCGGGAGCGAGTGTGGACGTTTCCACGCTGCCTTGGTGACATCCACGAATGTGTCCAACAAGAGTGGCACCACCACAGGCTTAGGATCTTTTTGCCGAAGATATCTGGCAAGGCGTAGTCTCTCGGGGTCGAGTTCCTCTACGTCCCAGCCCATGTTCTCCTGGATATCCCACATAATTTCTGAGAACAATGGGTCATCTGGAGGAGATCTTGGAAGCTCACGTGGTTCCGGAGAAGGGACGTTGATTGGAGATGGGGATCTGGATCCGTCTGAGAAGTCCGATCCCGTGTCCTCCGTTGAAGGCGAACGGCGGCGTCTTCTGGGTCTCTTGGGGCTGGGTGACCCTGAAGAAGATCTGGACAGAGGTCTCCTTTTTTCTGTTCTACCCCTAGGAGGATCCGTAGGCTCCTGGGGAGGAGGTACTCGGCCCGCATCCCTGGGTGAAGTAGGGGCCGCGGGGGCCGGCGGAGTCGCAGGTGGAGGTGGAGGAGGAGTAGGTGTGGGAAACACATCCTTCTATATGGTGTCCCACCAGTAAGTAAACAGCTCCTTGAGCTCGGACATGCTGAGGCCCGATGACGGACCGGACGCCGATGGCCGGTCGTCTGGTTCCGGCGTCGGCTCCCCAGGGGTCTCAGATTCCGGCGAGGGTTCCCTGGGGGGTACGACAGGACCGGGTTCGCCCATCTGGTCCTCGGGCTGGGTCAGCTCCTCCTCCGTGATCGCCTCTTGACAGACGTCTGTAGGAGGCGAAGGGTTCCTCTTCTCAGAAGGTACGGACATCGGTCCCCCGGCTGGCGTCCGTGGAGGTGAAGGCTTAACCGGCGAGGGGCGTCTGGTGGTAGTCTGTTCTCGGGACCGATGGTGTTTGGCCGTCGTGTGGGCCGGCGTCGGGTCAGACGATCTCTTAAGTGAAGTCCGTTCTTTGGTCTTCCGCTGGGGAGGAGGAGGCAAAGAAACTGACCTGGCGTCTGGTTCCAAATGGCGGGAACCGGACTTGTGATGGTGATGACGGTCCCCAGACCTCGACAGGGCCTTAGTGGCCGAGGACGAAGAAGTTCTGGAGGTCTTAGCCTGAGGAAGAGAGGAAGAACCCGAAGGAGTCTTCACCGCTGCAGGGGGAGGCTGAGAGCGGGCCCGGGAAGGGCAGCAGTCGGACCGGGAGCCGGAGCTACGGGAGTCAGAGGCCCTAGAAGGGGACCTGGATCTCACTCTCTCCCTATGCTTCTCGCGGTGTCTCCGGGCCTTGTCGGAAGATTCCCCCTTGGAGGCTGCGTCCATGGCTTTAATCTTTTCCTCGAGCAGGAACGCATGAACGCCCTTCTGGTGAAGGATCCGGGTCCGGCTGTTGAACCCCTGGCAGAAGGAGCAAGCCCAGGTATCGTGGTCTGGGCCTAGGCACCGGACGCAGGCCGAATGCGGGTCTTTAAATGGGATTTGTTTCCCACAGGCGCACTTCGATGGATGGTCTTCAAAGGAAGTTGGAGAGGACGTCAGACAGAACTGATCAGAAAAAACTAACTTTTTTCCCGAAGGAAGAACTTAAGCAGCCGTCGCACGCTAGAAACGAACCGAAGGGTCGAGACATGCAAGTCGACGGGCGGAAAGAACTGGGGAATCTGGTGGGACCGCCTCATGTACTACGTCTGACGCGGTCCCCGCTGAAGACTGCTAGCTAGAAGATTTCCGTGGGGTCCTGACGCCTGCCGGCTTCAGTCCTAATGGTGTTACCTGCTGCAAGAGCTGTATCTCGAAGTAAGATCTTTGTATTTGACCAGCAGTTGACTTTTTCAGGTTGTCCAAGTTGCAAACATGAGCCTCAATGGTCCAAACTGGAGACTGAAAGGTGCATCAAAAATTGCATGTCTGGTTATCATGCGCATGGCCCAGGCAATAAACACGGGGTATGCGGGTCAGTACGGGACAGCTGCCCGCAGGGACACCAGCAGAACCCAGGCAAGGAATTGTGCTCCATTGCGAATTAACGTGGAGAAACAAACTAGTTTGATTTTCAGTAATTTATCCAAAGGATTAAGTGCCAGGGAATACTCAACGCGGGAGTGGTAAGGAGGGAAATGGAATCTTCCACCAGAAAGGAAGATCTGGCGCCAAGGGGTGGGGCCGAGGCATACATCACAAGGATGGGTGGGAGGAGCCAGCTTTTAGACCATCTGGCAAAATTTAAAGGGAAAGGGAAATGTAAACAAGTGTGAATAAGAATATATCCACATCCCTAGAAAATAAAGTTAACTGAAGCACTGTCACTCCCGTAATGTGCAATCGACGGCGGGAAGAACGGATCTAAGGTGCATGAAAAACAAATGGATAAAGGCTAGTGCACAGCATCACATGGGTACGTGCAGTGCGCAAGCAGAATCAGTATACAATGGCCACTCCCACCCTAGATGAAAAAGATCCCATGGGGTTCTCGTTCCTCCGGCCCTAGATCGATACATATGAATCAGTGGTGAAGACTGATGCTTGGAAGATCTTCCAAAAAAATTAATTTAAGGCAAAATTAATTTACATTTCATGACATGGTTTTCCCATAATTACGAAGTATTCTTCATATCCCAGCTACTGTATCAGCAGGTAGGGGCATAATGTATTTGTGACATTAAGATTCTTCCCAGTACCTACAGGGACAGCTGCCAGCTAAAGTTTCCTCATTTGCACTGTCAATATGCACCAGACACGATCCAGGAACAGTATCCCAGTATGGGAAGGGGTTATCCTGGCTAAACACAGCTTTATTACCTTCTGCCCTTCTTCCAGCTTTCTGTCCACATCCACAGTGAAGGATTTAGCTGAAGTATTTGGCTCCACCAGCTGCTGAAATCTTTTCAGTTCTGAAAGAGAAGAGACACATTGTTTTTTCTCCAGTTATGTCTTTCTGGCTTCCCAGGACTAGTGTGTTAAGACAGTGGGGTACGGAATCAGCCATCCTTTGGTGAATAAATGGTCTTCAGTGTATAACAAGATGGTACACAAGGTGGAGGATTGTTATGCTCACTCAGCCCAGTTACATGTTGCTCTCTGGATGGGAAAGGTCTTGGAAACTTTGGCTCCTGGCCAACTGGCTACATCTGGAGCAGTGCGCAGGTCACAAGATAGGACAGTGAGTATCTTGAAGCCTTTGATGACCTCTGTAGAAAACATGGGAAAATGTGTTTGTGGACGGAAAAGGAGACCCTGGGTCCAATAGAAGGGGAGCAACAATAGTAAGTAAGTACAGGTTACTCACCTGTAACAGGAGTTCTAGGAATGGTATATGTTGTTCATCCACACTGTCTGGCAGGTTACTTGCCGCTTTAAATCTTGCTGGAAGGTCTTCAAGCTGGCTCCTCCCACCCACCCAGGTGGTAAAACTCTCGGATCGGCCCCATGACGCCAGATCTAGCCCACTGGAAGCATAGTTGTGCGTCGAAGCCAGGGAGGCCGGGTGGGTCGTGTGGATGAACAACATCTACCATTCCAAGAACTCCTGTTACAGGTGAGTAACCTGTATTTCTAGGAACATGGATATGTTGTTCATCCACACTGTCTGGCAGACTCCTAGCAGTTCTCCGGGAGGAGGGAGGCAAGTCGCACACCCCCTACTTAGGGAATAAAGACTGGAGAACCGAGGCCTGGCGTGACTCAAGGTCAATGTGGAAGTGGGTGATGAAGGTGTGTGCTGACTTCCAGGTAGCAGCCCTGCAGATTTCCTGGACAGGGACGTCCCTGGAAGCAGCCACCGATGCAGCAGTATGGCGGGTAGAATGAGCTCTTATCCCTCTGGGAGGCTCCATGCCGGCCAACTTATAGCAGAGATCTATGCAGGAGGTGACCCACCTGCTTATCGTCCGCTTGGCTGCAGGTCTGCCAGGTGCGGCTTCAACGTAGGTGACAAACAGCTGGCGAACCTCTCCCCGAACTTCAGCCGTCCGCTCCTTATAGTAAGCGAGCGCTCTTCTAGGGTCCAAAGTATGGAGCCTATATTCGGCCTCCGAGGTGTGACTGGGGTAGAACACTGGCAGAGTCAACACCTGGTTAAGGTGAAACTCAGACACCACCTTCGGAAGGAATTTCGGGTGGGGCAGGACAACCTTGTCCCTGTGGAAGACCAGATAAGGAGACTATGGAAAGCGCCTGGAGCTCTCCCATCCTTCTGGCTGACGTGATGGCCACCAAGAAGGCAGTTTTCCACGACAGGTGAGAGATGTCACACCTGGGCATCGGTTCGAATGGCTTGCCCATGACCTTAGCCAATACCAGCAGTAAATTCCACGGAGGTGGAGGTTCTTGCACCGGAGGGGATATGTAATCAAGGCCTTTAAAAAAGCACTTGACCACCTTCTCCTGCGCCACCGACTGCTTCCCGGCCCGCGCCCGGTAAGCAAAGATTGCTGCCAGATGCACCTTAAGGATCGACAGAAGCCCTAGCTAAGAAAGGGATCACAGGTAGTCCAAAATGCTAGCCAAAGAACAGGAGGAAGGGTCCAACCCCTTATCCTGACACCAAATGGAGAATCTCTTCCATCTGAAAGCAAAGCATTTTCTGGACGACTCCTTACGGGACGCCTCAACATTGAGGACCTCATCGGAAAGACCCAAGTTCTGGAACTTTAGCCGCTCAGGAACCAGGCCGTCAAGTGCAGGAATTGAAGGTCTGGGAGGAGTACCTTCCCCTTGTTGACTGAGATTAGGTCCGGGCAGGCTGGAAGCTGCCTCGGAGATCTGGATACCAGAACTGGTGGGGCCAGTCTGGGGCTACCAGAATCACCTGCGCCTTGTCCCTCTTCACATTGAGAAGCACCTTGTGGCTCAAGGGAAATGGAGGGAAGGCATAGAAGAGGCCCTGGGTCCACGGCTTCGAGAAGGCATCCCCCTGCAGCGAGCCCTGCTTTGGGGGCACTAACAGGATCAGCTTCTTATTCTCCCTGGAGGCAAACAGATCCACCTGAGGGGTGCCCCAGTGGAAGAACAGATCTTGTACTATCACAGGCAGGAAATACCACTCGTGAAATGCAGCACGTATCCAGCTAGGGCATCGGCCAGAGTGTTGGAGGCTCCTGCCACATGGATGGCTAGGAGATCTGCCTCCAGGCTGATCATGAGAGACCAAGTGCAGAAAGCCTCCTTGCACAGAGGAAAGGAGTGTGTCCCGCCCTGACGGTTTAGGTAGTACATGGTGGTGGTGTTGTCCGTCAGGAGCTGGACCACTTGACCCCGTACAAACGGCGTGAAGGTGATAAGCACTAGTCGGACCGCTCAAGGTTCCAGCAGGTTGATGTGGCATCGAGACTCCTGATGTGACCAGAGACCGCCAGCTCTGAGCTCCCCCAGATGGGCACCCCAACCCATCAGAGAGGCGTCGTTTGTCAGAGTAACCCTCAGCTTGGGGCACACAAACGGGATACCCTCCTACAGATGAGCTAGGACGAGCCACCACTGGAGGCTGTTCCATATCTCCTGGGTCACTGTCACTGGCTGGTCCCAAGAACAGGAGCGCTGTGACCACTAGTGGGCCAGCCCCACTGCAGGGGACTCATACGACAGTGGGCCCAACGGACCATGCTGGTGCAGGCCGCCATGAGGCCCAGAAGGCGCAGAAAGTCCCGGGCAGGGTGCAACTGCCCAACCAGAAAAGATTGGGCAACGGAGGAAAGGACCTCGGCCCTGTCCTCCGGGAGCCGTGCTCTGGTTTGAAGAGACTCTAGCTCTACCCTGATGAACTGAATCACCTGCGATGGCACGATTTCCGATTTGGCCTCGTTGATGAGGAGGCCAATCTGAGAGCAGACCTGGAGGGCCAGATCCCTGGACCACTCCACCTCCAATCTGGATGGGGCTGCAATCAGCCAGTCGTCCAGGTAAGGGTACACCCGGACCTTTCGGCACCGCAGGAATGCTGTCACCACTGTCATGCATTTAGTGAAGACCCTGGGAGCTGGAGAGAGGCCGAAGGGCATGGCCCGGAACTCAAAGGGATCCCTCTGCCCTGAAGCGGAGTAATCGCTGGTGAGATGGACGGATTGGGACATGAAAGAATGCGTCCTGAAGGTCCAGACAACAGAACCACACGCCTCGCTCCAAGGATGGATTAATCTGAGCCAGAGTGACCATCCTGAAGGTGCGAGACCATAGGAACTTGTTCAGGTCGTGAAGGTCCAGAATGGGGCGCCAGCCCCACATCCATTTGGGACCATGAAGTGCCTGAACACATACCCAGGGTCTGGTGGAGGATCCGCCACCTCCCAGATCACCTCCTTCTAGAGGAGCAGGGCAATGTTGGCTCAATAGGGTGGGGACTGCTCGAATTCCAGAGGCAGACCCTTTCCTACCACTTCCAACACCCAGCGGTCCGTGGTGATATCGGACCAGCTGGAAAGGAAGTGGCGGAGCCGTCCCCCCACGGGAGGAACCCCAGGAGGAGTGACGAGGTTGGTGGCGACACCCCTCAACCTGTCACTGGGCAGGCTTGGAGGAAGGACCGGTCGAGGAGCCACCTGGACATTTCCCTCCCGGCTTCCTGCTGGAGGAAGCAGCAGGCTTGGCTTTGGGGTGCCAAGTGCGAGGCTGCTGGCCCTAATGCTGGTGTTGCTGGGCCGGACGTGCCGCAGGGGCTGAAGGACAAAAGGGCTTACGCTGCTGCTGGCGGCCTTTGTCCTTCTGGGCAGACGTGAGAGTCCAAGGTGGCATTGGACTTCTCGATCTGCTGCAGAGGACCTTCCACCCCGGGACCGAACAAGTCGGTACCCAAGAAAGGAACGTCTGCCAGCTTGTGCTGGGTATCCGCTGTAAAGGTGGAGATCCGCAGCCAAGCTCTGCGGCGCATTGCCACTGCGGCTGCTATTGACCGGGCACACAGCAGCGGCGTCCCAGGAAGTTTGGAGCTGCGGTTTGGCCATCGCCCTTCACTGATACAGCACATGCTTAACCGTCATTTGAAGGTCAGCCGGGAGATGAGGAATCACCTCATCTAGGGAGCCCAAGAGGGCATGTGAATAGTGTGCCATCAGGACTGCCGAGCTGGCCTGATGAAGGCCTAGGGAGGAAGCAGCATAGACTTTCTGCCCAGAGTAGTCCAGTTTCTTGGACTCCTTATCGGGTGGCTTGTCCACATCCCGAGCGCTCCTGGAATGCCGGAACACACTGTTGCTCACTAGTCCCTCCGTGGAGGGGTGCTCTGAGAAACTGGAGAGTGAACCGGTGGGAACAGCATACTTCCGAACCACCCTGGCCGAAGGTGCTGGACAAGAAGCTGGCCGCTGCCGTAGCTCCAGGGCCGAGCCAGCAATGGCTTCGGTCACCAGGAAGGCCTCCATGGGAGAATCCCCTTGGTCCAGTATCTTCATGAGGGGATACTTGGCCCATTTTGAAATAGGTTTGAGCTTCATCCCAGTGGACTCAGATGAGCTGAAGCATTCCAAGTTACGAGGATGGGCTCTCGTCCACTGACTGACCCCCAGTGGACTCCAGGTCAAGCGGCCTGGAGAACAAGGAGTCGTCGTCGCCAGACTCAGAGGAGTCTGCGAACAGCTGCCAAGCGCCTGAACCACCCTCCACCTGCCAGGGTCGATCGGGAGTGAGGGTGACAGACAACTGGTGGGGCAAGCCCTGACCCGACCGAGAATCCTTGGTCGGGGCCCCAGTTTTAGATTGTGGAGTGGCGCAGCCGGTTCCAGCTGAACAACCGGTGCCGGCTTCGGTTCCTCGACTACTACGAGGGATTGCTTTGGCCGCTCCGGTGACAACAACTTAATGGCCGGAGAAGGCGACTGAGTCGGCTCGTTCCCGGACAGTAAGAGCTACTGCCACATTAGATCCTCGAGGCGCCAGCGCAATTTGAGCCGGAGCCTATCCTCCGAAGAGAATGACGAGGCTGAGCTTTCTATGGTGCAGAGACAGAGACCGCTGACAACGGCAGGACCGGCTAGACCTGGAAGAGGTCAGAGACCAAGACCTTCGGGGATTCAGAGGGTGCGTCTGAGAGGGGCCAGGGAAAACCCGCTCCTCCCTCAGTTCAGGGACCTTAACCTGGGACTCCGGAACAGGCAAGACCCCTGTTTCCACCAGGGGAACCGGTGAAGAAGGGTTGTCAGCTTCTCCAGTCGATAGACCATCCGATGGGTCAAGAAAAATCTCGACCGTGTCGATGGGTGTCTCAGCCGGCTGACTTGATGGGGACACCGTGAAGCCAGTGGCCTTAGCCGCAACCTCGACTGAAGTAGAGTGTCGACAATACGGGCAAGGACCGCTCCCATGAACGTCGACGGTGGGACTTAACTTTGGAGTCTTTTTTGGACAGAGAGGAATGTCCCGAAGGCCCTTCTCCCTTGGTGGAGAGGGATTGGCAAAGCTCCTTAAAAGAAGCTGTGAAGGAGGAGCCCAAGGAGAGTGGGATAAATGCCGTGACCGAGCATGATGATGCGGACTGGGCCGCTTCCTCCTTGAGGGCGATCATCTGTTAGAGCTGTTCAGCCGAGCCTGCAGCTGAGAACACCGTCCAACGGGCCTCCTTCGACTTAACCGTAGGATAACGTTTCTCGGATCGCCCCAACATCAGTCGGGCAGCGCGGTCCTCCAAGACCGAGTCCCAATAAGATTTGCACAACTCACAAGCCTGTGAGTGATGGCAGAGTCCAAGGCATTAAACTCACGTGGAGAGTGGATCGGTCCGGGACATCATCTGCCCACAGGGGCACCGACGTAATCCGGGAGTCGATTTGTCCATCGCAGCCGCAAGGGAAAGAGAAGACCGAAGTCTTTTGAATTTAACAATAAGTTTTGGATTGACCGAAGAGAGTGGATCCAGGCCTAAAACGCAGAGAGCTAAGGAGGGAACCTGAGCTTCCAAGCCGTAAGGAAGATCTGGCGTCATGGGGTGGAGCCGAGAATTTTACCACCCGGGTGGGTGGGAGGAGAAAGCTTGAAGACCTTCCGGCAAGATTTTAAAGTGGCAAGGAACCTGCCAGTAAGTGTAGACTGAACAACATATCCACGTCTCTAGAAAGTACAGTTACGTAAGAACTTGCCGTAACAGTATACCTCTGAGAGAAGCTCTTGCAGCAGGTAAGACCAATAGGACTAAGGGTGCCTAGCACTAGGACCCCACAGAAGAATCTTCTAGCTAGCAGTCTGTGGCGGGGGACCATCCCCTACGTCGGCGCAGCCCAATGTCAGACATGGTATAAAAGGCGTTCCCTGGCGCTTCCTCAGTACTCCCGCTGGAGACCGGACTGACAAAAGGAATGAGGAACCGAGGAAGGTCTCCTCTACCCAAAGAGAAAAAGAATAATTTGTCCCTGGGGGCAGGAGGGTGGGAAAGCCACCTGCTGCAAGAGCTCCACTCGAAGATTCACTGTAATGGTAAGTTCTTGCTTAACTACCATCTCACTTTGAGGGGGAGCTCTTGCAGCAGGCAATACCAATAGGACTGAGTCCCAAGCAGTACCCAAAGATAGGCCCAGGTCAGATAGGAGGAGCACAAAACTGGTAATGGATAACACAGATGAGTTGGAACATAGGAGAGGAGGCACAGAAGGACTGCTAGTCCAAAGCCTACTCTCCACCTAGAAGCAATGTCCAGACTGTTGTGCCTGATAAATGTACGGACTGAGCTCCAAGTGGCGGCAACGGAAAGGTCAGCTGAAGATATGTTCTGCAGAGAGGCAAAGGAAGTTGCCACAACTCTGGTGGAGTGACCCTTCACTGATCCCAGGAAGGGTTTATTGTGGTGCTGATAGCAAAAGGTGATGCAGTGCACCAATCATCTGGTTAGTGTTTGTTTGGTGACAGGAGCCCAAGTCTTCCTACAAGCAAAGGAATCCAACAGCTCGTCCATCTGCCAAAAGTAACTAGTTCTGCTGAGGCAATAACTGGGTAATCTATGTATATCCAGAGAATGCAACAGGGTCTCCCCTTTATTAGCATACTCTGGGTAATAGACCAAAAGCTGGATGCCCTGATTCAGGTCAGTTATGACACAACCTACGGAAAAAAATACAGGTTACTCACCTGTAACAGGAGTTCTAGGAATGGTATATGTTGTTCATCCACACTTTCGGGCAGGTATCCTTGCCGCTTTAAATCTTGCCGGAAGGTCATCAAGCTGGCTCCTCCCACCCACCCAGGTGGTAAAACTCTCGGCTCCACCCCATGACGCCAGATCTGGCCCGCTGGAAGCTCAGGTAGTGCGTCGGAGCCGGGGAGGTCGGGTGGGTCGTGTGGATGAACAACATATACCATTCCTAGAACTCCTGTTACAGGTGAGTAACCTGTATTTCTAGGGACATGGATATATTGTTCATCCACACTGTCTGACAGACTCCTAGCAGTTCTCCCGGGAGAAGGGAGGCAAGGCGCGCCCCACTACTACTGGAATAGAGACTGGAGAACCCAGGCCCCAAAACCAGCATCCCGGCGTGACTCAAGGTCGATGTGGTAGTGGGTGATGAAGTTGTGTGCTGACTTCCAGGTAGCAGCCCTGCAGATTTCCTGGATGGGGACGTCCTGGAAGCAGCCACTGATGCAGTAGTATGCGGACAGAATGAGCTCTTATCCCTCTGGGAGGCTCCATTCCCGCCAACCTATAGCAGAAGGTCTGCCAAGTGCCGGGTTCAGCGTAGGTGACAAACAGCTAGAACCTCTCCCAAATTTCAACGCCGTTCCCGCCATATGTAAGCAGCGCCTTCTAGGGTCCTGAGCATGAGCCCATATTCGCCTGCGAGGTGTGATTGGGGTAGAACATCGGCAGAGTCAACACCTGGTTAAGGTGAAACTCCGACACCACCTTCGGAAGGAATTTCGGATGGGTGCGCAGGACAACCTTGTCCCTGTGGAAGACCAGGTAAGGAGACTCGATGGAAAGCGCCTGGTGCACTCCCATCCTTCTGGCTGACGTAATAGCCACCAAGAAGGTGGTCTTCCACGACAGGAGAGAAAGGTCACACCTGTGAATTGGTTTGAATAGCTTGCCCATGAGCTTTGCCAGTACCAGCAGTAGATTCCACGGAGGTGGAGGTTCTCGCACCGGAGGGGAAATGTGATCAAGGCCTTTGAAAAAGCGCCAGACCACCTTCTCCTGCGCCACCGACTGCTTCCCGGCCCGCGCCCGGTAAGCAGAGATGGCTGCCAGGTGCACCTTTAGAGTCAGTCAACCTAAGCCCTTGACGAGAAAGGACCATAGATAGTCCAAGATGCTTGCCAAGGAACAGGAGGAAGGGTCCAGGCCCTTGCCCTGACACCAAATGGAAAATCTCTTCCATTTGAAGGCATAGCATTTTCTGATCGACTCCTTATGGGACGCCTCAACTACATGAGGACCTCGTCGGAAAGACCAAAGGCCTGGAACTCTAACCGCTGAGGAACCAGGCCGTCCAGGTGCAGGATTGAAGGTCTGGATGGAACACCTTCCCCTGATTGAAAGTAGGTCCGGGCGAGCTGGAAGCTGCCTCGGGAGCCTGGAGCTGAGGCTGAGGAGATCTGGATACCAGCATTGGCGGGGCCAGTCTGGGGCTACCAGAATCACCTGCGTCTTGTCCCTTCTCGCCTTGAGGAAGCACCTTGTGGATCAAGGAAATGGGAAAAGGCGTGAAAGAGGCCCGGGGCCAACGGCCTCGAGAAGGCATCCCCCTGCAGCGAACCCTGCTGAAGGGGCGGCATGGAACAGTCTCAGCCTAGCCTCCCTGGAGGCAAACAGGTCCACCTGAGATGTGCCCCAATGGGAGAACAGATCTTGTACTACCTCCGGCAGGAGAGACCACTTGTGAGACACAGCCCTTATCCGGCTTAGGGCATCGGCCAGGGTGTTGGAGGCTCCTGCCATATGAATGGCTAGGAGATTCGCCTCCAGGCTGCGCACGAGTGACCAAATGCAGAGAGCTTCCTTGCACAGAGGCATGGAGAGCGTCTCGCCCTGGCGGTTTAGGTAGTACATGGTCGTGGTATTGTCCGTCTGGACCTGAACCACTTTACCCCGTAGAAACGGAGCAAGGGCAGTGAGAGCTAAACGGACCGCCCGAAGCTCCAGCAGGTTGATATGGCATCGGGACTCCCGAGGGGACCAGAGGCCGTGCGCTTGTGCTCCCCCAGATGGGCACCCCAACCCATCGAGAGGGAGTCGGTCGAGAGAGACCGCCTGCTCGGGCGGACAAACGGATGCCCTCCCACAGATGGGCTGAACGATCCACCACTGGACAGCCCACATCCCCTGGGTCACCGTCACTAGCTGGTCCAATGGATCTGCAGCGTTGAGACCACGGCTGGCCAACCCCACTGAAGGGACGCATGTTCCAGCGGGCCCAACGGACCCACGCTGGTGCAGGCCGCCATGAGACCCAGGAGGCACAGGAAGTCCCGGGCAGGGCGCGTTGCCCAACCAGAAATGACTGGGCAAAGGAGGAAAGAACCTCGGCCCTGTCGGCCGGGAGCCGTGCTCTGGCTCAAAGAGAGTCGAGCTCTGCCCCGATGAAAAGAATCACCTGCTTCGGTTCGAGTTCCGACTTGGCCTCATTGATGAGGAGGCCGATCTGAGAGCAAACCTGGAGGGCCAGATCTCTGGACCGCTCCACCTCCTGTCTGGAGGGGGCTGCTATCAGCCAATAGTCCAGGTAAGGGTACACCCGGACCCGTCTGCGCCGCAGGAATGCTGTCACCACTGCCATGCATTTGATGAAGACCCTGGGAGCAAGAGAAAGGCCGAAGGGCATGGCTCGGAACTCGTAAAGGGATCCTTCCGCTCGAAAGCGAAGGAATCTCTGGTGAGACGGACGGATAGGGACGTGAAAAGACGTGTCCTGAAGGTCCAGAGAGCAGAACCACACGCCTCGTTTCAGGGATGGTATTATCTGAGCCAGAGTGACCATCCTGAAGGTCCGAGACCTTAGGAACTTGTTTAGGTCGTGCAGGTTGAGACTGGGGCGCCAGCCCCACGTCCGTTTCGGAACCAGGAAGTACCTGGCCACAAACCCCGGGTCTGAGGGAGGGTCCGCCACCTCTCTGATCACCTCCTTCGAGGAGCAGAGCGATGTCGGCTCGGCGAGCAAACAGCGAGGCAGCGGACCCCGAGGCCCCCTGGTGGGCGATGGCTCGGAAGGGCGGGGCCTGCTCGAATTCCAGAGGCAGGCCCTTTCCCACCACTTCCAACACCCACCGGTCTGTGGTGATAGACCAGGCGGAAAGGAAGTGGCGAAGCCATCCCCCCATGGGGAGAACCTGGGGTGGGGTGACGAGGTTGGGCGCGACACCCCTCAACCCGCCACTGAGCAGGCTTGGAGGAGGGACCGGCCGAGGGACTACCTGGGCCTTTACCTCCCTGCTTCCTGGAGGAGGAAGCCACAGGCTTGGGTTTGGGATGCCAAGTGCGAGCCTGCTGGCCCTGATGCTGCTGGGCCGGACGTGCCGCGGGTGCAGACGGACGAAAGGGCTTGGGTTGCAGTCTGCGGCCCTTGTCCCTCTGGGCGGATGAGACAGAGTCCAGAGTGGCATTGGACTTTGATCCTCTGGAGGTGACCTTCCACTCCAGGGCCGAAGAGGTCGGTTCCCAGGAAGGGACGTCCGCCAACTTGTGCTGGGTATCCGCTGTGAAGGTGGATATCCTCAGCCATGCCCGACGGCGCATAGACACTGCGGCCGCGACTGACCTAGCACATGAGTCACCGATGTCCAAAGCAGTCTGAAGTTGCTGCTTGGCCACTGCCCTGCCCTGGTCCCACACCTGCTTAACCATGGTCTGCAGGTCAGCCGGGAGATGAGGGACTAACTAGTCCAGAGAGCCCAAAAAGGCGTGAGAAAAGTGTGCCACCAGCACGGCCGAGCTGGCCTGACGAAGGCCAAGGGAGGACGCAGTGTAGACACTGCGCCCGGCGTAGTCCAACTTCTTGGACTCTTTGTCGGGAGGCTTGTCCACGTCCCTGGCGCTTCCGGCACGCCGGAAGACGCTGTTGGTAACCAACCCCTCGGCCGAGGGGTGTTCCGAAAAACAGGACAAGAAACCGGTAAGGGCGGCGTACTTCACCAGCCATCCTGGCCAAGAGGCGCGGGGCCGGGAAGCAGGTGCTGCCAGAGCTCAAAGGCGGGCGACAATGGGGATACCCGGCCCGCTTGGATATGGGCTCGAGCTGCATCGGTGGACTCCGAGATGAGCTTAGTAAAACCCGTAGGGGCGTGGGCTATCGTCCAGCGACCCAACCTCGGAGGACTCCAAGTCGACCGCCTGGAGAACAAGGAGAATCGTCGGACTCAGAAGAGTCCGCAAAAGAGCTGCCTAGGGCCTGAGCCACCCTCCACCTGCGAGGCGATCGGGAGTGAGGGTGACAGACAACCTATGGGGCAGGCCCTGGGCGACAGAGAACTCTTGGTGGGGCCCCAAACACCGCGGCTGGGAGGCGGAGGTTCCACAGAATCGGTGGGGCAGCGGTTTAGTCGACAACAGGCCATGGGAGCAGGCACCTCGGCTAGGCGAGGGTTGCTGGCGCCTCGGTGACAGCCACTTGATAGCTGGGGAAGCGACGACGTCGCTTGCTCCCAGACAGAAGGAGCTGTTGCCACATGAGGGTCCTCGTGGCGCCGACACAACTTGCGTCAAGCCTCCCTCGTCGAGGAGGAAGATGAGACGGCGCGACGTCGCTTGCACACGTATCGAGACCGCCATGACGGCGGGATCGGCTGCACAGGGAAGAAGTCAGAGACCGAGAACCTCGGCTTTTCCGAGGAGGGTTCTAGGGCAGGGCGGGGGAAACCCGCTCTCCCCTCGGCTCAGAGGGTTCAACCATGGACTCCGGAACCGGAGGCATAGGCAAGTCCACAGAAACCTCAATCTCTGCCGGGGGAACCGGGGAGTGAGGGTTTTCAGCTTCACCGGTTGACAGCCCATCCAACGGGTCGAGAAAAATCTCGACTGCGTCGACGGGAGTCTCGATCAACTGACCTGACGGGGACACCGTGAGGCCAGTGGCCGAAGCATCGACCGAAGTCGATGGACGACTACTGGCGGAGAGGGACCTCCTTCTAGAGAAGCAGGGCAATGTCGGCTCAATAGGGTGGGGACTGCTAGAATTCCAGAGGCAGACCCTTTCCTACCACTTCCAACACCCAGCTCCAAAGAGCGTCGACGGAGGGACTTACCCTTGTGGTCCTTCTTCTTGGACCGAGAGGAAGGCCCTGAGCATGTTGGTCCCTCTCCCTTAGTGGAAAGGGACAGACAGAGCTCCTTAAAAGAAGCTGAATAGGAGGATCCCAGAGAGAGCGGGATAAAGGCCACGGCCGAGGAAGACGAAGATGCAGCCTGCGACGCCTCCTCTTTGAGGGTGATCATCTGCTCGAGCTGTTCATGCGAGCCGCCGCCATGGAAACCGCCAAATTGGCCTCCTTGACTTTACGGAGAATGCGTTTCTGAGCGCCAAGTTGTAAACGGGCGCACGGTCTTCCAGGACGAGGCGAAAAGGAAGAGCACAGGTCGAAGCCCATGGGTCGGTGCTCGAGGCCCAAGCAGTAGACACACATGGAGTGCGGATCCGTCCGAGACATCTTCTGCCCGCATGGGCACCTCCGAAAACCGGGAGTCTATTTCTGCATCGCAGCCACGAGGGAAATAAATGACCAAAGTCTTGAAAACCTTAAAAGTAATTTCGGGTAAACCGAAGAAATAGGAACCAGTCTTATACGCAGAGCGTTAAGGAAGGAACCTGAGCTTCCAAGCAGTAAGGAAGATCTGGCGTCATGGGGCGGAGCCGAGAGTTTTACCACCCGGGTGGGAGGAGCCAGCTTGAAGACCTTCCGGCAAGACTTAAAGCGGCAAAGATACCTGCCAGGAAGTGTGGATGAACATATCCATGTCCCTAGAATGTCTGTTTGCAACAAGAGAGTACTCGATGGGATCTCCGACTGGAAGGCTTGCAGGGCGTAAAGGACTGCCCTCATCTCCAATATGTTGATGTGGAGATGAGATTCCTGGATTGTACATGTGCCAAGTCTTCACCCCGTTCAAGTGCGCTCCCAACCCGAGCCCTGAGGCGTCTGTGGAGAGAGTTACCGTCGCAGACAGCGTTGTGAAGGGAACCCCCTCAGAGAGGTTTCCCGGGTCTAGCCACCATTGCCACTCCCGAATCACGGTCTTCGTGATTCGAACTGGCTGATGCAGATCGTCTTGCCTTTGGTCCCACTGCAACCTTAACATCCACTGGGTTACCCGCATGTGGAGTCTTGCCATTGGAACTGTTGGAATGGCCGCAGCCATGTGTCCGAGCAGGCGAAGGACCAATCTGGCCAGGACGGTCTTCTTCACCTTATGAGGGACTGAATGTGTTCCGCTCTGTCTGCGGGGAGAAAAGCTTTTCCCTTGACGGTGTCCAGAACTGCACCTATAAACTGCAGTTTCTGGGATGGTAACAGAAGAGACTTCTCGTAGTTGAGGATACCCAGTGACTGAAAAAGGGCCTGGGTACGATGAATGGCAGTCAACAATGCTTCCTTGGAGGGAGCCATGAGAAGCCAGTCGTCCAGGTACGGGAACACACAGCAGCCCTGTCTCCTCAGAGACGCCGCCACGACTGCCATGCACTTCGAATAAAGACGGGCGCCGCGACATCAAGAGAAGCGCTCGGAACTGAAAATGGCGGCTCTGAAACTCAAAGCGCAGGAACCTCCTGTGTGCCTGAGCAGTAGGGATATGCAGATAGGCGTCCTGCATGTCCGACGACGCCAAGAAGGTGTCCCTCTTCAGCATGGGGATTAGACTCGGGAGGGTTACCATGCAGAAGCATTTGTAGACCGACAGATTGAGGTCGCTGAGGTCCAAAATTGGACAGAGGTCCCCTGTTTTCTTTGGAACCAGGAAGAAGTGTCAATAGTACCCTAACCCTCTCTGGTTCTCTGGGACGTGCTCCAAAGCTTCCTTTTCCAGAAGCGTGAGCACTTCCTGTTGTATAAGCAGGGCGTGGTGACCAGAGTAGCGTGAAAGCAGAGTAGGCCTTGTGGGTGGGTTGCCTACGAATTCTATATAATGGCCTTTTTCACCCAACTGTAGCACCCACCTGTCTGTGGTGATCAATTGCCACCCTGGCAGGTGGCAAGCGATGCGATCCCCGACCTTCATTTCCCGTTGATCCTGAGGAGAGGCGGGGGCCGGGAAGGAGTTATGCTGTGGCAGCATTGGATCCCGCAGGTTGGGCCGACTTTGTAAATCGTTGGCCTCTGCTTGAGGATGTCTTAGCCTGGGCTTTCCGGGTGAAGGAGCCCCTTTGTTGCTGGCCAGAACGTGGTTGCCTTTGTGTCCGGCCACGAAATCTACTCTGGTTCCTATGAAAGGAACTAAGTCGAGACCTGTACATAGCCTGCACAGATCTAACTGCCTTCCCGGCATATTGAAGTTTGGTGATCACCTTCTCCGAGGCCTCGCCAAACAAAACTTCGCCATGGTAAGGGACGTCCATGATATTCTTCTGGACGTCCGGGGTAAACCCGGAGACATCGAGCCACGAGCGTCTCCGGAGACACGCCTGAGGCTGCAGCTCTGGCCGAAGAGTCCGTGAGAGTCGTGACATGCGCTCTGAGCACCTGGGCCCCACGTCCAATCCTGTACGGAGGAGGTTTAACAGCTCCTCTTTTTGACCACCATATGGCATTTTTTCAACCAGGTCCTGTCCCTTCTCCCACAACGCGTTCTGGAAATGAACCATGTGGATGAGGTAATTTAATGACCTGATGGCGCAAGTCGCAGCCGCATACATGCGCCTCAAGACATCCAGCTGTTTGGACTCCGGGTCCGGTGGCTGTGTGCTTAAGTGCTGAGGTCTGTGAGACCAGTCATGTGAGGCCATGATGACCAGGGAATCGGCCAGAGGATGGTTCGCCAGGTACTGGTCCTCCCTTGGGGCCTTGTACAGGCGGTCAGCCTTCTTCGGCACTGCCGAAGTTCAATGCGGACGCTTCAACGCAGCCTTGGTGACGTCTGCGAAGGTGTCCATCAAGGGTGACACTACCACAGGCTTTGGGTCTTTCTGCCAAAGGTATCGGGCAAGTTGTTGTCTCTCAGGGTCTAGTTCTTCAGCGTTCCACCCCATATTCTCCTGGATATGCCTCATGATCTCAGTGAACGAGGAACCATCCGGAGGAGAGCTGGGAAGGTCACATGGGTTTGGAGAAGGGACGCTGATGGGAGAAGGAGATCTGGAGCACCCAGAGGTGTCAGATCTGGAGTCCTCCATGGACACGGGAATGCAGACGCCGTCTGGGTCTCTTGGGGCTGGAGGACCCTGAAGAGGATCTTGACGGAGGCCTTCTCCTGTCCAAAGATCTGCCCTTAGGAGGGGATGTTGGCTCCTTGGGGGTTGATGACCATCCTACTGACCCCCTGGGTGGGAGTGGGGTCGCAGGCGTTGAAGGGGTAGCCGGCGTAGGAGGAGGGTGTGCAGTGACCACATGCTTCTTGATGGTGTCCCGCCAGAAGGTGAAGAGCTCCTTCACCTCTGTCAGATTCAAGCCAGACGACGGGCCGGGAACTGGTGGTCTGTCGCCGGGTCCCCAGGGGTCTCCCTCTCCGGGGAGGGATACCGTGGGAGCTCGACTGTTCCAGAGTCGCCTGCCTGGTCTTCGGGCTGAGTAGTATCCTCCTCCTCCGACGCTTTCCGACTGACGTCGGTAGGCGGTGGTGCGGTCCTCATCTCTGCAATGGCCGACACCGGTCCCCCAGCCGACGTCCTCAGGGGCGAATGCCTGACTGGCGACGGGTGTCATACGGCAGCCGGATCCTGGGAGTGCCTATGGTGCTTGGCAGACGTCCGCTTCAGGGAAGTCAGTTCCTTAGTCTTGCGCTGGGGTGGCGGCGGCTGGGAGACTGACCTGACGTCGGAGTCCGGGCGACGGGAGGAAGACTTGTGGCGCTCCCCAGACCTAGACGAGGCCTCGGAAGGAGTGGATGAAGCCGCTGGCCTGGAGGTCTTGATAGGCTGCAGGGAGGAGGAACCGCTGGACGATCTAACCTGAACCGGGAGAGGCTGAGAGCGAGCCCTAGAGGTAGAGCGGTCAGACCTGGAGCCGGAGCTGCGAGAGGCCGAGGCCCTGGGTCTTGCCTTCTCCCGGGGTTTTTCCTGATGTCTATGGGTCTTCCCAGACGACTCCCCCTTGGAGGAAGGTTCTCTATCCATGGCCTTGAGTTTTTCCTCGAGAAGAAAAGCCCGAAGGGCCTTCTGGCGGCGGATCCTGGTGCGACTATTGAAGTCCAGGCAGAAGGAGCAGGCCTGGGTGTCGTGGTTGGGGCCCAGGCAACGCACACAGGCAGAGTGAGGATCCTTGAAGGAGATCTGCTTGCCGCAGGCACACTTCGATGGATGACCCTCTAAAGAGGTGTTTGGATAGGACATCAGAAGAATCCAGTAACAGAAGAGAAGAAAACATTGAAGTTCCTACTCGTCGCACACTAGAAAGTGACCAAGAGGCCGATGCTGCGATGTCGACGGCGGGAAAAGAACTGGGGATTGTGGGGGAACTGCCTCCTTATGCACTACGTCTGACGTCGGGGGCGGAACCGAAGTCAGAGGCGGTCCCCGCTGAAGACCGCTAGCTAGAAAATTTCTGTGGGGTCCTGACGCCCAACTGCTTCAGTCCTAATGGTGTAACCTGCTGCAAGAGCAGCATCTCGAAGTAAGATCTGAGGGATGCTGGAGAATAGCCCCTTTTATGATGCATCTCACATTGGGAGCGGGGCAGACATCTGGGACGGTGCCCGCTGGGTATAGCTAGCTAGAAGCTCTCTGGGGTCCTGCCGGCTTCAGTTTGTTTTATTTATTTATTTATTTTTTTTTATTTTTTTACACACTCTCTTTTTATGCCCCCTTCCTCGCTGTGCTGGGCTCCTTTCTTTGGGGATCTCCTAGGCTGCGAGTTCCCGTAGTCCAGCCCCAGGTACCTCCCTCCGGGTGCTTGGCTAGCCTTCCCCCATCCTGCCGCGGTTTACCCCACGGGCGGGGAGGAGAGGGACTCCACCCTTTAGTCCCTCTCTCACACCTTGAGACTTGTCGGAAAGGCCTCGCGAGCCCCATGTATGGAGCCTGGTTAAGGGTTTTCTCGGGACAGCCGGGTCCTGTCTACAGGAGCCCAGCGCAGGGTTCTTTCCGCTTTTCTGGTCCCGACCCTTGGACGTCTGCACACAAGGGGGGCCAAGGAGCGACGGACGTCTCTACGTGCTGGCGCTCGGCTCCTGGCAGGCGTCCACCCTTCCTTGTATGCTGTCTCGCTGCACCTCCACCGTGGTCACCCAGGAGGCGGGATCATAGCCAGGACTCACATCCCACCCACCGGAGGAGGAGCAGCCTTGGGCGCTCGATCCTCCCTTCCTCCGGCTTCAGCCCTCAGCTGCCCGAGTCCGCTCTCAACCCGGCCGCCATCGCTGCAAGCCGGCTTCAGTTGTTATGGTGTAACCTGCTGCAAGAACTGCATGTCGAAGTAAGATCCATGTATTGTAATTGTTTTTCTGCTATATGGATGTTTTCAATGTGTAATGTGCATGTGAACTTGCGTGTGACATGTACAGAACAATGTTGAAATCAAGGTTTAACATATCATGTATAAAAACATTTCATCATCATCAACCCACTGATCTGTGCTTATCCGATGTCACCCTTCTATGCGCTAGGAACCCCCCCCCCCCCAAAGGCCCCGGGGTGTCAACGAGTCGGGTTGAGGAGCCGGGGAGAGGCAGCGCAGGCTGGGAGGTTCAGAGGGTCCAACGGGCTGAACCTCCAGTGGCAGGGCGGGGGGAGGCCTTTTGCATAAATTCTGCTCTCTGCTGCTGCCCTCTGGGTTGTTGTCTAGCATTCCTGCGAAACGACTACTTATGCTACGATTCTTCCATAGTGTGCACAGATCTTATGCAGACTCCTGTAAATGGGTGATGATGCTCTGGGAGTCCTCACCTCACAGGTCAGGCCCTCTGAAGGGGGTACCATTAATCTTGGATTGTATGTCTGGGGTGAACCCTGATACTCAGCAAAGAATACCGGCTGATACAGAATACAGATGCAGTGGCTCTTCCCGCTGAGTACACCCTATTATAAGATGCCCTCAGGACGTTACTACCAACGTCCAAGCCAGACTTGAGACTAGCCATCAGCTCTGCCCTCCCTGGGCAATACGGCATGGCCTGGACAACCTCTACCGCCTTGTCCTGCAAAGCATTCTGATACTGAACCATGTGGGCAAGGAAATTTTGGGAGTGTATGCCACATGTGGCCAAAGACTATAACTTGCAGGCCAAATGTTTAAGCAGTTTAGTCTTTATCTGATGGTTCCATACTGAGGTGCCCGGGGAATCTGGACCACTCGTGGGCAGCGCCAATCACAACTGAGTCCACCTCCAGGTGCTCCCCGAAGGGGTCGTGTCTAGGAACGGTATAAAGCTGGTTGGATTTCTTAGAAACCGCAGTCATAGAAAAGGTGCGCCTCCAAGCAATCTTGTTGACATCCTTGTAGAACTCAAACATAGGTAAATGTCCTTTTTTCATAGAAAGGTGGCTAAACATTTTAATTCTGGGTCCGAATCTTGTGCCCTAGCCATTCATTTCTTGAATGTGATGTATCACCATCCATGAATGTAGGGTTGTTGGGTGGGGAGAGAGGGGGGTCCTAGCCTCCCTCCGCCTTCTACAGTAGGTCCAAGTCCCCTTGACTGGAAGAAGAGGGGGAGTATTCGTCTGAATCCTTAGAGTCTGGAGAGGACAAGCAAGGGTGCTTATGTGGCAGACACTTAGGAGAGTGTATGTGTGTGTCACCCTAAAGCAGCGTTGGAGTAGACGTCCTGGGGGGAGGAGTAGGTGCGTGGACAGGAGGCATATCCAGAGGCAGCCCTTTGAAAGAATTGCTGTCTTGGGGGGACTCTTGAACCTTCAAGTAAGCACAACAGGCCGCAAAAAGGTCATTCAGGGCCCTTGGACAATTTTGCAACAAGACTGGAGTGTCTAGCACTAGGTGGGGGGTGGGGAGTAGGCTTAGAGGGCACCGCGATCAGGCTGAGCTAACTCAGACATCTGTGGAAGCTGGCGTCAGACCCAGAGGGGAAGGACTCCTCTGGCATCGGGCGAACTGGATAAGATGTCTGATCATCGAGCGACAGGCCCCATCAGTGACTCTGGAGAATTTGTGAGCGATGGGGTCACAGGAAGAGGCATCGAGGAGGCTGGCATCAAGGGAATTAGCATAGTCAGAGGCCAGGGACTCAGCCAGCAGTTGCCTGTGTGGTGTCGCCTGAATAGGGGAACTAGCTATCGAGTGGGACAGATGCCATTCTTTGCGGTAGGTTGAGGGAGATGGTCACGGGTGTCGCCTAGTGGTCTCAGACCCCTACGAGGGGGCGGATCCAGTGGACACCCTGACCGGGAGAGCGGAAAGCAAAGGCCTGCCACCCTAAGAACCACCAGCAGAGCCACTTAGCTTAGAGCCCGCATGAACGATGGGTCTAAGCTGAAGAGGCTGAGGCGCGGGAGAGGACTTCCCAAGCCACGAATAACCCTTCTCCCACTATGGAAATAAGGGAAGGAGGTTTGGTCACCAGGAGCTTGGAGGGTGAAAGGGCAGCCAAGGCGAAGTTGGTCGACACCCCTCTCCCCAATGGGGTGGGGACTGCAAGACTGAAGCAGTCGCAGACCGTCAGCGATCTTCTGCCTGGGATCTCTCCTTGTGTTTTTCCCCGGATCCGGTGCTTATGTTTCCCACTGGATATCTTCTCTTTGTGAGAAGATGTGGAGGCCCCAGAGGATGAAAGTCTTGCAGTAAAGCTCCTTCTCTATTTCAGACAGCTTCTTGGAAATCAGGAAGGCTTCGAGGATCTTCTGGCGACGGAGCCGTGTGTGTTAAAGTCTTGGCAATGCAGGCAGGCCTCAATTTTGTGGTCCGGGCCTAGACAGAGGAGACAGGCTGAATGGGCATCCTTATGGGGAAACTGCTTGCCGCATGCACACTGTTGCCTCTGGATCTAGAGGGGGCGGACAACAAAATGACATGCAAGAAAACAGACAAGGAAATCATTGGTCTTGGGTAAAATAGAACGCGGGTTAACGCGGTGAAAATGGCGGTACACTAGCATGGTCGACGGCAGGAAAAGAACTGGAGATGAGCCGGGAGACTGCCCACTTTAAACCATGTGTGACGTCTGGGGTGGGCCTACCTAGGGGGCAGTCCCCCGCTGGATACCGCTGGCTAGAAGTTTTCCATTGTGTCCAGGTGCCAACTAGCTTCGGTCCTAAAGGTGTTACCTGCTCCAAGAGAAAATCATGATTTCTACCTCCATTCTATGACCAAACTCACCCTCTGTCACCTTCTCCAACTCCATTCTATAATATTCTGAATCAGCTTTTCTTCGTTGCAAGTCCTCCTTCATCTGCACAAGTTCCAGCTGCTGATTTGCAGCCAAACGCTCCGACCTGCGGACAGCCTGGCCAGGGTCACTGGGGATCAAGCTTAAGTGCTTCTGTGACCTGCTGTTCCTCTCCGGATGCAGTTCCGGAATTGCTGCCTCAAGTTCCTCGATCTTCTCATCCCTCTCCTGATCAGAAACACAGAAGGGCATGTAAGCCAAGAATTACTAGACAGCAGACAATTACTAGATTTTAGTACTCCTTCAAGCACATATTAAAATAGGTCACCCACCTGTAAGAAAAAATTACTCACCTTAGTAATTATGTTTCTTCTAATGGAGTCATGCAGTATTCTGACTACTGCAGTTAGCCCCAGCACTCAAACTGCCCCGGATAGTAGAGGGTTAATTTTCTGTGCAGATCATAGAACGTTGAACTCGAGCTCGGTTCAAACCTTTGTCTGCGGCACTTTATAGCGCAACTGTCAGATTCTTACAAGCTATTAACTAACTACTATGTGGAAATTGTACAATTTTTACTAGCCAAATGGCAACCAAATATTTTGGATCCCCCAAAAGACTCAAGTCAAGAAATCCAACATCAAAAACCAGATAGTGAACAACTTAACTCATTGCCTCCACAGGCTCACTCAGATTACACCACTTGCCTCCAGAATCTCCTGTATACTTTTAACAGTGAATCCTGGGCCTTTCTAAGCAAAATCAAGTCATAGTCAGTATGTCGCAAACAAATGCTAATAGCTCAATAACTGTACATGCTAGACACAAAGTATGAGTGGCAGAGTTATTCAGCACAAAAGAAAAAATTACTCACCTTAGTAATGTTGTTTCTTCTAATGGAGTCTTGCTATATTATGACAGTAGCAGTTTGTCCCACCACTAGAACTGCTCCGGAGGTGAAATGGTTAATACCATTCCAAAATAGAACTTTGAGCATGAGCTCTAAGAAGCAGCTCTATCTGTGAAATTTCAAACCTGAACTGTCAGATCTTTATGAGCAAAAACTTACTAAGGTCTGTGTGGAAGCTGTAACCTACACTAGCCAAATGGCTACCTAAATATTAACAACCACTGCTGGTCCCAACACCCAAGACTCAAGTCAGGGGACCAGAACTACTAACACAATTCTAACAACATGAGAATAAAACAACAGTATAATAAAACACACACCCCAAACTCCCAAAGGGAGAAATGCTAAAGGGCATAAAATAGTGCCCACACCAAGTTGCCGCATCCCACCCAAGTAGAAGTTCTGAGAGGGCAGGCTGGGGAGGTCATAATACAGCAAGACTCCATTAGAAGAAACAACATTACTAAGGTGAGTATTTTTACTTCAAACAACATGAAGTCTTGCTATATTAAGACAGTAGCAGACTACACAGCAGTACCTCCATGGAGGAGGGCAGAACCTACTTAGGAATAGGCTCTGAAGAACAGCTGTGCCAAACTGAGCATCTCTCCTGGCCTGGACATCCAGGGAGTAATGCTTGGTAAAAGTGTGCAGCTTTCCAAGTAGCAGCCTGGCATCTCTCTAATATAGGGATGTCTCTGGCAGCAGCTAGAGACGAGCTGTACCCTGGTAGAATGAGCCTCAAGCCAGAGGGGGATCTCTGCCCAGTTTCTGATAACAAAATTGGATACAAGAGACAATCCACCGGCAATTGATAGCTTAGTGGCAGGTTTGCCTTTCCCAACTTCACCATAGGTAAGGAAAAGTTGGAGGGATTCGAACCTGTGACCTTTGGTACGCTCTATATAGTAACTAAGAGCTCTCTTAACATCCAGGCTGTGCAACCTCCATTCACCAGAAGAGGAGTGATCAGTGAAAAATACTGGAAGGGAGATAGATTGGTTAAGATGAAAATCTGAAACCACCTTAGGTAAAAACTTCCTATTAGTCCTAAGGACTACCTTATCCCTGTGGAAGGAAATAAAGTCAGTTTCCACTGACAAGGCTTGCAACTCACTTATGCGTCTAGCAGAAGCGATAGCCACCAGAAAAACAGTTTTCCAAGTTAAGATACTTAAGCTCTGCAGAAAACAGAGGTTCAAAAGGGGGTTGCATTAACTGGGCAATACAAACATTAAGGTCCCAGGCAGGGCGGTTCCTGAAAGGGTGGATTAGTATGGAGTAATCCTTAAAAACTTGGAAAACAGTGTGAGTGGAAGAGGGGATGACTTTCCTGCTGACACAAAAGCAGATACAGCTGCCAAATGGACTCTCAGGGTAGCTGGTCTGAGACCCAAGGAATTAAGATGGACCATGTAATCTAATACAATGGGCAAATCAGCAGATTCTGGGGAAATATTTTTCCCAGCACACCACATGGAAAACCTTTTCCATTTAGAATTATAAGTAGCCCTAGTGGAAGGCTTTCTGGAAGCCTTTAGGATTTCAAGAACACCTTGAGAGAGGTGTAAATCAGCAAACTATAACTCCAAAAGAGCCAGGCCTTGAGGTAGAGGGATTTGAGGTCCGGATACCAAACCCTTCCCTGGGCACAAGTTAACAGGTTGTGAATCCTGGGGAGGCAAAGGGGAAGATGGATTGTCAGTGACAGAAGGAGTGGGTACCAGGGCTGCCTGGCCCAATCCGGGGCAATCAGAATCACCCTGCAAGGCTGAGATCTGATTTTGACTAATACTTTGAATAGGAGAGAGAAGGAAGGGAAAGCATAAAGAAACTTCCCCTCCCAATCCAGGAGAAGGGCATCCAGGGAGAATGAGCCCAACACTGGAGGCCTGCAACAGAACAGAGGAAGTTTGTGATTGTCTGGGACTGCAAAAAGATCAATCTGAGGGGTGCCCCACCTGGCAAAGACTATCCCCAGCACTTGAGGATCCAGGGACCATTCATGATGGCCCTGGGAAATCCTGCTGAGAGCATCCGCTAGGACATTGTCCTTCCCTGGAAGATGAACTGCTATGAGGGAAGTGTTCAGGAATAGGCCAGAGACCACAACTTCATTGCCTTGGTGCACAAGGCCGAAGACCGAGTGCCCCCCTGTTTGTTGATGTACCACATTGTTGTGGTGTTGTCTGTTCTGACTTGTATCACCTTGTTGTGGACAGATGCAGAAAATGCTTCAAGAGCTAAAAAGACAGCTCTGAGTTCCAGCAAATTGATGTGGAGCAGAGATTCCCGGGTGACCACACTCCCTGAATGGAAAGGTCGCCCATGTGGGCTCCCCAACCCAGAAGGGAAGCATCTGTAGTGAGAGTCAAATTGTGAGCAGGGGGAATGAAGGGGACCCCCAATCTTAAATTGCTCTGATACTGCCGCCACTGGAAGGCCTGGATCAAGGTTCGAGTCACTGGGACCAACTTGGAAAGGGGGTCTCTTCTCTGAGACCAATAGGTTCTCAAGTGAAACTGAATGTCTCATCTGAAATCTTGCTCCCTGCACAACAGCTGTGGATGCAGCCATGTGTCCCAGGAGCTGCAGAAAGTGTCTTGCTGGTCGAGAGACCGGCAGGGTGAAGGAGGAGGCTAGAGTCACTAAATTCATCACCCTTTCTAAGGGAAGAAAAGATCTGGCTAGCTTTGTGTCCAACTCTGCCAGTATAAAGGTGAGTACCTGGACTGGTTCCAGAACCGACTTTGGTAGATTTAGCAGAAAGCCCAGGGAGGTGAGAAGCTGCTGGGTAACTTGCAGGTGAGATTTTACCTGTTCTGGGGACTGGCCTACAATGAGCCAATCGTCTAGATAGGGAAAAACAGCAATCTTTTGCCTCCTTAAGTGAGCCACTGCTAGACACTTTGTGAATACCCTTGGGGCAGAGGTAAGGCCCAAGGGCATTGCTCTGAACTGGTAATGACCTGAGGGTAGTTCGAATCTGAGGTACTTTCGATGGGAGCTTCTGATTAGGACGTGGAAATAGGCATCCTTGAGGTCCAGGGAGGCTAACCAGTCCCCTGGCCTTAGGAGGTAAAATCATTGCCAGAGTTACCATTTTGAACTTTGGTTTCAAAGATGCTTGTTCAGATATCTGAGGTCTAATATGGGCACCATTTCCTGTCTTTTTGGGGTAAGGAAGTATCTGAATACAGACCCCTGCCCTGGTGCAGGGAGGAACCTTTCCACTGCTCTGACAGCCAACAGGGTTGAGACCTCTGCTTCCAGAGCAAGGGCTCTCTAAGCACTTACAGGTAGAAAAAGTCTGGTTCTCAACTTGGGAAACTTTTTCAAGCTGAGAAACAGACCCTGGCTTACTACTTCCAGAACCCACTTGTCTGAAGTTAAAGAAACCCAGTTCTGACTGAAGTAAGCCAGCCTGCCCCCTACCGGTAAAGGAGAATCGGCCCTGGGCACCCCATCAGGGTGCCTGCTTAGCAGGAGCTTTAGGCTGAGGGGTGGGAGCAGGCGTGCCCACCCCTCGTCTGCCTCTGAAGAAGCCCCTCTGAGCATAGGCAGAGGAGGCCTGAGTCTGGTAAAAAGGCCTGTGAAAAAGCCTACCCCTACCCCTGGGGGTATGTATGCCTCTGAGGAGTGGCTTGCCGCTCTTTAGCTTGGGCACTTTTGTAAGTAGTCCTATATTCCTCCATCTTTTTCATGTAATTCTCTATCTGCTCCCCAAACAGAGAATTTCCCACCACAGGAAAATCCATAGCCTTAGTCTGGGTATCCTGTGACAGACTAGTACACCTGAGCCAGGCCAACCTACGAAAAGCTACAGATGTGGCCATGACCCTAGAGGAAACATCATTAACATCCACAGCAGCATGAAACTGTACCTTAGAAGCCTCAATGCCATCAGCAGCCACCTGTTCTAGTTCGCTAGCCAGCTGGCCATGGGCTTGCTTGGCTAATTCCATAACAGTATCCCATCTAGATTTCTGATACCTAGCTACATAAGCCATATAATTTGTTTGCCTGAGTCCCAGAGGCTGCCATATACTGTTTTTGCCATGGCATCAATCTTCCTGGAATCCTTGTCACAAGGATGTGAAGCCAGGGGATATTAGCTTTATCACAGGCTGCAGCCTGAACTACTAACATGACTGCATTGCTGAAAGAATTCTGTATCAGGACCTGACAATGTGTACCTTCTGTCCACCTTTTTGTCTACAGGAGGCACAGAATTAGGAGCTTTTAAAATTTTTATTGTTTGCGTCCTAAAAGACTTATGCAAAGGAATAGACAATCTCCTAGACTCTGGAATATCCATCATTTCTACAAAATCAGGCTCCTCTTGCTCATCCACAGCTTCTTCCAAGGGAAGCTGGAGGGTTTCAGCAACTTTTTTGTAAAACATAAAATGAGATGGGGACTCAGATAGCATAGGGGGAGATTCTAGAGGTCTGTCTGGGGAAATGTCCGGTTCAATGGGCACACCCAGACCTTCCCAGCCACATTCATACTGTTCATAATCATCCTCCCCTCCTCTGGTTCATAAAATTCCTCAACATCATATTCCTGAACCATTGAACCGGACGAACCGACCTTTTGCAGATAGTGGCGGTTGGACGGAACCTGAGACAGTGACTGGATAATTTGTATGACTTTTGCTATCTCTGCAGCAGTTGGAGAAGGGGTTTTGGACTCCAAACCTGCTGACTTTCTTGTTTTCTTTACTGGAATTGGTTCCTCAGAACCAGCTTTTCTTTTGCCCGAGGAAGTCTCGCCCTGGTCAGAGGGCACTCCCTCCGGTTCGGTTACATAGAAACATAGAAGTTGACGGCAGATAAGGACCGCAAGGCCCATCCAGTCTGCCCATTTCTTTTTCTACCTTATAAATGTGCCATCGGCCTTTGCTCTGTCAGTGACCTATCTATTCATAGTCATTTGTATTGCTCCCTTATGCCTATCCCATGCCTGTTTGAAACCCTGCACTGTATTCATAGCCACCACTTCTTGTGGTAAGCCATTCCATGCATCTACCACCCTTTCTGTGAAAAAGAATTTCCTCACATTCCCCATAATCGGCCTCCCTCTAATCTCATGCTGTGTCCTCTTGTCCTGCTATTTTTCTTATATTTAAACATGTTAGACTCTTTCACCTTGTTTATGCCCTTAGACGTGTTTAAATGTCTCGATCATATCACCTCTCTCCCTCCTTTGCTCAAGGGTATACATATTGAGCTCAGTTAATCTGTCCTCATATGTCTTCTGATGCAGTCCCTGCACCATTTTGGTTGCCCTTCTCTGGACTGCCTCAATTTGGTTAATGTCCTTGTGAAGGTGTGGCCTCCAATACTGCACGCAGTACTCCAGATGGGGCCTAACCAGTGTCTTGTACAGAGGGATTATTACCTCCCTCTTACGACTTGTGATACCCCTACTAATACACCCTAACACCCCCTAGCCTTACCTACTGCTTTAGAGGTCTGCTTGATGATTTTAGGTCATCAGTGATGATGATGCCCAAGTCTCTTTCTTCCTTTGTGACTGCTAGCAACTCCCTCCCAGCCTATAAGTGGCTTCAGGGTTTCTCTTCCCTATGTGCATGATTTTGCACTTCTTTGCATTAAATCCCAGATGCCACTCTTCTGACCATTTTGCTAGTTTATCCAGATCTCTTCTCATTCTGCCCAACCCATCTGGATCATCTACTCTGTTGCAGATCTTGGTGTCATCTGCAAACAGACAAGCCTTACCCTCTAGTCCATCTCGAGGTCACTAATGAAGATGTTGAATAGGACTGGCCCAGGACTGATCCTGAAGTACCCCACTTGTGACTTGCATCTCTTCTGACTGTATACCATTTACCACCACTCTCTGTTTCTGCCAGTCAACCAGTTTGCCACCCAGTTGACCAACTTCTGACCCACCCTGAGCCTACCTAGCTTATTTATCAATCTTCTATGTGGAACAGTGTCAAAAGCTTTGCTGAAGTCAAGGTAAGCGACATCAACTGCTCCCCTTGGTCCACCACTCTGGTTACCCAGTCAAAGAAATCTATGAGATTAGTTTGACAGGACCTTCCTTTGTAAACCCATGCTGTCTTGGATCCTGTGCCCCTATGGATTCCAGGTGTTGCACTATCCTTTCCTTAAGGAGTGCCTCCATAATCTTGCCCACTACTGAGGTAAGACTGACTGGTCTGTAGTTCCCGCCTCCTCCCTGCTACCACTCTTGTGGGCGGGATCACATGAGCCCTTCTCCAGTCTTCTGGGACCTCTCCTGTGCTCAGAGACTCACTAAACAATTCTGCTAATGGCTCTGCTAGTTCCTCCTTTAGCTCCTTAAGTACCCTGGGATGTATGCCATCAGGTCCCATTGCCTTATCCACCCTGAGCTTAGCAAGCTCTTGTAGGACCCTTTCTTTTGTGGAGGAGTGGTGCTCACCTCCCTCCCCTGTGTCCATGATGCTGAGCTTGGGTCCTGCCCTACCTTCTCTTCAGTAAATACTGAGCAAAAGTATCTATTTAGGATAGATGCCTTTACAGGGTCCTCCTCCTCACATGCCCCTTTCTCCATTAAGCAGCAATACCCCTCTGGACTTTCTCCTTTCACTAATGTATCTATAGAAAGTCTTGTCACCTTCTTTTACTGTTTGTGCTAGTGTTTCCTCAGTTTGGGACTTTGCCTGCCTTACTGCCTTACCTGCTTCCCTTAGGGCAGTTTGGTATGCCTCCCTATCTTCATCCCGCTGTGTTCCCTTATATTTCCTGAAGGCCAGCCTTTTGGCTCTGACCTTTTCTGCTACTGTACTTGAGAACCAAAGTGGTTTCCTTCTTCTTTTGCACTTCCTTTTCTGTGTAACACAATGGGATGTTGCTTCAAGTATTGTATCCTTAATGCTTGCCCACTTTGCCTGTACCTCCTCACCTGTGTTTCTTTTTGCCAGGGCTAGCTTATCAAAGTCAGCTCCTCTGAAGTCCCATATTTTTGCCTTGGAATGGGATGATTTAGATGTAGTAGCCAAATTGAACCATACCATGTGATGGTCACTGGCCCCCAGGTGACCTTCTACCTGAAGATCTGTGATCCCTTCTTTGTTAGTCAGTACTAGATCTAGGATAGCCCTGTCTCTTGTGGGTTGCTGTACCAGTTGTTTGAGGCCCTCCCCCTGCAGGGAATCCACTATGAGTCTAGTTCTGGCAGATGTTCCTGCTGGTATTGACCAATCTGTATCTGGCATGTTGAAGTCTCCCATTATCAGAACCTCCCCTTTAGCTGTCATGTTTTGTATATCTTCTAACAGTAATGTGTCTATGTCACCGAACCGCGCTGGCCATCCGGGTCAGCGGACTTTTTGGCCTCTCGTTCCCTGAGCCTGCCCAATCTCTTTTCCAGGGTGGCTGCAGGGAAATTCTTCCATATCTGGCAGTCTGACTGGAGGTGGTCAAACCCCAGACAATAGACACATGTGGTGTGTGGGTCAGCCTTGGCAAAGACTTCCCCACTGACATCACAGTGTTGAAACCCAGTGGGCCCGGTTTTCTTTGGGTTTCTCAGACATAATGCCAGCCTAACCAGAAAACTTGCGCTTTAGGCAGTGCCAGGCAAGACACTTATATCGTTCCTAACCGTGTCACGGGTATTGAAAAAGCGTAATAAAATCCGGTTTTTTTTAGAACCGATAAGAACCGGGAACCGCACTCTAAAATGTTAAACTTTAAAGTTAATAAGTTTTAAACCCAGCTGATCGGTTCAAAACCGAACCGATAAACTTACAAGTTCCACACAGACAAAACCTTTAATTTACTTACGATTACCACAGACAGAGCTTGAACCGAACAGTTTTGCGGTTAAAATAAAACTATTCTCTGTTGAATCGAACCGAGAACACACTGTTTAAACCGAGAAATGAACCGAGCAGTAGGAGAAATCTCCAGAGCGACTGTTCACTGAGGCGGAGTAAAGAATCTGACAGCTCAGGTTTGAAATTACACAGATAGAGCTGCTTCTTAGAGCTCGTGCTCAAAGTTCTATTTTGGAATGGTATTAACCATTTCACCTCCGGAGCAGTTCTAGTGGTGGGACAAACTGCTACTGTCATAATATAGCAAGACTTCATGTTGTTTGAATTGCCTTTCCAATGGTGGCATGCATGTAATAATAAGTAATTTTGTATTTTTTCTATGCTGGTCGAAAGAGCAAACTAAATATTTTTTTCACTAAAAAGGGCAATCTAAGCCATTTTTTGTTGGAAAATATGTAAAATATTAACACCAAATTAAGCATACAGACATTAGATGGTGTTTTGATATTATGTTTGCTAGAAAATATATCTTTTTCCTATAAAATGTAATTTTTCCCCATTTTAGTCAAGGTGCTTTGATGAGATTTGAGGGCTAAATCTCAACCACACACACCATATCATAAACAAATGTGTAGAACTCCAAAAGTATACATGATACACACAAAGCATCAGCATGAAAGTTGATGAGCACAAAAATGCCTTTCCAATGGTGCTATGCAACCAGTTGTAATCAATACGGTTTTTATTTTATACTTGCTGAAGTGCCAAAAAAGTGAGTTTTATTCAAGCTGCTTAGGTGAATCTTGATGGAAAACATGTCAGCCACACACACCATACCATAAACAAATGCAAATAACTCCTAAAGTATACATGATATACACAAAATATTAGTGACAAAGTTGTGCAGCATAAAATTATCTTTCCAATGGTGCTATGCAGTCAAAATACAGGTTAATCACCTGTAACAGGAGTTCTAGGAATGGTATATGTTGTTCATCCACACTTATTGGCAGGTATCCTTGCCGCTTTAAATCTTGCCGGAAGGTTTTCAAGCTGGCTCATCCCACCCACCGGGTGGTAAAACTCGGCCCGCACTACGTGACGCCAGATCTGGCCCGCTGGACCTCAGGTTGTGCACGGGCCGGGAGGTCAGTTGAAGTCGGGGATGAACAATATATACCATTCCTAGAACTCCTGTTACAGGTGAGTAACCTGTATTTCTAGGGACATGGATATGTTGTTCATCCACACTGTCTCTGGCAGACTCCTAGTAGTTCTCCGGAGGAGGAGGCAAGGCGCACACCACTACTTAGGGAATAGAGACTGGAAAACCGAGGCCCCAAACCAGCATCCCGGCTGACTCAAGGTCGATGTGGTAGTGGGTGATAAAGGTGTGTGCTGACTTCCAGGTAGCAGCCCTGCAGATTTCCTGGATAGGGACGTCCCTGGAAGCAGCCACCGATGCAGTGGTAGGGGCGGGTAGAATGAGCTCTTACCCCTCTGGGGGGGCTCCAGGCCCACGCCAACCTATAGAGATCTCAGGAGGTGACCCACCTGCTTATCGTCCACTTGGCTGCAGGTCTGCCAGGTGCGGCTTCAAGCGTAGGTGACAAACAGCTGGCGAACCTCTCCCCAAATTTTGGCCCGTGCGTCCTTATAGTAGCGGCGCCCTTCTAGGAGTCCAGAGTATGGAGCCTATATTCGACCTCCGGTGTGATTGGGGAGAACACCGGCAGAGACAACACCTGGTTAAGGTGAAACTCTGACACCACCTTCGGAAGGAATTTCGGTTGGGGGCGCAGGACAACCTTGTCCCTGTGGAAGACCAGGTAAGGAGACTCGATGGAAAGCGCCTGGAACTCTCCCATCCTTCTGGCTGACGTAATAGCCACCAAGAGGGCAGTCTTCCAAGACAGGTGAGAGATCACACCTGTGCATTGGTTCGAATGGCTTGCCCACGAGCTTTGCCAGTACCAGCAGTAGATCCCACGGAGGTGGAGGTTCTCTCACCGGAGGGGAAATGTGATCAAGGCCTTTGAAAAAGCGCCAGACCACCTTCTCCTGCGCCACCGACTGCTTCCCGGCCCGCGCCCGGTAAGCAGAGATGGCTGCCAGGTGCACCCTTAGGGTCGTTGACCTAAGCCCTTGCTGAGAAAGGGACCATAAATAGTCCAAGATACTTGACAAGGAACAGAAGGAAGGGTCCAGGCCCCTGCCCTGACACCAAATGGAAAACCTCTTCCATTTGAAGGCATAGCATTTCCTGGTCGACTCCTTACGGGATGCCTCAACTACATTGAGGACCTCGCCGGAAAGACCCAAGGCCTGGAACTCTAGCCGCTGAGGAACCAGGCCGTCAGGTGCAGGGATTGAAGGTCCGGATGGAACACCTTCCCCTGAATGACTGAAAGCAGGTCCGGGCGAGCTGGAAGCTGCCTCGGGAGCCTGGATCTGAGGCTGAGGAGATCTGGATACCAGCATTGGTGGGGCCAGTCTGGGGCTACCAGAATCACCAGCGCCTTGTCCCTCCTCGCCTTGAGAAGCACCTTGTGGATCACAGGAAATGGGGGAAAGGCGTAGAAGAGGCCCGGGGTCCACGGCCTCGAGAAGGTATCCCCCTGCAGCGAGCCCTGCTGAGGGGGGCGGGCATGGAACAGCCTCAGCTTCGCGTTCTCCCTGGAGGCAAACAGATCCACCTGAGGTGTGCCCTAATGGGAGAACAGATCTTGTACTACCTCCGGCAGGAGAGACCACTCGTGGGACACAGCCCCTATCCGGCTTAGGGCATCGGCCAGGGTGTTGGAGGCTCCTGCCACATGAATGGCTAGGAGATCCGCCTCCAGGCTGCGCACGAGTGACCAAATGTGGAGAGCTCCCTTGCACAGAGGCATAGAGCGCGTCCCACCCTGGCAGTTTAGGTAGTACATGGTCGTGGTATTGTCCGTCTGGACCTGAACCACTTGTCCCCGTAGAAACGGAGTGAAGGCGGTGAGAGCTACGCGGACTGCTCGGAGCTCCAGCAGGTTGATATGGCATCGGGACTCCAGCGGGGACCAGAGGCCGCGCACTCTGTGCTCACCCAGATGGGCACCCCAACCCATCAGAGAGGCGTCGGTCGATAGAGAGACCGTCGGCTCAGGGCGGACAAACGGGATGCCCTACTGCAGATGAGCTGGAACGATCCACATCCCCTGGGTCACCGTCACTAGTTGGTCCAATGGATCGCAGCGTTGAGACCATTGGCTGGCCAACCCCCATTGAAGGGGAAACATGTTCCAGCAGGCCCAAAGGACCACGCTGGTGCAGGCCGCCATGAGACCCAGGAGGCGCAGGATGTCCTGGGCAGGGCACGACTGCCCAACTAGAAATGATCGGGGAAAGGAGGAAAGAACCTCGGCCCTGTCCGCCGGGAGCCGTGCTCTGGCTCGAAGAGAGTCGAGCTCTGCCCCGATGAAGAGAATCACCTGCTTCGGTTCGAGTTCCGACTTGGCCTCGTTGATGAGGAGGCCGACCTGAGAGCAAACCTGGAGGGCCAGATCTCTGGACAGCTCCACCTCTTGTCTGGAGGGGGCTGATATCAGCCAATTGTCCAGGTAAGGGTACACCCGGACTCTTCGGCACCGCAGGAATGCTGTCACCACTGCCATGCATTTGGTGAAGACCCTGGGAGCAAGAGACAGGCCGAAGGGCATGGCTCAGAACTAGAAAAGGGATACTTCCGCTTGAAAGCAAAGGAATCTCTGGTGAGACGGATGGATAGGGACGTGAAAAAACGCGTCCTGAAGGTACAGAGAGCAGAACCACACGCCGCGTTCCAAGGATGGTATTATCTGAGCCAGAGTGACCATCCTGAAGGTCCGAGACGTTAGAAACTTGTTTAGGTTGTGCAGGTCGAGAATGGGGCGCCAGCCCCCCCGTCCGTTTTGGAACCAAGAAGTACCTGGACACAAACCCCGGGTCTGAGGGAGGGTCCGCCACCTCTCTGATCACCTCCCTTCTCGAGGAGCAGAGCGTATGCTGGCTCGGGCGAGCCGACAGTGAGGCTGCGGACCCTCGTGTGCATGCTCTGAAGGGCGGGGCCTGCTCGAACTCCAGAGGCAGGCCCTTCCCCACCACTTCCAACACCAACCGGTCTGTGATAATAGCGGACCAGGCGGAAAGAAAGTGGCGAAGCCGTCCCCCCACAGGGGGAACCTGGAGTGAGGAGATGAGGTTGGGGCGGCACCCCTCAACCCGTCACTGTGCAGGCTTGGAGGAGGGACCAGCCGAGGGACCACCTGGACCTTTACCTCCCTGCTTCCTGGAGGAGGAAGCCCCAGGCTTGGGTTTGGGATGCCAAGCGTGAGCCTGCTGGCCCCTGGCAGCTGCTGGGCTGGGCGTCAGCTGCAGCAGGCGGACCCGAGGATTAAGGTTGGGGTCTGCAGCCCTTGTCCCTCTGGCGGAAGAGACTGAGTCCAGAGTGCCACTGGACTTTTCGATCCTCTGGAGGCGACCTTCCACTCCAGGGCCGAAGAGGTCGGTCCCCAGAAAGGGGACATCCGCCAACTTGTGCTGGTTATCCGCTGTGAAGGTGGACATCCTCAGCCAACCCCGAAGGCGCATAGCCTCTGCGGCCGCGACTGACCTGGCGCATGAGTCACGAATGTCCAAAGCAGTCTGAAGTTGCTGCTTGGCCACTGTCCTGCCCTGGTCCCGCACCTGCTTAACCATGGTCTGCAGGTCAGCCGGGAGAGGAGGGACTACCTCGTCCAGGGGGCCCAATAGGGTGTGAAAGAAATGTGCCATCAGCACGGCCGAGCTGGCCTGACGAAGGTCAAGGGAGGACGCAGCGTAGACTTTTCGCCCGGTGTAGTCCAACTTCTTTGACTCCTTGTGGGGAGGTTTGTCTACGTCCCTGGCGTTTCCGGCACACCGGAAGACGCTGTCGGTAACCAACCCCTCGGCTGAGGGGTGTTCCGAGAAACCGGACAGGGAACCGGTAGGGACCGCATACTTCCTTGCCATCCTGGCCGAAGGCGCAGAGCAGGGAGCAGGAAGCAGGACGCTGCCAGAGCTCCAAGCGATGGCCTACAATGGCCTCGCCACCAGAAAGGCCTCGTAAGAGAATCCCCTCGGTCCAACATCTCCGTGAGGGGATACTTGGCCCGCTTGGATACGGGCTCGAGCTGCATCCCGGTGGACTCTGAGATGAGCCTGAGCAAACCCATGAAGGACGAAGGGCTATCGTCCAGTGACTGACCTCCTGAGGACTCCAAGTCGACCCGCCTGGAGAACAGGGAGTAATCGTCGTCTGCCTCAGAGGAGTTCACAAAGAGCTGCCTTGGGCCTGAGCCACCCTCCACCTGCCGAGGGCGATCGGGAGTGCGGGTGACAGACAGCCTATGGGGCAAACCCTGGGCCGACCGAGAACTCTTGGTCGGGGCCCCAAACAACAGCTGTGGAGGTGGAGGTTCCACCGGAATCGGTGGGGCAGCCGGTTTCGGCCGAGCAACAGGCCAGGAAGCAGGCGCCTCAGCTAAGGTGAGGGCGCTTGGCTGCTCCGGTGACAGCCACTTGATAGCCGGGAAGGCGGCGGCGTCGGCTTGCTCCCGACAGAAGCTGTTGCCACATGAGAGTCCTCGATCGCGATGCAACTTGCGGCAGCCTCCCTCGTCCGAGGAGGAGGGAGGAGGACGAGCGGCGGCGCCGCTAGCCACGGTGCCGAGACCGCCTAAGACAGCGGGATCGGCTGGACCGAGAAGAAGTCCGAGACCACAAACCTCTGCTTTTCCGTGGAGTGTACGGAGGTAGGGCGGGGGAAACCCGCTCTCGGCTTGGAGGGCTCAACCGTGAACTCCGGAACCGGAGGCACGGGCAAGTCCACGGACACCTCAACCACCGCCGGGGGAACCGGGGAGTGAGGGTTTTCGACTTCACCGGTCGACAGCCCAACGGGTCAAGAAAAATCTTGACTGCGTCGATAGGAGTCTCGGTCAACTGACCTGTCGGGGTCACCGTGAAGCCAGTGGCCGAAGCCGAAGGATCGACCGAAGTCGATGGTCGACTACTCGGTGAGAGGGAACTCTCCCGCTCCCAAGAGCGTCGACGGAGGGACTTACCTTTGTGGTCCTTCTTGGACCGAGACGAAGGCCCTGAAGACATTGGTCCCTCTCCCTTAGTGGGGAGGGACAGACAGAGCTCCTTAAAAGAAGCTGAATAGGAGGATTCCAGGAAGAAGCGGGATAAAGCACGCGGCAGGCAAGATTGCGGCCTGTGCGCCTCCTCCTCGGGCGATCATCTGCTCAAGCTGTTCACTGACCCGCCCGCCCAGCGAAACCGTCAACCGGGCCTCTCGACTTACCGAGGATAACGCTTTGGTCGCCAAGTTGTAGACGGGTGGCACGGTCTTTCAGGGCGTAGGCCAAAAAGAAGAGCACAGGTTGCAAGCCTGCGGGTCGTGCCAAGGCCCAAGCAGTAGGCGCAGCGTGGAGTGCGGATCCGTCCGAGAAATCTTCTGCCCGCGGGCACCTCCGGAAAGCCGAGAGTCGATTTATCCATCGTGGCCGCGAGGAAATAAGGACCAAGTCTTAAAACTTAAAGTAATTTGGTAAACCGAAGAAATAGGAACCAGTCTGATACGCAGGCGTTAAGGAGGGGAACCTGAGCTTCCAGCGTAGGAAGATCTGGCTATGGGGGGGAGCCAAGTGTTTTATCACCCGGGTGGGTGGGAGGAGCCAGCTTGAAGACCTTCCAGCAAGATTTAAAGTGGCAAGGATACCTGCCAATAAGTGTGGATGAACAACATATCCATGTCCCTAGAATATATATTATATTCTGTTACAATATATATTAAAATATGCAAGTGACTTCTCCAGACGTTGCAAGGGCACACCGAGTCAGTAGCCGACTTCTGCAGACGTCCTCAGGACACACCAGTGTTTTATTCACTGACGACTACAGGCGTCTGCTAGGACACAATGAGTTAAGACAGTTAAAATAATAATATAACCCACTCCCCCTCTCTAAAAGGAGGGGGTACCCAAAGGCACCCCTGGGGTGCAACACTGCACCTGCCAGCCTACTTCCCAAAAACAGGCTCTAAGAGGGGAGGTAGGTCAGAATAGAGCAAGACTCCATTAGAAGAACAGTAGTTACGCAAGAACTTACTGTAACAGTAGATCTTCGAGAACAGCTCTTGCAGCAGGTTACACCATTAGGACTGAAGCCGGCAGGCGCCAGGACCCCACGGAAACTTTCTAGCTATCAGTCTTCAGTAGGGACTGCCTCCGACGTCGGTCACACATCTGACGTCGGGCACAGTACTTAAGGAGGCGGTCCCCCATAATCCTCAGTTCTCCCGCCGGAGACTCCCGGCCGCTGGATGACATCAGAAGGGGAGACCGAGAATCCACCATCAGACGGCAAAACAAGGCAATAGTAAATGTCCCATTCTAGGAGATGGATGCTTGACAACGACCTACCTCCAGCGGGGATGGTGGGAGGAAAAGTACCTGCTGCAAGAGCTGCTCTCGAAGAACTACTGTTACGGTAAGTTCTTACATAACTACTATCTTACTTCGAGAAACAGCTCTTGCAGCAGGTTACACCATTAGGACTGATTTCCAAGCAGTAATGGCAATCATGCACCATCGGGAGGAGGAAAGGTAGAGACCTCGAGATACCTCGAGCCTAGGACAGAAGTACTTGAAGGACAGCTAGACCAAACCCTGCTCTTCACCTCGATGCAATGTCCAGGCTGTAATGCCTGATAAAGGAATGCACAGAGCTCCAAGTAGCTGCAGCACAAATAGCTGAGGTGAAAAGTTCTTCAACCCCGCAAATGAAGTAGCCACCCCCCTAGTGGAATGACCCTTAATCGTGCCCAGTAAGGGTTTATTGCACTTCCGGTAACAGAATGTAATGCACTGGATGAGCCATCTAGACAGCAACTGCTTGGAGATAGGAGCTCCCTTCATCCTATGGGCAAAGGAGACGAAAGTTGGTCCGACTTTCGGTGTTTGGTTCTGGTCAGGTAGTATCTGACGCACCTATGCACATCAAGGGTGTGTAGAAGGGCTTCTCCTTGATTACAGTATTTCGGAAAATACACTGGTAGATCGATGTCCTGATTAAGACTGAGAGCTGAGACCACCTTAGGCAGAAATTTTGGGTTAGTCTTTAGGGATACCCTGTCCTGGTGGAAAACCAAATAAGGCTCTTTGCACATAAGTGCGTGCATTTCAGAAATTCTTCTGGCAGAAATAACTGCAACTAAAAAAGTACAACTACGTAAGAACTTACCGTAACAGTAGATATTAGAATATAGCTCTTGCAGCAGGTTACACCATTAGGACTGAAGCCAGCAGGCGTCAGGACCCAACAGAAATCTTCTAGCTAGCAGTCTTCAGCGGGATCTGCCTCCAACGTCAGACGTAGTACATAAGGAGGCGGTCCCGCCAGAATCCCCAGTTCTCCCGCCGGAGACTTCCGGCCGCTGGATGACATCAGAAGTGGAGACCGAGGATCCGCCATCAGAAGAAGAAAAGGAGCCAAGCTCCTGCAGGTCTGGTTAGGCCTTACCTCCGAGGGGGATGGTGGTGGGTACCTGCTGCAAAGCTGTTCTCGAAGATCTACTGTTACGGTAAGTTCTTACGTAACTGTACCATCTTACTTCGAGATACAGCTCTTGCAGCAGGTTACACCATTAGGACTGATTCCCAAGCAATAGTGCCTCTAGGCACTTTGGGAGGAGGTATAACGGAGAGATAGTACAGTTACGCAAGAACTTACCGTAACAGGAGATCTTCGAGAACAGCTCTTGGAGCAGGTTACACCATTAGAACTGAAGCCGGCAGGCATCAGGACACCACGGAAAAATTCTAGCTAGCTATCTTCAGCGGGGACCGCCCCCGACGTCGGTCCCGCCTCCGACGTCAGGCGGAGTATATAAGGGGGCGGTCCCACCAGATTCCCCAGTTCTCCAGCCGGAGACTTCCGGCCGTAGGATGACATTGGAATGGGAGACCGAGGATCCACCGTCAGAAGACAAAAGGGTATAACTCCCAGTTAAAAAGGCTTAAGCCATGCCTCCTTCAAGGGGGAAGGTGGGCGGGAAGGTACCTGCTGCAAGAGCTGTTCTCGAAGATCTACTGTTACGGTAAGTTCTTCGTAACTGTACTATCTTGCGAGACACAGCTCTTGCAGAAGAACCCATCATTAGGACTGATTCCCAAGCAGTAGCTCTTGCAAACAATCTGGGAGGAGGAAACTAGAAAGAGCATTCCAGGTCCTGAATCTAGGACAGGAGACCCTGTAGTATGGCCAGGCCGAAGCCTGCTCTGCGCCGTTAAGCGATGTCCAGAGCTCCAAGTGGCTGCAGCACAAATGGCAGAAGTGGAGACGTTTCGAAGTGCTGCAAAGGAGTTGACCACACTCCTACTGGAATGGCCCCGGACTGATCCTAGGAGGGGCTTTTGTTTGATGATATAACAGTATGAGATGCACTGGACGAGACAGGGACTGTTTGGCCCATCATCCTTTCAGTAAAGGAAACGGAAAGTTGCTCCGATTTATGAAGCTGCTTAGTTCTGTTCAGGTAGTACCTCAAGCTGTGGTGAATATCCAGGGTGTGGAGAAGCGCCTCTCCTCTGTTAGAATAATTAGGGAAGTAGACCGGCAGGTCAATATCCTGATTGAGAGTGAGTGTGGAAACCACCTTAGGCAAGAATTTAGGATTCGTCCTCAGGGATACTCTGTCCCGGTGGAAAATTAAATAAGGCTCTCTGCACATAAGAGCATGAAGCTCAGAAACTCTTCTGCGCTGACGATAGCAACCAAAACAACGTTTTCCCGACAGAAAACGCGCAGCCCTCGAACCAAGCAGGCTCAAAGGGGTGGAGTTGCTCCAGGACAAAGAGCAGTCCCATGGAGGCACTGGGTCCTTAATGGGTGGCCTAAGATGTAACACCCTCTCAAGAAGTCTCGACAGGCATCTAATTGTGCCACTGTGCAAGTCCCACCGAGAGGTGATAAGCTGAAATGGCACAGAGGTGCACCTTAATAGAGGAGGTAGCTAGACCGGACAGAAAAGGAGAGCAGGTAATCTAACACGCTTTCACAGGACAACTTAAAGGAAAAGGCCCGTGCCTGCGACCATGAACAAAAATAACGCCATTTCATGGCATGCGACGTCATCGCGTTGCCCGACTTTCTGGCTGCAGAAAGAACTTCCGCAACCTCTTCGCGAGACCCGTGACATTAAGATGGCTATGTCTCTAGAGCCATGCATGCAGGTTCAGTGAGCGTAAGTCCGGGTGGACTAGTGAACCCTCCTCCTGAGACAAGAGATGGGAGCTGAATGGCAACGGGAGCGGAGGTTCCCGGGATAGCTGTATTAGCAAAGGGAACCAGATCGGTCTGGGCCAGAAAGGGGCCACCAGGATCATTGTTGCATGCTCCCTGCGCAGCTTGAGAAGAACTCTCTTGGTCAACGGGAAGGAAAGGAAAGCGTAAAGGAATCTTTCCGCCCAGGAGAGGGACGTGTCTTGCCAGAAAACACCAGGCCCTGGATCTAGCGAGCAAAAATTGGGCAGTTTTGCATTGAATGGGGAAGTGAACAAGTCCAATTCTGGAGTTCCCCATCGAAGAAACAGGTCCTCTGCTACCTCCTGAAGAAGTTCCCACTCGAGGACTCAGGCCGCCTGCAATTGTGTTGTCCATCCCGGGAACATGTACTGTGATCAGGTTAGCGCCGTGTCGGATTACCCAATCCCACACCCTCATGGCCTCCCTGCAAAGGGGGAAGAGTGTGCGCCTCCTTGTTTGTTGAGGTAATACATCACCCCCGTGTTGTCTGTCTGCAGCAGGAGAGTACTCGGCGGGATCTCTGACTGAAATGCCTGCAGGGCATAAAGGACTGCCCTCATCTCCAAAACATTGATATGAAGGCGAGCCTCCTGGGGGGTCCACGTTCCCTGGGACTTCACCCCGTCCAGGTGTGCTCCCCACCCTAGTCCTGAGGTGTCTGTGGTGAGGATTACCTCCGGGGACGGCGCTATAAACGGGACACCCGTAGAGAGTGTCCCTGGGTCTAGCCACGGCGTTCGTGATTCTGACCGGATGCTGCATATGGTCTTGCCTTTGGTCCCATTGCACCTTGAGCATCCACTGAGTTACCGCATGTGGAGCCTTGTGAAGGGGACGGGTCGAGATGGCGCAGCCATGTGTCGAGAAAGCGACAGAGCCACTGGCTGGGGCAGGTCTTATTGAGTAAGCTCTGATGAGGGAGCTGATGCGCTCGCTCTGTCGTCTGGAAGAAATGCTCTTCCTGAACAGTGTCCAGGACTGCGCCTATGAACTGCAGTTTCTCTTGACGGTACCAGGAGAGACTTCTCGTAATAGATCAAGATGCCCAGAGACGAAACAGATCCTGGGTACTCTGGATAATAACTACTTGTGCCTCTCCGGCTGACCATGAAATATCGTCCAAGTATGGAACACATAATGGCCCTGTCTCTCTAGAGACTCTGCCATGACTGCCATGCATTTGGTAAAGACCCTGGAGCCGATGACAGTCCAATGGAAGTGCTCGGAACTGAAAGTGGTGGCCAAGAAACCTCGGCGCAGGAACCTCCTGTCGCGCTGAGCCACAGGGATGTGCAGGTATGCATCCTGCATGTCTAGGGACGCTTAAAATACATCCCCTCTTTAGCATGGGAATAAGACCCGAAGAGTCACCATCGGAAATCTTTGTAGGCGACCGACATATTGAGGTCACTGAGGTCCAGAATCAGGCGGAGGTCCCTTGTTTTCTTTGGAACCAGGAAGAAGTGGGAGTAGTACCCGTATCCTCTCTGGTTCTCTGGGACATACTCTGTCGCCCTTTTGCAGGAGCTGTGTATCTTGCCTGATCAGAGGCTTGTGCTGACCCGAGTAACAGGAGAGAAGAGGAGGCCTCGAGGGTGGCTTTTCTGCGAATTCTATAAAGTGGCCTCTTTCGACCAACTGAAGAACCCACCGGTCGGTGGTTATGGACTGCCATCCTGGCAGGTACTTCGCAATGCAACCCCCGACCTTGATGTCCCGTTGATCCTGAGGGGCAGGGTCCAGAAAGGAGTCAGGCTGTGGCGGCGGAGGGGCCTGCGGACTGGGCCGGTTTAGCTGGGCGTTTACCTCGGCCCGCGGGCTGTCTACCCTGGGCTCTACAGGAACCAGAGCCCCTCTGTTGTGGACTGGTGCGGGACTGTTGTCTCTGTGCCCGTCCACGAAAACAGCTTTGGTTCCTACGAAAGGAAATAAGCCTTGGTCGGTACATTGCCTTGACCGACCTCACCACCTTCCCGGCCTCTTGAAGCTTGGTGATGACCCTCTCTGAGGGCTCACCAAAGAGAACTTCTCCCTCAAATGGGGCGTCCATGATGTTTTTGTGGACGTCTGGGGTAATGCCGGAGACACGGAGCCAAGAGAGTCTCCGGAGGCATACACCTGAAGCTGCTGCTCGGGCTGGAGTCGTCCGCGGAGTCGTACGCGGCTGGTAGCACTTGGGTCCCCACGTCCGAACCCGTCCGGAGGACCTGCAACAATCTCCTCCTTCTGCTCACCTTCTGGCAACTTCTCAGCCAGATCCAGACCCCGCTCCCACAAGGCATTTTGGAACTGCACCATGTGGGTCAAGTAATTCAGGGATCTGATGGCGCAAGTAGCGGAAGCATACGTGCGCCTACCCTAAGCGTCCAGCTGTTTGGACTCCGGGTCCGGTGGCAGAGTGCTCAAATGTTGCGGTCTCTGGGACAGGTCATGAGAGGCTGTTATGACCAGAGAGTCGGCCTGAGGATGCTGAGCCAAGTACTGGTCTTCCCTTGGAGCCTTGTACAGGCGGTCAGCTTTCTTCGGCATCGCCCGGCAGTGAATGTGGACGCTTCACGCTGCCCCGGTGACGCCCATGGTGCTCTACCAATGGTGGCACCACCACAGGCTTGGGGTCCTTCTGCCGAAGATATTTCGCAAGGCGTAGCCTTTCAGGGTCCAACTCTTCTGCATCCCATCCCATGTTCTCTTGGATGTGTCTTATGATGTCCGAGAATGAAGGGTCATCCGGAGGAGACCTTGGAAGCTCACGTGGGTCCGGAGAAGGGATGTGGAGGGGAGATTGGGATCTAGATCCTGTTGAAAACTCTGATCCCGTGTCCTCCGTCGAAGGCAAACGGCGGCATCTTCTGGGTCTCTTGGGGCTGGGTGACCCAGAAGAGGATCTGGTCTCCCCCTTGGAGGGATCCTGGGCTCCCAGAGAGGAGGTAACCGGCCTGCAGACCCGGATGGAGAAGGGGGTGCAGGAACCGGAGGAGTAACCGGCCTAGGAGGAGGAGGTGGAAGAGGAGGTGGGGTGAGGACCACGTCCTTTTTGATGGTATCCCACCAGTAAGTGAAAAGCTCCTTAACCTCTGAGAAAGAAAGGTCCGACGACGGACCGGGTGCCGGTGGTCAGTCGTCGGGTTCCGGCGTCGGCTCCACAGGGGCCTCGGGTTGCGGGGGAGGGTTCCCTGGGAGGCTCGACAGGACCGGGGTCGCCAGTCTGGTCCTTGGGCTGTGTTAACACCTCCTCTGTAATGGTCTCCTGACCGACGTCTGTCGGAGGCGTCGGGACCCTCTTCTCAATCCAGACAGGCATGGACGTCGGTCCCCCTACCGGCGTCCGGGGGTGCATAGGCTTGGCCGGCGACGGTCATCTGGCGATCGATGGCACTGGGGACCTGTGGCGAGAGGCCGACGTCAGATGGGTCGACGTCGGGTCCGACTGTCTCTTAAGAGAGGTGAGGTCCTTGGTCTTCCGCTGGGGAGGAGGAGGCAAGGAGGCAGACCTGACGTCAGGTTCAGAATGGCGGGAACCTGACTTGTGGTGATGGTGGCGGTCCCCCGACATGACCAGGCCCTTGGAAGACGAAGGAGGCCTGGAAGTCTTGGCCTGAGAAGAGAAGCCCGAAGATTTTCTCACCACAGCAGGGGGAGGCTGAGAACTGGCCTGGAAAGGCGAGTGGTCGGACCTGGAGCCGGAGCTACGAGAATCAGAGGCCCTAGACGGGGACCTGGAAGGGGACTTCTCTCTATGCTTCTCCGAAGAATCCCCCTTGGAGGCCATGGTCTTGAGTTGTTCCTCGAGCAGAAACGCCTGTAGGGCCTTCTGGCGATGGATCCGGGTTCTGCTGTTGAAGCCTACGTAAAATGAGCAGGACCGGGTGTCGTGGTTTGGGCCTAAGCACCGGATGCAGGCCGAATGCGGATCCTTGAAGGGGATCTGCTTCCCACAGGCGCACTTCGAAGAATGACCGGAGGTTGGAGAGGACATCAGACAATTAACTGAAGAAAAAACAAAATTTTCCAAAGGAAAAACTTTACCATGCATCGCACGCTAGAACTGTGAAGTGAAGGGTCGAGACTTGCAAGTCGACGGCGGGAAAGAACTGGGGAATCTGGCGGGACTGCCCCCTTATGTACTACGCCTGACGGAGGCGGGACCGACGTCGGGGGTGGTCCCCGCTGAAGATAGCTAGCTAGAATTTTTCCGTGGGGTCTTGATGCCTGCCGGTTTCAGTCCTAATGGTGTAACCTGCTGCAAGAGCTGTGTCTCGAAGTAAGATCAGTGCCGCCGCTTACTTCGATATCGAGACAGAGACCGCCGATGTCGGTGGGAACGGCTTGACCAAGATGAAGTCCGAGACCAAGACCCTCGGGGGGACTGAGGGCAGGTCTAGGGACACCCGTTCTTCCCTCGGCTCAGGCACTTTAACTGGGGACTGTGGATCTGAAGGCGCAGGTAGATCCTCGGTCTCCACCGGAGGTGGGTTGTCGGCTTTACCAGTCGACAGCCCATCTAACGGATCAAGAAAAATCTCGACTGCGTCGACGGGAGTCTCGGCAGGCTGGCCTGACGGGGACACCGTGAAGCCAGCGGCCAGAGCCGCAACTTCGACCCAAGTAGACGGTCAGCTGTCCGGGAAAGGGGACCTCTTCTGCTCCCACGAACGCCGATGGTGGGACTTACCCTTCGACTCCTTCTTCTTGGGCCGAGAAGAATGTCCCGATGGCCCCTCTCCCTTCGTGGAAAGGGACTGACAAAGCTCCTTGAACAAAGCCGTATATGAGGAACTCAGAGCAGGATAAATGCCGCGGCCGAGGAGGAAGAAGATGCGGCCTGGGCCGCCTCCTCCTCGAGTGCGATCATCTGCTAGAGCTGCTCAGCCGAGCCAGCCGCCCAATGAGCCTCTTTTATTTTTACCGGCTGGAAATGCTGGCTCGAGCTTCAATAGGGCAGCTCGATCATCCAGGACGTTGTCCGAGAAAGAGCAGCACAACTCGCAGACCTACGGGTCGTGATCTAGGCCTAGGCAATAGACTCACGTGGAGTGCACATCCATCCTGGACATTTTCTGCCCGCAAGGGCACCTCTGAAAGCCGGGAATATATTTGTCCATCGCTGCCATGAGGGAAGATGAAGACCGAAGTTTAGAAAACTTCAAAACCAATTTTGGACGAACCGAAGAGTTAGGATCCAGTCTAAAACGCAGAGCGCTAAGGAGGGAACCTGAGCTTCCAAGCGGTAAGAAAGATCTAGCGTCATGGGGTGGAGTCGAGAGTTTTACCACCCGGTTGGGTGGGAGGAGCCAGCTTGAAGACCTTCCGGCAAGATTTAAAGCGGCAAGAAACCTGCCAATAAGTGTGGATTGAACAACATATCCATGTCCCTAGAACCCGTATTTGTAGGGATATGGACTTGTTGTTCATCCACACTTATTGGTAAACTCCTAGCAGTTCTCCGAGAGGAGGGAGGCAAGGCTTGCACCCGCTACTTGGAAATTAATGACTGGAAAACTGAGGTCCTGAAACCAGCATCCCGGCGTGACTCAAGACTGATGTGGTAGTGGGTAATGAAGGTGTGTGCCGACTTCCAGGTAGCAGCAGTATGGCGGGTAGAATGAGCTTTTATCCCTCTAAGAGGCTCCATGCCCGCCAACCTATAGCAGAGATATACAGGTTACTCACCTGTAACAGGAGTTCTAGGAATGGTATATGTTGTTCATCCACACTCATTGGCAGGTATCCTTGCCGCTTTAAATCTTGCCGGAAGGTCTTCAAGCTTGCTCCTCCCACCCACCCGGGTGGTATAACTCTCGGCTCGCCCCCATGGCGCTCAGATCTGGCCAGCTGGAAGCTCAGGTTGATAGCATCGGCCGGGAGGTCGGTGGGTGGTGTGGATGAACAACATATACCATTCCTAGAACTCCTGTTACAGGTGAGTAACCTGTATTTCTAGGGACATGGATATGTTGTTCATCCACACTCATTGGCAGACTCCTAGCAGTTCTCCGGGAGGAGGGAGGCAAGACGACACCCCAATACTTACTTGGGAAAGAGACTGAGAACCGAGGCCCCAAAACCAGCATCCCGGCGGACTCAAGGTCGATGTGGTAATGGGTAATAAAGGTGTTTGCTGACTTCCAGGTAGCAGCCCTGCAGATTTCCTGGATAGGGACGTCTCTGGAAGCAGCCACAGCTGCAGCAGTATGGCGGTAGAATGAGCTCTTATCCTCTGGGAGGCTCCATGCCCGCCCAACTTATATGAGATCTATGCAGGAGGTTACCCACCTGCTTATAGGTCCGCTTGGCTGCAGGTCTGCCAGATGCGGCTTCAGCGTGGGTGACAAACAGCTGGCGAACCTCTCCCGAATTTCAGCCACTAGCTCCTTATAATAGCGGCGCCTTCTAGGGTCCAGAGTATGGAGCCTATATTCGCCTCCGAGGTGTGATTGGGGTAGAACACCGCAGAGTCAACACCTGGTTAAGGTGAAACTCCCACACCACCTTCGGAAGGAATTTCGGTGGGACGCAGGACAACCTTGTCCCTGTGGAAAACCAGGTAAGGAGACTGATGGGCGCCTGGAGCTCTCCCATCCTTCTGGCTGGACGTGATAGCCACCAAGAAGGCGGTCTTCCACGACAGGTGGAGAGAGCACACCTGTGCATAGGTTCGAATGGCTTGCCCATGAGCTTTGCCAGTACCAGCAGTAGATCCCACGGAGGTGGGGGTTCCCGCGACTGAGGGAAATGTGATCAAGGCCTTGAAAAGCGCCAGACCACCTTCTCCCTCGCCACCGACTGCTTCCCGCCCGCCCTGTAAGCAGAGATGGCTGCCAGGTGCACCCTTAGGGTCGCCGACCTAAGCCCTTGACTAGAAAGGGACCATAAATAGTCCAAGATGCTTGCCAAGGAACAGGAGGAAGGGTCTCAAGCCTTGTTCTGGACACCAAATGGAAAACCTTTTCCATTTGAAGGCATAGCATTTTCTGGTCGACTCTACGGGACGTCTCAACTACATTGAGGACCTCGCCGGAAAGACCCAAGGCCTGGAACTCTAGCCAGGAACCAGGCCGTCAGGTGCAGGGATTGAAGGTCCGATGGAACACCTTCCCTGATTGACTGAGAGCAGGTCCGGGCGAGCTGGAAGCTGCCGCCGAGTCCTGGAGCTGAGACTGAGGAGATCTGGGTACAGAACTGGCGAGGCCAGTCTGGGGCTATCAGAATCACCTGCGCCTTTGTCCCTCCTCGCCTTGAGAAGCACCTTGTGGATCAAGGGAAATGGGGAAAGGCGAGAAGAGGCCCGGGGTCCACTGCCCTCGAGAGGCATCCCCTGCAGCGAGCCCTGCTGAGGGGGCGGCATGGAACAGGCTCAGCCTGCTCTCCCTGGAGGCAAACAGGTCCACCTGAGGTGTGCCCCCAATGGGAGAACAGATGCTGTACTACCTCCGCAGGAGAGACCACTCGTGGGATGCAGCCCCTATCCGGCTCAGGGCATCGGCCAGGGTGTTGGAAGCTCCCTGCCACGTGAATGGCTGGAGATCCATGCCTCAGGCTGCGCCACGAGTGACCAAATCGGAGAGCTTCCTTGCATAGAAGCATGGAGCGCGCTCCCGCCCTGGCGGTTTAGATAGTACATGGTCGTGGTATTGTCCGTCTGGACTCGACCACTTGACCCCGAGGAACGGAGCAAAGGCGGTGAGAGCTAGGCGGACCGCTCGGAGCTCCAGCAGGCTGATGTGGCATCGGGACTCCGGGACCAGAGGCCATGAGCCCGGTGTTCCCCAGATGGCACCCCAACCCATCAGAGAGGCATCGGTCGATAGAGACCGTCGGCTCGGGCGGACGACGGGATGCCCTCCTGCAAATGATCTGGAACGGTCCACCACTGGAGAGCGCTCCACATCCCCTGTGTCACCGCACACAAGCTGGTCCAAAGGATCGCGGCCAGACCACTGGCTGGCCAGTCCCCACTGAAGGGGACGCATGTTCCAGCGGGCCCAACGGACCACGCTTGGTGCAGGCCGCCATGAGACCCAGGGAGGCGAGGAAGTCCCGGAGCAGCGTAATTGCCCAACCAGAAATGATCGGGCAAAGGAGGAAAGAACCTCGGCCCTGTCCGGCCGAGCAGCTTCTGGCTCGAAGAGAGCCTAGCTGCTCCTATGAATAGAATCACCTGCTTGGCTCGAGTCCGACTTTGGCCTCGCTGGATAAGGAGGCCCAGTTGAGAGCAGACCTGAGGGCCAGATTTCTGGACCACTCTGCCTCCTTCCTGAGGAGCTGCTATCAGCCAGTCGTCCAGGTAAGGGCACACCCGACCCCCGGGCGCCATAGGAATGCTGTCACCACTGCCATGCATTTGGTGAAGACCCTGGGAGCTGGAGACAAGCCAAGGGCATGGCTTGGAACTCGGAGGGATCCTTCCGCTGAAGCTAAGGAATCTCTGGTGAGACGGACGGATAGGGACATGAAAAATGCTGCCCTGCAAGTCCAGAGAGCAGAACCACACTCGCTGCCCAAGGATGGTATTATCTGAGCCAGAGTGACCATCCTGAAGGTTCGAGACCTAGGAACTTGTTTAGGTCTGTAGGTCAGAATACGCCAGCCTCGTCCGCTTCTGGAACCAGGAAGTACCTGGACACAAACCCTGGTTCTGAAGGAGGGTCTCACCACCTCCTTATCACCTCCTTCTGGGAGGAGGAGAGCGATGTCAGCTCGACGCAGCCGCCAGTGAGGCTGTGGATCCCGAAGCTCCCCGAGGGGCGACGGCTCTGAAGGGTGGTGCCTGCCTCGACCCAGAGGCAGGCCTCTTCCCACCACCTCAAGACCCACCTGTCCGTGGAAACAGCGGACCAGGCGGACGGAAGTGTTGAGCTGTCCTCTAATGGGACCCAGGGATAAGGTGACGGGAATGGGGCGACACCCCCCAGCCCGTCACTGGGCAGGCTTGGAGGAGGGACCGCCGAGGGACCTCCTGGGCCTTTTCCTCCCTGCCTCCTGTTAGAGGAAGCCAGCGGTTGGTTTGGGATGCCAAGGCCGAGCCTCCTGGCCCTGACATTGTCTGGCCGGGGCGCTGGGGCACAGAAGGACCAAAGAGCTTAGGCTGTGGTTTGGCGGCCTTTGTCCTCTGAGCGGAAGAGACCGAGTCCAAGGTAGCATTGGACTTCTCGATCCTCTGCAGGTGACCTTCCACCCCAGGGTCAAGAGGTCAGTCCTCAAAAGGGGACATCCGCCAACTTGTGCTGGGTATCCGGTAAGGGTGGATATCCTCAGCCAAGCTACGCCGACGACAGCCACTGCGGCCGCCACCGATCTGGCACACGAGTCCCTAAATCCAAAGCAGTCTGGAGATGCTTTTGGCCACTGCCCTGCCCTGGTCCCGCACCTGCTTAACCGTAGTCTGCAGATCGGCGGGAAGATGAGGGATGACCTCATCCAGGGAGCCCAACAGGGCATGAGAAAAATGTGCCATGAGGACGGCCGAACTGGCCTGACGAAGGCCGAGAGAGGACGCAGCGTAGACTTTTCGCCCGACATAGTCCAATTTCTTGGACTCCTTGTCAGGAGGTTTGTCCACATCCCTGGCGTTGCCGGCGCGCCGGAAAACGCTGTCGGTAACCAACCCTTCAGCAGAGGGGTGTTCCGAAAAACCGGACAAGGAACCGGTAGGGACCGCATACTTCCTGGCCATCCTGGTCGAAGGCTACAGGGCAGGAAGCGGCTGCCAAAGCTCCACTGCCGACCTACTCATGGCCTCGCCACCGAAAGGCCTGTCGAGAATCCTCGGTCCAGAATCTCCGTGATACCTGGCCCGCTTGAAAACGGGTTCTAGCTCCATCCCGTGGACTCGAGATGAGCCAAGTAGTCCTAGGAAGGATGACGGGCTATCGTCCCATTGACTGACCTCCTGAAGACTCCAAGTCCAGTCGCCTGGAGAAAAGGAGGAATTATCTTGACTCTGAAGAGTCCTCAAGAGCTGCCTCTGGCCTGAGCCACCCTTCACCTGCCGAGGTCGATCGGGAGTGAGGGTAACTGACAGCCGATGGGGTAGACCCTTAGCCGACCGAGAATCCTGGTCGGAGCCCCAATTGGTGGCTGTGGGGGGAGGTTCCACCGGAATCGGTGGAGCAGCTGGTTTGGGCCGAACAACCGCCTGCAGTAGGCCTCGGATAAGTCGAGGGGTTGTGTCGGGCCGATCCGGTGACAGATTACTTAATGGCCGGGAAGGCGACGGGTCGGGCTTATTCCCGGCCAGGAGGAGTTGTTGTGATATAAGGTCCTCGTACCCGACGTACTTACGCCAAGCCTCCTCATCCGGAGGAGGAGGACGAGACGAGCGGCGACGCCGCTTACCGCGTGCCGAGACCGAGACCGCCATGACGGGACTGGCTGGACCGCTGGCGAGGTCCGGTGACCGGCAGAGTCCCGGAATTCGAGGTCGGTGCGGGAGGTGTCGGCCGGAACTGCACTCTTCGCCTCGGATGGTGCATCCGGAGACTCGGAACCGAGGCACAGGCGAGCCCACGGGATCCTCAACTCCTCCCGGGGAACCGGGAGAGGGAATCTCGGCTGCTAAAGGCGACAGTCTCCTCTAACGGGTCGAAAAATCTCGACTTCATCGGTGGGAGTCTCGGTCAACTGACCTGACGGGGACACCGTGAGGCCAGTGGCCGAAGCCGAGCGGTCGACCGAAGCAGACGGTCGACGGCCCGGGGAGAGGGACCTTTCCCGCTCCCAAGAGCGGCCGACGAGGGACTTACCTGGTCCTCTTTTGGACCGAGGTCCCGCTAACGTAGGGCCCTTCTCCTTTAGTGGAGAGGGACAGACAAAGCTCCTTAAAAGAAGCCGTAAGAAGAGCCCAGAGAGCGGGATAATGCCGCCGAGGAAGATATGGCCCGCCACGCCTTCTTCGCCGAGGGCTGACCATCACCGAGCTGATCTCGCCGAAATTCGGCCGGCCACGATCATAACCGGCCTCCTTGGACTTCACCGAGGGAACGCTCGACGGCTCCAGTTGTAATCGGGCAGCACGGTCTTCGAGGACGAGGTCGAGAAAGATGAGCACAGGTCGCAAGTCTGCGGTTGTGCCTCAAGGCCTAAGCAGATAGACATGAGTGGTGGATCCGTCCGAGACATCTTCATCCGCATGGGCATCTCCGGAATCGGGAGTCGATGGTCCATCGCAGTCATGAGGGATAGAAGACTGAAGTCTTTTGCAAAATTTTATTTTTAAATCCGCAAACGGAGAAATAGGAACTAGTCTCAAACGCAGAGCTGCTTAAGGGAGGGAACCTGAGCTCAAGCTGTAAGGAAGATCTGGCCATGGGGCGGAGCCGAGTTATACCAACGGTGGGTGGGAGGAGCGGGGCTGAGACCTTCCGCAAGATTTAAAGCGGCAAGGATACCTGCCAATGAGTGGATGAACAACATATCCATGTCCCTAGAGTACAGTTACTGCAAGAACTTACCGTGATAGTAGATCTTCGAGAACAGTTTTGCAGCAGGTTACACCATTAGGACTGAAGTGGGCAGGCTTTCAGGACCTTGGAAATTTTCTAGCTAGCTATCTTCAGCGGGACCGCCCGACGCCGGGTCCCGCCAGACGCCATGGGTGGTACATGTAACGGGGCGGTCCCGCCAGAATCCCTAGTTCTCCCGCCAGAGACTACCGCCGCATCGATGACGCTAGAAGGCAATATGGGAACAAGTTCCACTGATCAAGATAAATTTCTCATTTCAAATGATCCCTAGACTTCTCGCCTATTATTTATTTGAAATTTTTTTTTTTTTTTTTTTAAACGAGCCATGTCTCTTCCAAGGGGATATGGTGGGGGGAGATTTTCGTTGCAAGAGTCTGTTCTCGGTTAACTACTGTTACAGTAAGTTTCACGCATCCGTAACTATCTTACCGAGATACAGCTCTGCAGCAGGTTACACCATTAGGACTGATTCCCAAGCAATAATGCTTGCCCAAAAACTTTGGGAGGAGAAGAGTGCTAGCCGAGAAAATCAAGCCGAGTCCTGACTCAGGACAGATTCCTCTGCACACAGCCAGGCCGAAGCCGCCCTTGCCTAGAGGCTACATCCAGACTGTAATGCCTGATAAAGGTATGCACAGAGCTCAGTAGTTGCGCAGCTAAATGGCTGAGATTGAGACATTTGAGTGCTGCAAAGGAAGTGGCCACACCCCTGGTAGAATGACTCGGATGGAACCCGGGAGGGGCTTTGCCTGACCGATAACAGTAGATGACACTGCACGAGCCAGCTAGATAAGGATCACTTAGACACTGGGTCAGTCCTCATTCTCTGCTAAAAGAGACTTAAGAGTTGGTCAGAAGCCCCAAAGGGCTTAGTTCTGTGGGGTAATACCTCAGGCTGCGTGAACATCCAGAGTATGGAGCAAAGCCTCTATTTGAATAACTTGGGAAATAGACCAGAAGGTCAATATCTTGATTTAAAGTGAGAGCCTAAACCACCTTAGGCAAAACTTCGTCTGGCCTCAGAGATACTCTATCCCGGTGAAAACCAAATAGGCTCTTTACACATGAGAGCATGAAGCTCAGAAATCCTCTATTAAGTAACTGCAATTGAAACAACGCCTTCCTAACAGAAAACGAATGCAACCGCGGCTGGTTCAAAGGAGGAAGCTTGGAGCTGTTCCAGGACAAAAAGGAGATCCCATGGAGGAACCGGTCCTTGATAGGAGACCTAAGGTGTAAAACCCCTCTCAGAAACTCCCTGAGAAGCATCAAGCTGAGCTAGTAAGGTTGCCCTCACCCAAGATAGGTCGAAATAGCGACAGATGCACCTTAATAGAGAAGTAGGCTAGCCCGTGAATGAAAAAGGGAAAGGAGGTAGTCTAAGATCTCCCCACGGGACAACCTAGGAGGGGAGAGGTCACGAGCCCATGACCACAAACAAAAATAGACGCCATTTCTCATGGCATACGAAGGCAGTGAGTGGCTTTCTGGTCATGGAGAGGACCTCCAGAACCTCTTGCTAGACCCTCATGTCGCAAATGGCTACGTGCCTCTAGGAGCCATGCAGGTTCAAAGACAAGATCCGGGTGCAGCAATGAACCTCGCCTCCTGAGACAGAAGTTGTGGAACTGAACGGCATCCGGGAGCGGAGGTTCCCGGGATAGCTGAGCCAGCAATGGGAACCAAATCTGTCTGGGCCAAATGGAGCTACTAGAATCATTCTCGCGATGCTCCCTGCGAGTTTGAGAAGAACTCTGGATCAACGGGAAGGGAGGAAAGGCGAGAATCTGTTCACCAGGAGAGGATTAACGCTGGTCCTCGCCAGAAAACACCAGGCCCTGATCTAGCGAGCAAAATTGGGCAGTTTTATGCTGGATGGGGACGCGAATAAATCCAGTTCTGGAGTTCCGCATCGGCGAACAGATCCTCTGCCTCTCTGAAGAAGTTCCTCACTCGGACTTGGCCTGGGAGCCACTCAGACCGGGCTCAAGTATCGTAAGCTGTCCACGCCGGAACATGTACATGATTGCTTGCACTGGGGTCCATTACCCAATCCCCACACTCTCGCTAGCCTCCTGCAAAGGGGTGATGAGGCGCCCATGTTTGTTGGGGTAATACATCTACGTGTGTTGTCCGCCTGAAGCAGGATAGTGCACGGTGGAATCATGGACTGGAGCATGGAGGCGGAGGACCGCCTCATCTCCCAAGACATTGATGTGGGAGATGAGCCTCCAGCCGGCTCCACACACCCTTGAGACTTCACCTATCCAGGTGAGCTCCCACCCGCGTGACCTGAGGCGCCTGTGGTGAGGGTTATTCGGGACGGCGCTGCAACGGACGCCTTGAAAGCCCACCCAAGCAACCACCATTGCTAATCCTGAATCATCTGCTTGCGATCCTGACTGGGTGCTGCAATGGTCTTGCCTCTGGTTCCACTGGCGCTTGGAGTATCCACTCATGCTATTCGAACGTGGAGACGCTGCTAGGGTACCTCGTAGGGAATGGCCGCAGCCATGTGTCCAAGCAGACGAAGGACCTATCTGGCCGAATGGTCTGATTCGCTGATAGGTCCTCATAAGAGACCTGATGCCTCCGCCTCGTCGACTGGGGAGGAAAGCTCTCCTGACCGTGTCTAGCACTGCACCCATAAATTGCAGATTCTGCGACGGTACCAAGACAGACTTCTCCTGGTTTATGAGAATCCTGAACATCCTAACAAAACTTGAGTGTCTCGGTCGCCTGTAGGAGCGCCTCCCTGGAGACAGCCATGAGAAGCCAATCGCTCAGGTACGGAACACATAGTGGCCCTTCTCTTAGAGCAGTTGCCATGTTCGCCATGCATTTGGTAAAACCTTGAAGCGATGACAGTCCGAGAAGGGAGAGTCTCGAACTGAAAATGGTGGCTCCAGAAACCAAGCTTCGAGGAACTCTTGATGCGCCTGAGCTATGGGATATGCAGGTAGGCATCCTGTATGTCTATAGGGACGCTACATAGGTGTCTTGTTTTAGCATGGGATTAGACCCGGAAGGGTCACCATGTAAATCTTTTGGTATGCGACTGGATAAGTTGAGGTCGCTAGGTCCAGAATAGGACGGAGGTTCCTCTTTTTGGGGAACCAGGAAGAAGTGAGAATAGTATCCCTAGTCCTTCTGGTTTCCGGACATGCTGTATCACCCCTTGTTTAGAAGCGCGATCACCTCTGCCAAATTAAGGCGCGGTGCTGGACCTTTAACACCGGGAGAGCAGAGGAGGCCTCGAGGTGGCTGTTCTGCAACTCTAAAAGTGGCCTATGCTGACCAACTGAAGCACCCACCTGTCTGTGGTACTGCTCGCCATCCGACAGGAAGTTCGCAATGCTAAATTCTCAATCAAATATCCGCTGTTGATCCTGAGGGGCGGGGACGAAAGGAGTCATACCTGTGGCGAATTGAAGGGCCCGGGCCGGGCTAGGAGGCCTTAGGAGGCGCTGACCGCTGGCTGGCTGCTTCCCCTGGGTCCTTGAAACCGGTTTCTGCTGTGTGAAGTGAACGGGCTGCTGCCTCTGAGTCCGCCACGAAGCGTAATTGGTTTCTACTTGAGGAACCAAGCCTTGGCTGGTACATAGCCAGAACTGACCAGACTGCCTTTTCCGTTTCTTGGAGTTTGGTAATGATCCTTCGGACGACTACCAAACAGAACCTCACTCTTCAAAGGGGCGCCCATAATGTTCTTCTGGACGTCCGGTGAAACCGAGACACGGAGCTATGAGTGCCTCTGAGGCAACGCCTGATGCTCACTTTGGCTGAAGAATCCGCAGAGTCGCATGCGGTTTCTAGAACTTGGGTCCCCAATGCCTTGAACCCATGCGGAGGAGCTGCAGCGCCTCCTCCTTCTGCTCACACCATCAGGCAGCTTCAGCCGCTTAGTCCTCTGCTCCTTTACAGGGCTTTCTGGAACTGCACCATGTGGGTGAGATAGTTCAGTCCTAATGGCACAAGTAGCTGAAGGTGCGACGCGCCTTTACCCAGAGAGTCCAACTGCTTGGACTCTGGGTCCGATGGCAGGGTGCTCAGATGCTGCGCCTCTGAGACCTGGCCGTGTGAGGCCGTGTAATGACCAGAGAATCAGCCAGAGGGTGCTGTGACAGGTACTGGTCCCCCCTGGGAGCTCCGGGTAAATAAGCTGTCAGCCTTCTTCGCACCGCCAGAAGCTGGTGTGGACGCTTCCACGCAGCCTTGGTGACGCCCACAAAGGTGTTCATATCAAGGGTGGCACCCACCACAGGCTTAGGGTACTTCTGCCGGCGGTACTGGCCAGGCGAACTCCTTCGGGTCCAACTCCTCAGCTTCCCACCCCATGTTCTCCTGGATATGGCGTAGAATATCCATGAACGTAGGGTCATCCGGAGGAGACCGTGGAGTCTCACGTGGGTCCGGTGAAGGAAGTGAGACCGGAGACGGGGATCTCGAAGTGGAATAAATTGATCCCGTGTCCTCCGTCGACGGCATCTTCTAGATCTCTTGAGCCTGGGTGATCCAGAAGAGGAAGATCTCGACGGAGGTCTCCTCTTGGAATGGCGACCCCTGGGAGGGGACTCAGGCTCCCTGGGGACAGAACAGGCGACCAACCTCACTGGTGAAGGTGGGGCCGGGCCCGGAGTAGGAACAGGAGGAGGAGGAGGGACTGGGGTACCACGTCCTTCCCAATGGTGTCCTCACCAATAGCGAATAGGTCCTTCACCTCTGTAAGCGACAGCCGACATCGCTCCACGGGGCCTCGGGCGCTGGAGAGGACCCCAGGAGACCGTTTCGAGGCCGGAACGCCCGCCTGGTCTTCGGCTGCGTTGACTCCTCCTCCGTGAGGGACTCCTGCCCGACGGCCGGAGGCCAGGAGCCCTCGCTCAGGCAAGCGGACGCGGACCCCCACCGAGCGTCGATGCGTAGACGAGGCCGCCGACAGCCTGGCCGGCCGATGTCGGATCCACCGGTCTCCTCAGTAGCGCCAGATTCAAAGTCTTCCCGGGGTACCGAGGACCAAGCGCCGGGGCACGAGGGACCGGAGCCCGCTTATGGTGATGGTGGTATGCCTCGACTACCGGGACGCCTTCTGGGAGGAAGAAGAAGAAGACAGCCTGGCGGTAGGGCCTGAGCAGACTTGGGAACTGGAGCCGCAGCCGGGGAAGAGACGGGCCCTAGGATCGGGACCGGTCCGACCGCGGAACTGCGAGCTGCGGGACTCGGAGGTCCAGAGCCGGCACCGAGGAAGATCGCTTCTCTCTCCTCTTCTCAGCGTGTTTGTGGAGTCCATTCTTCGAGGACATGGCCCGGCGGGAACCTGGTGCGGTTGAACTCCCTGGCACAGGGAGCAGTCTTGGTGCGTCGTGGTCTGGGCCCGGCACTGAACGCACGCGAATGCTGGTCTCGAAGGGGATCCGCTTTCCACATCGCCAATTCTAAAGGATGACCGGAGGTCGAGAGGACATCAGTGCATGATAAACTCTTGAAAATATTCAATTTCCCCGGCGGAAGTTCTGGAACCACGTCGCTGCGCTAGACTATGACCGGAGGGTTGAGGCATGCAGTTCACGGTGGAAAGAAATACAGGTTACTCACCTGTAACAGGAGTCTCTAGGAATGGTATGCATGTTGTTCATCCACACTCATTGGCAGGTATCCTTGCCGCTTTTAAATCTTGCCGGAAGGTCTTCAAGCTTGCTCCCACCCCACCTCGGTGGTATAACTCGCTCCGCCCTATGACGCCAGATCTGGGCCCGGAGCTCAGGTTGTGTGCGTCGGGCCGGGAGGTTGTAGGGATGAACAACACATACCATTCCTAGGGAATTCCTGTTACAGGTGAGTAACCTGTATTTCTAGGACATGGATATGTTGTTCATCCACACTCATTGGCAGACTCCTAGTAGTTTCCTCCGGGAGGAGGGAGGCAAGACACACCCCAATACTTACTTGGGAAAGAGACTGGAGAACTGAGGCCTCAAAACCAGCATCCTGCGTGACTCAAGGTCATGGTAATGGGTAATAAAGGTGTTTGGCTGGACTGCAGCAGCCCTGCAGATTTCCTGGATAGGGACGCTCTCTGGAAGCAGCCATCAGCAGCAGTGTATGAAGGCAGAATGAGTTTTTATCCTCTGGGAGGCTCCATGCCCGCAACTTCTAGAGGGAAGCAGAGATCTAGTGCAGGAGGTTACCCACCTGCTTATCGGCCCCGCTGGCTGCAGGTCTGCCATGATGCGGCTTCAGCGTGAGGTGACAAACAGCTGCAACCTTCTCCCTAATTTCCAGCCAGCCTTATAATAAGCTGCAGCCTTCTAGGGTCCAGAGTATGGGAGCCTATATTCGCCTCCGAGAGGTGTGATTGGGGTAGAACACCGCAGAGTCAACACCTGGTTAAGGTGAAACTCCACACCACCTTCGGAAGGAATTTCGGTGGGGGCCTAGGACAACCTGTCCCTGTGGAAGACCAGGTAAGGAGATACTCGATGGAGCGCCTGAGCTCTCCCATCCTTCTGGCTGACGTGATAGCCACCAAGAAGGCGGGTCTTCCACGACAGGTGAGAGAGAGCACCTGTGCATAGGGTTCGAATGGTTGCCCATGAGCTTTGCCAGTACCAGCAGTAGATCCCACTGGAGGTGGGGGTTCTCGACTGAGAGGGGAATGTGATCAAGGCCTTTGAAAAAGCGCCAGACCACCTTCCTGCGCCATCGACTGCTTCCCGCCCGCCTGTAAGCAGAGATGGCTGCCAGGTGCACCCTAGGGTCACCGCATGAGCCTCCTGACTGGAAAGGGATCATAAATAGTCCAAGATGCTTGCCAAGGAACAGGAGGAAGGGTCCAAGCCCTCTGTCTCGACACTTCAAATGGAAAACTTTTTCCATTTGAAGGCATAGCATTTTCTGGTCGACTTCACGGGACGCCTCAACTACATGCTTGAGGGACCTCGCTGTAAAGACCCTGGGCTCTGGAACTCAGCCGCCAGGAACCAGTCTGGGTCGCAGGGATTGGCTGTCCGGCGAGCTGAAGCTGCCGCTGAATCCTGGAGCTGAGACCGAGGGATATTTGGTACCAGAACTGGCGAGGCCAGTCTGGGGTTATCAGATCACTCTGCGCCTTGTCCCTCCTCGCTTTGAGAAGCACCTTGTGGATCAAGGGAAATGGGGAAAGGCGTGTAGGAGGCCCGGGGTCCACTTCGCTTCAGAAGGCATCCCCTGCAGCGAGCCCTGCTGAGGGGGCGGCATGGAACAGACTAGCTTGCTCTCCGTGAGGCAAACAGGTCCACCTGAGGTGTGCCCCAATGGAGAACAAATGCTGTACTACTGCAGGAGAGACCACTGCGGGATGCAGCCCCTATCCGGCTCAGGGCATCGGCCAGGGTGTTGGAGGCTCCTGCCACGTGGAATGGCTAGAGATCCGCCTCCAGGCTGCTCACGGCGACCCAAATGCGGAGAGCTTGTGCATAGCTAGCATGGAGCTGCCCCGCCTGGCGGTTTAGATAGTCTATGGTCGCGGTATTGTCCGCCTGGACTCGGACCACTTGACCCCGGAGGAACGGAGCAAAGGCGAGAGACAGGGCGACCGGCCGAGCTCCAGCAGGTTGCTGGCATCGACTCCTGGGGACCAGAGGCCATGAGCCCGGTGTTCCCCAGATGGGCACCCCAACCCATCAGAGAGGCATCGGTCGATAGAGAGACCGGCCGGCTCGGGCGGACGAACGGATGCCCTCCTGCAAATGATCTGAACGGTCCACCACTGGAGAGCCGCTCCACATCCCCTGTGTCACTGACATGCTGCTGGTCCAAAGGATCAGCGTTGTAGACCACTGGCTGGCCAGTCCCCACTGGAGGTGACGCGATGTTCCAGCTGGCCCAACGACCACGCTGGTGCAGGTTTCCGCCAGTGAGACTCCAGGAGGCGCAGGAAGTCCCGGCAGGCTTAATTGCTCCAACGAAATGATCGGGCAAAGGAGGAAAGAACCTCGCCCTGTCCGCCGGGAGCCCGCTTGGTTTCGAGAGAGTCGAGCTTCCGATGAATAGAATCACCTGCTTGGTCGAGTTCCCCTTGGTCTCTGATAAGGAGGCCCAGCTGAGAGCAGACCTGAGGGCCGACTCTGGACCACCCGCCTTCCGGAGGGAGCTGCTATCAGCCAGTCGTCAGGTACACCTGACCGCGTCCAGGGAATGCTGTCACCACTGCCATTTGGTGAAGACTTGGAGCTAGAGTCAGTTTATGGTTTGGAACTCAAGAGGGATCCTTCCACCGAGTTTGCACTCTGGTGAGACGGACGATAGACGGAAAAACCGTCCTGCAAGTCCAGAGCGCAGAACCACCCGCTCCAAGGATGGTATTGTTGGAGCAGAGTGACCATCCCAGTCTGGACCTTAGAACTGTTTAGTCGTAGGTTTGGTGGAGGGGCCAGCCCCCGTCCGCCTGAACCAGGAAGTACCTGGACAAACCCTGGGTCTGAAGGAGGGTCCTCTTATCACCTCCTTCTGGAGGAGGCGAGGCTGTTGGTCGAGCCGCCAGTGAGCTGGGGTCTCGGCCTCAGGGCTAATGCTCTGAAGGTGGTGCTTGAATTCCAGAGGCAGGCCTCTTCCACCACTCTGTTCCACCTGTCCGTAGCCATGACCAGGCGGAACAGGTGCTGGAGCCGCCCCCACGGGGACCTAGGGTGGGCAGACGGAAGCATACTCAGCCGGCTACTGGGCAGGCTTGAGAGGACCGCCGAGACCTCCTGGCCTTTTCCCGCTTCCTGTTAGAGGAAGTCCTGGTTTGGGTTTGGGATGCTGTCGAGCCTGCTGGCCTGACGTTGTTGCCGGGTCAAAGGCCAGGGGACTAAGGGCTTAGGCGTTTGCGGCCTTGTCCTTCTGAGCGAAGAGACCGAGTCCAAGGTAGCATTGGACTTTCGATCCTCTGCAGATCTCCACCCCAGGGCCAAGAGGTCGTCCCAAAGGGAACATCTCGCCAACTTGTGCTGTATCCGGTAAAGGTGGATATCTCAGCCAAGTCTGCCGGACGATAGCTACCGTGCCGCCACCCATCGGCACATGAGTCCCCATATCCAAAGCAGTCTGAGCTGTTGTTTGCCACTGCTCTGCCCTGGTCCCGCACCTGCTTAACTTAGTCTGCAGATCGTCTGGAAGATGAGGATGACCCTTCAGGGAGCCCAACAGGGCATGAGAAATGTGCCATGAGGACGGCCAACTAGCTTGACGAAGGCCGAGAGACGCAGCGACTTTTCGCCCGGACATAGTCCACTTTCTGACCTTGTCAGGGTTGTTTCATCCCGGCGCATGGCACCGGAAAACGCTGTTGGTAACCAACCCTCAGCAGAGGGTGTTCAAAACCGACAAGGAACCGAGACCGTGATACTTCCTGGTATCCTGGCCGTCAGGCGAGCAGAAGCAGGGCTTGCCAGCTCCAGTGCCGACCCACTATGGCCTCGCCACCAGAAAGGCTCTGTCGGAGAATCCCGGTCCAGAATCTCCGAGGGGATACCGTCGCTCGAACGGGTTCCAGCCCATCCCGTGGACCCGAGATGAGCCAAGTAGTCCTAGAAGGACGACGGGCTATCGCCCATTGACGATTCTGAAGACCTGTCCAGTCGCTGGAGAAAAGGGAGGAATCTCGACTCTGAAGAGTCCTCAAGAGCTGCCTTGGCCTGAGGCACCCTTCACCTGCCAAGGTCGGTCGGGTGAAGGTATCGACAGCCGATGGGGTAGATTCTGTCGACCGGTCCTTTGGCGGAGCCCCAATTGGGGCTGTGGAGGCGAGGTTCCACGGATCGGTGGAGTAGCTGGTTTTGGCCGAACAACCGATGGGTATAGGGCTCTGATAAGTCGAGGGGTTGTGTCGCCGCCCGTCAGGGGTGTGGGACCAAAGGCAGACCACATGCAGCATCCGTCAGAATCAATGCCGGGATTAGAGACTGGCAATGGTGGCTAGACCCAGACACTTTCATGTGTTCTGCTTACTGCGCCGTCCCCGAAGGCAACTTTCCACAGATGCCCAGGCTGGGGAGCGGCCTGAACGGGGTGAGGTCCCAGGAACATGGACCCTCAGGTTCATTCACATCAACGTGCTGGAGATGAGGGCGTCCTTACGCCTGCAGGCCTTTCAGTCAGAAATACCTTCTAGGCCCTTCTGCTTCAGACAGACAACACGTTGGTGATGGTTACCAACAAACAAGGAGGCGACATTTGCCCCCATGCAGGAGGCTTGAGGTGTGATGGTAATCCACACGGCGAGCCTGATTGCAGTTCACGCTCCCGGAGTGACAACACATCGGATTCGGCCTGAGGTATTCCCAGGCCAGAGTCCACGAGTGGGAACTCTTCAGGAGGTACAGAGGATCTGTTTCTCGATGGGCACCTGTTGGACTTTTCACTCTATCCAACGAAAACTGCCCAATTTTTGCTCGCTAGATCCAGGGCCTGGTGTTTCTGGCAAGACGCTGTCCCTCCCGGGCGGATAGATTCTCTCACACTTTCCCTCCCGCCTGTTGATCCAGAGAGTTCTTCTCAAACTGCGGAGGGAGCATGCAACAATGATCCTGGTAGCACCTTTCTGCCCAGGCAGATCTGGTTCCTCATGTTGACGCATTGTCCTGAACCTCCAGTCCGCTGCCTTCAGCTCCACCTATTGTCTGATGCGGAGGGTTCACTATCCACCCGACTAGCTCACTGAACGTGTTGAATGGCCTTAGAGATAGTTATTTTGCGAGATGGGGGTCTGTAGTGGTGGCGAAGTCCTTTCCGCCAGAAAGCTGGCAACGAGCGACGACGCGAAGTGGCGCCTTTTTGCTTATGGTCGAGGCACGCTGCCTTTTCCCTTTGGAATGCCCAGTGAAAGGTGCTGGAATACCTTTTCCTTATTGGACTGGGTCTCGCCTACTCCTCCAGTAAAGTGCACCTCTCGCGATCTCTGTATTACCACCTCTGTGACATGACAGTGGCACAGCTTGATGCCTGTCAAGACTTCTAAGAGGGATGTTACCCTTAGGCTACCCATCATGATCCTTGGGCCTTCCTGGGACTTGCTCTTGTCCTGAATAACTCCGCGCTTCCCCACTTTGAACCTTCATGATTGCGAGCCATGCTTTGTCGTGGAAAACGTTATTTCTAGGATATGGATATGTTGTTCATCCACACTTTCTGGTAGGTATCCTGCTGCTTAAATCTTGCCGGAAGGTTTTCAAGTTGGCCTCCACCCACCCGGTGGTAAAACCTTGCCTGGCCCCATGACGCCACATCTTCCTTACCGCTGGAAGCTCCGGGTTCCTCCTTAACGCCTCCCCGATAAAACTGTGGTCTGCTCTTCGGTTCAATTCGAATTACTTTAAGGTTTCAAGGCTTCAGTCATTTATTTCCGCGGCCGCGGTGGCGGACAACCTAATTCCCGGTTTCGGAGGTGCCCATGCGGCAGAAGATGTCTGGGACGGATCCGCACTCCATGCATGCTCACTGCTTGGCCCTTGAGCACGACCCGCAGGCTTGCATCCTGTTCCTTCCTTCTGCCTACGCCCTGAAGACTGCGCCTCTGCTTGCAACTTGGGCGCCCGAGAAATGTTATCCTGCAAAGTCGATGAGGTCTGCTTGCGTTTCGGCTGGCTCGGGCGGATCTGCTTGAGCAGATGATCGCCTCAGGAGGAGGCGCGCAGGCCGCATCTTCGCCTTCCTCGGCCACGTGCATTTATCCCGCCTCCTTGGGATCTTCTTATACAGCTTCTTTCAAGGTGCTCTGTCTGTCTCTCTCCACTAAGGGAGAGGGACCATCACTTGGCCTTTCTCGGTCCAAGAAGAAGGACCACAAAGGTAACTCCTCCGCCGATGTTTTGGGAGCGGAGAGGTCCTCTCACGCAGTAGTCGATCATCGACTTGGGCCCATCCTTCGCCTGCCACTGGTCTCACAGCTTTCCCGCCAGGTCAGTTGACCGAGACCCTGCCCATTTGAGTCGAGATTTTCTCAACCTGTCGGATGGGTTGTCGACTGGGTGAAGCCGAAACCCTCACTCCCCCGGGTTCCGGGCAGAGATTGAGGTTTGATTTCTGCCCATGCCTCCGGCCCGAGTCCACGGTTGAACCTTTCTGAGTTTAGGGAGAGCGGGTTTCCCGCCCCTGCCCCAGAACCCTCCCTCAGAAAGCCGAGGTTCATGGGTCTCGACTTCTTCTCGGTGCAGCCGACCACACATAGGTGGTCTCGGTATCAGAGCAAGCTAGCGCCACTGCTCGATTTAGGGGAGGCTTCACTGCAAGCTGCCGGGCGCCACGAGGACCCTCATGTGGAACAGCTTGTCCAGAGCAAGCCGACGCTGCCGCCCCTGGCTATCAAGTGGCTGTCACCGAGCGGCCGAAGCAACCTCGCCTAGTCAAGGTGCCTGCTCCCATGCCTGTTGCCGACTAAAACTGCTGCCCCAGTCCAATTTGGTGGAACCTCTGTCCCCACAGCCATTGTTTGGGGCCCCGACCAAGAGTTCTCAGTCGGCCCAGGGTCTGCCCCATAGGCTGTCTTGTCACCCTCACTCCCGATCGCCCTCGGCAGGTGGTGGGTGGCTCAGGCCCAAGGCAGCTCTTTGCGGACTCCTCCGAGTCTGATGATGGTTCCTCCTTGTTCTCCAGGCGGGTTGACTTGAAGTCCTCGGGAGGTCAGTCGCTGGACGATAGCCCATCGTCCTTCATGGGTTTGCTTAGGCTCCTCTCGGAGTCCACCGGGATGCAGCCTCGAGCATGTATCCAAGCTGGCCAAGTACCCTCAATGAGATTTTGGACCTGAGGATTCTCCCACGGAGGGCTTCCTGTGGTCGAGGCCATGGGTCTGCCCTTGGAGCTCTGTCAGCGCCCTGCTTCCTGCCGTGCCTTCGGCCAGGTGGCAAGGAAGATGCGGTCCCTACCGGCTCCCTGTCTGGTTTCTCGGAACATCGCTCAGCCAAGGGATTGGTTACAGACAGCGTCTTCCAGCGTGCCGGAAGCTCCAGGGACGTGGACAAGCCTCCCGACAAGGAGTCCAAGAAGGTTGACTCACGCCGGCGCAGTGTGTCACGCTGCATCCTCCCTTGGCTCTTAGCCAGGCCAGCCCTGCCGCGCTGATGGTGGCTACTTCCCATGCCCTGTTGGGCTCCCCTGACTAGGTAGTCCTGTCCTGGCTGACCTGCAGACCCACGGTCTAGTAGGTGGGACCAGGGCAGTGCAGTGGCAAAGCACAACTTCAGACTGCTTTTGGACATCGGATGACTCATGCGCCAGGTCAGTAGCGACCACAGTGGCTGTGGGCAGTCGGGCATGGATGAGGATATCCACCTTCACAACGGACACCCAGCACAAGTTGGCGGATGTCCCCTTCCTGGGACCGACCTCTTCGGCCCTGGAGTGGAAGGTCACCTCCAGAGGATCGAAAAGTCCAATGCCACTCTGGACTCTGTCTCATCCGGCCAGAGGGACAAGGGCTGCAGACCGCAACCCAAGCCCTTTCATCAGTCTGCGCCCGTGGCACGTCCGGCCCAGCAGCATCAGGGCCAGCAGGCTCGTGCTTGGCATCCCAAACCCAGGCCCGCGGCTTCCTCTTCCAAGAAGCTGCGAGGTAAAGACCCAGGTGGTCCCTCGGCCGGTTCTTCCTCCGAGTCTGCTCAGTGACGGGTTGAGGGTGTCGCCCCAACCTCGTCGCTCACCTCCCAGGTTCCCCCGTGAGGATCTGCCTGCCACTTCTTTCCGCCTGGTCTGTTATAACCACAGACCGTGGGTGTTGGAAGTGGTAGGAAAGGGCCTGCTCTGGAGTTCGAGCAGGCTCCCGACCTTCCGAGCCATCGCCCCAAGGGGGGGCCTCGGGGTCCGCACTCGCTGTTGGCTCGCCGAGCCGACATCGCTTTGCTCCCCAAAAGAGGTGATCAGAGAGGTGTCGGACCCTCTCCCTCAGACCCGGGGTTTGTGTCCAGGTACTTTCTGGTCCCAAACGGACGGGGCTGGCACCCCATTCTCTACCCTACACGACTCCAAACAAGTTCCTAAGGTCTCGGACCTTCAGGATGGTCACTTGGCTCAGATAATACCATCCCTGGAACGCTGCATGTGTTCTGCTCTAGTCCTGCCAGGACGCTGCTTTTTCACTCGTTGCCTATCCGGCTCTGTCTCACCCAGAGATTCCTCCCGCCCGAGCGGAAGGATCCCTTTACACTTCCAAGCCATGTTCTTCGGCCTTCTCGCTCCCAGGGTCTTCACCAAATGCATGGCAGTGGTGGACAGCTTTCCTGCGGCTGAGGGGTCCCGGGTGTACCCTTACCTGGACTATTGGCTGATAGCAGCCCTCCAGACAGGGAGGTGTGGAGTGTCCAGAGATCTGGCCCTCCAGGTTTGCTCTCAGTTGGCCTTCTCATCAACGTGAGAGGCCTGTTGGAACTCGGAGTCAAGCAGGTGATCCTGTTCATCGGGCAGAGCTCTATTCTCTTCGCCAGAGCACGGGTTCTCATGGACAGGGCCAGGTTCTACCTCCTTGCCCAATCATTTCTGGTTGGGCACCGGGCCTCTGCCCGACTTCCTGCGCCTTCTGGGTCTTCATGGCGCCTGTACCAGTGGGTCCGCTGGGCCCGCTGGCACATGCACCCCTTCAGTAGGGACTGGTCAGCCAATGGTCACAACGCCATGATCCTTGGACCAGCTAGTGATAGTGACCTAGAGATGTGGAACGCCTCCAGTGGTGGACCGCTCCATTTCATCTGCAGGAGGGCATCCTGCTTGTCCGCTTCTCGAAATACTGTCTCTATTGACCGACGCTTATGGGCTGCGGTGCCCATCTGGGGAACACAGAGTGCACGGCCTCTGGTCCCTGCTGGAGTCCCATGCCACATCAACCTGCTGGAGCCCTCCCGAGTCCGCCTAGCTCTCACCGCCTTTGCTCCGCTTCTCCGGGTCAAGGGTCCGAGTCCAGATGGATGGGCTCACCCACCATGTACTACCTGAATCGCCAGGGCGGGACGCGCCCATGCTTCTATGCAAGGAAGCTCTCCTTATTTGGTCACTGCAGAGCCTGGAGGCGGATCTCCTAGCCATTCATGTGGCAGGAGCCTCCAACACCCTGGCCGATGCCCTGAGCCGGATAGGGGCTGCATCTCATTTAGTGGTCTCTCCTGCCGGAGGTAGTATAAGATCTGTTCTCCCACTGGGGCACTCCTCAGGTGGACCTGTTTGCCTCCAGGGAGAACATGATGCTGAGGCTGTTTCATGCCCGCCCCCATCAGCAGGGCTCGCTGCAGGGGGATGCCTTCTTGAGGCTGTGGACCCCGGGCCTCTTCTACGCCTTTCCCCCATTTCCCTTGATTCATAAGGTGCTTCTCAAAGCAAGGAGGGACAAGGCGCAGGTGATCCTGATAGCCCCAGACTGGCCCCGCCTGTTCTGGTACCCAGATCTCCTCAGCCTCAGCTCCAGGCTCCCGAGGCAGCTTCCCAGCTCACCCGGACCTGCTTTCAGTCAGTCAGGGAAGGTGTTCCATCCGACCTTCAATCTTCTGCACCTGACGGCCTGGTTCCTCTGAGCGGCTTGAGTTCCAGGCCTTGGGTCTTTCCGACGAGGTCCTCAATGTAGTTGGAGGCGTCTGCAATGAGTCGATCAGGAATGCTATGCCTTCAAATGGAAGAGATTTATTTGGTGTCAGGGCAAGGGCTTGACCCTTCCTCTGTCCTTGGCAAGCATCTTGACTATTTGAGTCCTTTCTCGCTTAAGGGCTTCGGCTCATGCAATTTATGGGTGTGACCTGGCAGCTATCTTCGCTATCGGGCGGGGCTGGGAGCAGTCGGTAGGCGCTTGGAGAAGTGGTCTGGCGCTTCAAAGGCCTGATCAGCATTTCCTCCGTGCGAGTAGAACCCTCCACCTCCGTGATTTACTGGGTTGGCATTGGCAAAGTCTCATGGGCAAGCCATTCGAACCAATGCACAGGTGTGAACTCTCACCTGTCGTGAAGACCGCCTTTGCAGGCTATCACGCCAGCCAGAATGATGGGAGAACCCAGGCGCCTGCATTGAGTCTCCTTACCTGGTCTCTCTACAGGGACAAGGTTGTCCTGCGCTCTCACTCAAATTCCTTCCGAAGGTGGTGTCGGGTTTCACCTTTAACCTGGTAAGTGACTCTGCCGTGTTCTACCCTAATCACACCTCGGAGGCCGAATACAGGCTCCATACTTTAGACCCTAGAAGGTGCTCTTATTATAAGGAGCTCTGGCTGAAATTCGGGGAGAGGTTCGCCAGCTGTTTGTCACCATTGAAGCCGCACCTGGCAGACTTGCAGAAAGCCAAATGGGATTATAAGCAGGTGGGTCACCTCCTGCATAGATCTCTGTTAGTTGGCGGGCATGGAGCCTCCCAGAGGGATAAGAGCTCATTCCCACCCGCTTATACTGCTGCATCGGGTGGCTGCTTTAGGACGCCCTTATCCAGGAAATCTGCAGGGCTGCTACCGAAGTCAGCACACACCTTCATTACCATTACCACATCGACCTTGAGTCACGCCGGATGCTGGTTTTGGGCTCGGTTCTCCAGTCTTTATTCCCTAAGTAGGGGTGTCGCCTGGCTTCCTCCTCCCGGAGAACTGCTAGGAGTCTGCCAGACAGTGTGGATGAACAACATATCCATGTCCCTAGAAATACAGGTCACTCACCTGTAACAGGAGTTCTAGGAATGGTATATGTTGTTCATCCACACGACCCACCCGACCTCCCCGGCTTCGACGCACAACCTGAGCTTCAAGCGGGCCAGATCTGGCGTCATGGGGCGGAACTGAGAGTTTTACCACCCGGGTGGGTGGGAGGAGCCAGCTTGATGACCTTCTGTCAAGATTTAAAGCGGCAAGGATCCTGCCAGACACTGTGGATGAACAACATATACCATTCCTAGAACTCCTGTTACAGGTGAGTAACCTGTATTTTCGAGCTCTTCCATTCGGGCTGTCATCGGCACCCAGGGTGTTTACCAAATGCATGGCAGTCGTAGCAGCGTCCCCAAGGAGACAGGGCCATTATGTGTTCTCGCATCTGGACGATTGGCTTCTCATGGCTCCTCCAGAGAGGCGGTTGTTACGCATGATCCAGTGCACCCAGGACCTGTTTCATCTCTGGCTCCTAATCAACCACCTGAAGTCCTCCTGGTACCGCCATAGAAACTGCAGTTCATAGGCTAGTACTGGACACCGCTCAGGGAAGAGCATTTCTTCCAGACGACAGAGCAGAGCTGATCAGATCCCTCATCAGGAGCTACCGATCACATCACCCCAGCCAGGTCGGTTCCGCTTGTTTCGGACACATGGCTGCGGCCATTCCTACTGTCCCTTTGCAAGGCTCCCACATGTGGGTAACCCAGTGGATGCTCAAGGTGCAATGGGACCAAAGGCAAGACCACAGGCATTCGGGTCAGAATCACCTAACACTGCAATTCGAGACTGGCAGTGGTGCAGTTAGACCCAGGACACTCTCTATGGGCGCCTCGCTTATAGTGCTGGCCCCCGGAGGTAATCCTCACCACAGACGCCCCAGGTCTAGGGTGGGAGCACACCTGACGGGTGAAGTCCCAGGAACGGGATCTCTGGAGGCCCACCCATATCAACGCGTCTAGAGATGAGGCGTGTCCTTATTCCCTGCAGGCATTTCAGTCAGTGATCCCGCCGAGTACTCTCCTGCTTCAGACAGACAACACGGCGGTGATGTATTATCTCAACAAATAAGGATGCGCACACTGTTACCCCCTTTGCAGGGAGGCCATGAGGGTGTGGGATTGTGTAATCCGACACGGAGCGAACCTGATCACAGTGCATGTTCCCGGGGTGGACAACACAATTGCAGACGGCCTGAGTCGCTCCCAGGCCAGAGTCCACGAGTGGGAACTTCTCCAGGAGGTAGCAGAGGATCTGTTTCTTCGATGGGGAATTCCAGAATTGGACTTGCTCGCTTCCCCATCCAACGCAAAACTGCCCAGTTTTTGCTCGCTAGATCCAGGGCCTGGTGTTTTCTGGCGAGACGCGTTGTCCCTCTCCTTTGCGGACAGATTCCTCTACGCTTTCCCTCCCTTCCCGCTGATCCAGAGTTCTTCTCAAACCGCGCAGGGAGCATGCAACAATGATCCTGGTGGCCCTTTGGCCCAGACAGATCTGGGTTCCTCTTAATGTAGCGATCCCGGAACCTCCGCCCCGCTGCTATTAAGCTCCGCACTTCTTGTCCCAGGAGAAGGGTTTACTGGTCCACCCGATTCTACGCTACTGAACCTGCATGCATGGCTCCTAGAGACATAGCCATCTTGGCGCTGATGGGTCTCGCAAAGGTTGCGGAAGTTCTTTCTGCAGCCAGAAAGCCGGGCAACGACAAGCGACGTGAGTGCCATGAAATGCGCTGCTTTTGTCTATGGTCGCAGCACGCTGCCTTTCCCTTTAGGTTGTCCGGTGAAACGGTGTTAGAGTACCTGCTCTCCTTTTCTGTTCGGGTCTCGCCCACCTCTATTAGCACACCTCTGTTATTTCAGCTTCCCACCCCGTGGGACAGCTACAGTGGCACAATTAGGTGTCTGCCGAGAATTCTGAGAGGGGTGTTACACCATTGACTTGTTTCTTTTGTCCGGGAGCAACTCACGCCTTCTCTTTGAACTCCGCGGCGGATTGCGAGCTATGCTTTCTGTCATGGAAAACGTTGTTTTTGGTTGCTGTTACGCCAGCAAGAAGAGTTTCTTGAGCTCAGGCTCTCATGCAAAGAGCCTTATTTAATTTTCCACAGGGACAGAGTATCCTCGAGGACGAATCCTAAAATCTTACTCGAGACACAGCTTGCAGCAGGTTGCACCATTAGGACCAAGCCGGCAGGCATCAGGACCCCACGGAAAACTCTAGCTAGCTATCTTCAGCGGGAACGCCCCGACGCCGGTCCCCCTCCGACGCCAGATTAGTATTATAAGGGGGCGTCCCGCTGATTCTCTAGTTATTTCCTGCTGTCGACTTCTGCATGTCTCAATTCTTCGGTTCAGTTTCCTAGCGCGACGCCGCGGTTAAGTTCTTTCCCACGGGAAATTTGGATTTCATGCTACAAGTTTTTCGCTGATGTCCTCTCTCACCCCGGTCGCCTTCCAAGTGTAAGGCATGGAAACGGATCCTCTTCAAGGACCCCACACGGCCCATGTCCGGTGCCCAGGGCCCAGACCACTCTATCCCGGCCTGCTCCTTCTGCCAGGGTTAACAGTAGAACCCAGATCCACGTCAGAAGGCCTTCAGGCTTTACTGGAAGAAATGCTAAAGACCATGTCTTCCAAGGGGAATCCACTTAAAGACCCACAAGCACGCTTGAGAAACGGGCAGAAGGCCCTCCAAGGTTTCGGACTCGCAGTTCTGTTCCAGGTCCCACCTGCCCCTCCCGGCCAGCTCTCAGCCTCCCTGCCGCGGTCAGGAAGTCCTCTTTCAGGCCAAGTCCACCAGGCCATCTTCGTCTTTGTCCTCCAGGGCCTTGGTGAAGTCTGGGGATCGCCATCACCATCATAAGTTGTGTTCCTGCCCTTTGGAACCTAACGTCAGGTCAGCTTCCTTGCCTCCCCGCAAGACGTTGGAGCTTACTTCTTTGAAGAGACCTCAGGATCCGACGCCGGTGTGTCCTTCGTCGTCCTCTCGCCATACATCCTTGGAGCCGTCGTCGGCCAGACGACCGTCGGCGGCCAAGCCAACACCTCACCGGACGCCGGTAGGGGCGCCGGCGCCTGCACCTCCTGAGAAGAGAGCCATGACGTCGGTCAGGAGAACTTAACCGAGGAAGAATTGACGAGTCCGAGGACCAGACGGGCCGCCCGTCTGTCACGAGACACCCAGTGAACCCTCGCCGCTACGAGAGCTCCTGTGGGAGCCGACGCCGGAACCCGATGCATTGAAGTCCACTGCTCCGTACAGTTGCCGGGTCTTTCTTTAGTGGATGAAGGACCTTCACTTACTGGTTTGACACCATAAAGATGGACATGGTTCCCACCTCCTCCTCCCTCTTCTTACACCTCCGGTTCCTGCATCCTCCATCGGGGTCGGGCAGGCCGCTTACCTCCTCCCCGGGAGTACGGAACCCCTCCCAGGGGGAGACCAGACAAACGGAGACCTCCATCTAAATCCTCTTCTAGGTCACCCAGACCCAGGAGGCACCGGGATCAGAGTTCTCAACATCCAGATCCCCATCTCCCCTCTCCATCCCCTTCTCCGACCCACGGAGATGTCAAGTTCTCTCCGATGACCCTTCGCTCTGGATATTATGAGTCACTCCCAAGAGAACATGGATGGGATGCGAAGAGCTAGACCTCGAAAGGATACGCCTTGCCAAATATCTTCGGCAGAAGCAATCCAAGCCTGTGGTGGTGCCACCCTTGGTTGACACTTTCGTGGACGTCACCAAGGCAGCGTGGAAGCGTCCACATTCACTCCCGGCGATGCCGAAGAAAGCTGATCGCTTGTACAAGGCTCCTAGAGAAGACCAGTACTTGACTCAGCAGCCTCAGGCTGACTCTCTGGTCATCACAGCCTCACATGACCGGTCCCAGAGACCACAACATCTGAGCACTGCCACTGACCCAGAGTCCAAGCAGTTGGACGCTATGGGTTGGTGACGACAAGCCTTCCGCTACCGCGCTTATCAGATCCTTGAATTATTTGACCCACATGGTTCAGTTCCAAATGCCTTGTGGGAACAGGGTCTGGAAGCGGCTGAAAAACTGCTGAAGGTGGGCAGAAGGAGGAGATGCTTCAGCTCCTCCGCACGGGTTCGGACATGGGAAACCCGGGTGCCATGAGCTACACGACCTGCGGACTCCTCGGCCCGAGCAGCAGCTTCTGGCGATACTTCCGGAGGTACCTCTTGTCACGCCTCCGCTTTACCTCGGACGCCCAGAAGAATATCATGGATCGCCCATTCGAGGGAGACGTTTGTTTGGTAAATCTTCAGAGAAGATTCTTACCAGACTTCAAGAGGTCGAGGCTATGTGAGGCTCGGTCCAGGCCATGTACCGACCCAGGCTTGGTGCTCCTTTCAGAGAACCAAAGCCGATCTGTGGATCGATCCAGAGGCAGCAGTCCCGCCCGGGCTTCCACAACAGAGGGGCCCAAGTCAGAGAGCCCAGTGGAACAGCCCATGGGCCGGGCCAGCGCATCTCTAAGTGCCGCCTGAAGCCTGGCGGCCACTCAGCCACAGCCTGACTCCTTTCCTGCCCCGCCTCAGGATCACCGGGAAATCATATCGGGGTCGATTAGGAACTTCCTGCCGGGATGGCAGGCTATAACCAACCGACAGGTGGGTTCTTCAGTTGGTCGGAAGAGGCCACTATATAGAATTCGCAGAAAAGCCACCCCCGAGGCCTCCTTTACTCTCCCGATATCCGGGTCAGCACAAATCTCTTATATGGCAAGAAGTACTCGCGCTCTTGCAAAAGGGAGCGATAGAGTACGTCCCAGAGAACCAGAGAGGACAAGGATATTATTCCCACTTCTTCCTGCTTCCTAAGAAAACAGGGGACCTCCGTCTGATTTTGGACCTCAGCGACCTCAATGTGTCGGTCGCTTACAAGAGATTCCGCATGGTGACTCTTCCGGTCTTATTCCCATGTTGAAACAAGACGCCTTTCTAGCGCCTCTAGACATGCAGGACGACACCTGCATATCCAGATAGCTCAGGCGCACAGGTGTCCTTGCCCGAGTTCCTCGACCACCACCTTCAATCCGAGCCTTCCATTCGACTGTCATCCGCACCCTGGGTCTTTACCAAGTGCATGGCAGTCGTGGCAGCGCCTCTAAGGAGAGGGCCATTATGTGTCTCCTTCGCCTGGACGATTGGCTTTCTCATGGCCGCCTCCAGAGAGGCGCAGCTATGTGGGTCCAGAGCACCCAGGACCTGTTCCGATCTCTGGGCATCCTAATCAACCACAGAAGTCCTCCTGTACCGTCGCGAGAAACTGCACTTATAGGTGCAGTACTGGACACCGCTCAGGAAGAGCCTTCTTCCAGACGACAGAGCTGAGCTTATCTAGATCCCTCATCAGGGAGTTATCGCCTAACAAGACCGTCTCCCTGCCAGGTCGGTCCTTCGCTTGCTCGGACACAGGGCTGCGGTCATTCCTACCGTCCTTTCGCAAGGCACCACATGGTAACTCAGTGGATGCTCAAGGTGCATGGGACCAGAGGCAAGACCACTTGCAGCATCCGCCAGGATCACAACACCGTGATTCAAGACTGGCAGTGGTGGCTAGACCCAGGGTCGCCTCCATGGGCATCCTGCTTGTAGCGCCTGGCCCCTGGAGGTAATCCTCACCACAGACGCCAAGTCTAGGGTGGGGCACACCTGACTGGGTGAAGTCCCAGGCAATGGGACCCGCCAGCTCATCTCCATATCAATGTTCTAGATGAGGGCGGTTCTCTATGCCCTGCAGGCCTTTCAGTCAGAAATCCGCCGAGTACTCTTCTGCTTCAGACAGACAACACGGCGGTGATGTATTACCTCAACAAACAAGGAGGCGGACATTTACCCCTTTGCAGGAGGCCATGAGGGTGTGGATTGGTAATCCACACGCGCGATCTTGATCACTGTACATGTTCTCGGTGGACAACACGATTGCAGATGGCCTGAGTCGCCTCCCAGGCCAGAGTCTACGAGGAAATCTCTTCAAGAGGTAGCAGAGGATCTGTTTCCTTCGATGGGCTCTCCAGAGTTGGACTTGTTCGCGATCCCATCCAACGCAAAACTGCCCTATTTTGCTCGCTAGATCCAGGGCCTGGTGTTTTCTGGCTGGACGCTTGTCCCTCTCCTGGGCGGACAGATCCTCTACGCTTCCTCCTTTCCTGTTGATCCAGAGAGTTCTTCTCAAACCGCGAGGGAGCATGCCAATGATCCCAGGTCTCTTTGGCCCAGACAGATCTGGTTCCCCTTGCTAATTCACCTATCCCGGGAACCTCTGCTCCCGTTGCCATTCAGCTCTCATCTCCTGTCTCAGTAGGAAGGTTCACTAGTCCACCCGGATTTGCGCTCACTGAACCTGCATGCATGGCTCCTAGAGACATAGCCATCTTGCGTCACGGGGTCTCGCAAGAGGTTGCGGAAGTTCTTTCTGCAGCCAGAAAGCTGGCAATGCATGCGACGCCATGAAATGGCGCCTTTAGGTTTGGTCATGAGCACGCGATTATTCCCCTTTAGGTTGCCCGTGCTGAGCTGTGACTACCTGCTCTCCTCTTTCTGCTCGGTTCAGCCTACCCTCTATCAAGGTGCACCTTTGTGCCATCTCTGCCTATCACCTTCCAGTGGTACATCATACAGTGGCGCAATTGGATGCCTCTCGGGAATTTTTGAGGGGTGTTGCACCTTAGGCCACCCATTAAGCACCCAGTGCCTCCATGGGATTTGCTCTTGTCCTGAAGAACCCACGCCCCTTTCTCGAACCCGCCGTGGATTGCGAGCCACGCTTGTCGTGGAAAACTCTATTTTTGGTTGCTGTTACTCAGCTAGAAGAATTTCTGAGCTTCACGCCCATGTGCAAAGAGCCTTATTTAGTTTTCCACCGGGACAGAGTATCACTGAGGACGAATCCTAAATTTTGCCTAAGGTGGTTTTCTAGGATATGGATATGTTGTTCATCCACACTCATTGGCAGGTATCTTTGCCGCTTTAAATCTTGGCCGGAAGTTCTTCTGCTTGCTTCCCACCCACCCGGTGGTATAACTCTGCCCGCCCATGACGCCAGATCTTCCTTACCTCTTGGAAGCTCAGGTTCCTCCTTAACGCTTCCAAGCGCTTGAGACTGGTTCCTATTTCTCCGCTTATGGATTTAAAAATAAATTTTGCGAAAGACTTCTAGTCTTCTATCCTCAGGCCGCGGCGGACAAATCGACTCTCCGATTTCGGAGATGCCCATGCGGCAGAAGATGTCTCGGACGGATCCACACCCACGGTGTCTACTGCTTAGGGCCTTGAGCATGACCCGCAGGCTTTGCGACTCTGTGCCTCCTCTTCTCGGCCTACGCCCTCAAGACCGTGTTGCCTGATCATTGCAACTGGGCTGCCCCGAAGCGCTTCTCCGGTGAAGTCCAAGGAGGCCCGTTGGCGGGTGTCATGGGCGCGGCTCATGGATCGCTCGAGCGGATGGTCGCCTCAAGAGGAGGCGGCGCTGGTCAGAGTCTTCCTCGGCCGCTGCATTTATCCCGCTTCCTCTGGGCTCTTCTTACACGGTTTCCTTTGAGGAGCTTTGTCTGTCCCTCTACTAAAGGAGAAGGGCCTACGCCTGCTGGACCTTATTCTCGGTCCAAAAGAGGACAGGGTAGTCCTCCGTCGACACTCTTGGGAGCGGAAAGGTCCCTTCTCGGCCGCCGACCGCTCTGCTTGCCGATCTGCTGCTTCGCCACTGGCCTCACGGTGTCCCCGTCAGGTCAGTTGACCGAGACTCCCACCGATGAAGTCGAGATTTTTCTCGACCCATTGGACGGGCTGTCGCCTTTAGCAGCCGAGATTCCCCTCTCCCCGGTTCCCCCGGGAGGAGTTGAGGATCCCGTGGGCTCGCCTGTGCCTCCGGTTCCGGAGCCCTCGGATGGACCATCCGAGCTGAAGGGAGTGCCGGTTCCGGCCGACACCTCCCCGCACCGACCTCGGAAATTCTGGGACTCTCGGTCTCGGACCTCTTCAGCGGTCCAGTCTGATCCCACCGTCATAGGCGGTCTCGGCACCGCGGTAGCGGCATCGGCCGTCCTCCTCCTCGGACGAGGGAGGCTTCGCGCAATTCGCCGGACGTGCGAGGACCTTATGTTGCAACAGTCCTCCTGGCCGGGAGTAAGTCACCGCCGCCTCCCCGCCATTAATGGCTGTCACCGAGCTGCCGACACAACCCTCGAGTTATCCGAGGAGCTCATACCCAGGCCGGTTGTTCCGGCCAAAACCAGCTGCTCCACTCGATTCCGGTGGAACCTCCGCCTCCACAGCCACCAGTGGGGCTCCGACCAAGATTCTCGGTCGCTAGGGTCTACCCCATCGGCTGTCAGTACCCTCACTCCCGACCGACCTCGGCAGGTGAAGGTGGCTCAGGCCAGAGGCAGTCTTCGAGGACTCTTCCGAGTCCGAAGATGATTCCTCCTTTTCTCCAAGCGACTGGACTTGGAGTCTTCAGGAGGTCAGTCAATGGACTATAGCCCGTCGTCCTTCCTAGGACTGCTTCGGCTCATCTCGGAGTCCACCGGGATGGAGCTCGAACACGTTTCCAAACGGGCCAGGTATCCCCTCACGGAGATTCTGGACCGAGGGTATTCTCCGACGGAGGCCTTTCCGGTGGCCGAGGCCATAGTGGGTCCGGCACTGGAGCTTTGGCAGCGCCCTGCTTCCTGCCCTGCGCCTTCGGCCAGGATGGCCAGGAAGGTTGCGGTCCCTACCGGTTCCTTGTCCGGTTTTTTGGAACACCCCTCTGCTGAGGGGTTGGTTACCGACAGCGTTTTCCGGCGTGCCGGCAACGCCAGGGATGTGGACAAACCTCCTGACAAGCAGTCCAAGAATTGGACTATGTCGGGCGCAAAGTCTACGCTGGCGTTCCCTCTCTCTCGGCTCGTTCAGGCCAGTTCGGCCGTCCTCATGGCACATTTTTCATGCCCTGTTGGGCTCCCTGGATGAGGTCATCTCATCTTCCGCCGATCTGCAGACCACGGTCAAGCAGGTGCGGGACCAGGGCAGGGTAGTGGCCAAACAGCAGCTCCAGACTGCTTTTGGATATAGGGGACAATTGTGCCAGATCGCGTGGCGTCGCGAGTGGTTACGCGGCAACGCCATGGGTTTCATTGAGGATATCCACCTTTACTGGATACCCAGCACAAGTTGGCTGGATGTCTCCTTTTGGGGACTGACCTCTTCGGCCCTGGGGTGGAAGGTCACCTGCAGAGGATCGAGAAGTCCAATGCTACCTTGGACTCGGTCTCTTCCGCTCAGAAGGACAAAGGCCGCAGCCACAGCCTAAGTCCTTTCGTCCTTCTGTGCCCCCGGCGCGCCCGGCCCAGCAACGTCAGGGCCAGCAGGCTCGGCCTTGGCATCCCAAACCCAAGCCGCCGGCTTCCTCTAACAGGAGGCAGGGAGGAAAAGGCCCAGGAGGTCCCTCGGCCGGTCCCTCCTCCAAGCCTGCCCAGTGACGGGCTGAGGGGTGTCGCCCCCATTCCCGTCACCTTACCCCTGGGTCCCCCCGTGGGGGGACGGCTCCGGCACTTCCGTTCCGCCTGGTCCGCTGTTACCATGGACAGGTGGGTCTTGGAGGTGGTGGGAAGAGGCCTGCTCTGGAATTCGGAAAGCACCACCCTTCAGGAGCCGCCGCCTCGGGGCTTCGGGATTCCCAGCTCACTGGCGGCTCCGTCGAGCCACATCGCCTCCTCCTCCCGAAGGAGGTGATAAGAGAGGTTGGACCTCCTTCAGACCCAGGGTTTGTGTCCAGGTACTTCCTGGTTCTGAAGCGGACGGGGCTGGCGCCCATTCTCAATTTGCCACGACCTAAACAAGTTCCTAAGGTCTCAACCTTCAGGATGGTCACTCTGGCTCAGATAATACCATCCTTGGAGCGCGCGTGTGGTTCTGCTCTCTGGACTTGCAGGGACGTTTTGGCGTCCCTATCCGTCCGTCTCACCAGAGATTCCTTCGCCTCAGCGGAAGGATCCCTCTTCGAGTTCCAAGCCATGCCCTCGGCTTGTCTCCAGCTCCCAGGGTCTTCACCAAATGCATGGCAGTGGTGACAGCATTCCCTTGGGCGCTGAGGGGTCTGTGTACCTTACCTGGACGACTGGCTGATAGCAGCTCCTCCAGGAAGGAGGCGGAGTGGTCCAGAGATCTGGCCTCCAGGTCTGCTCTCAACTGGGCCTCCTTATCAACGAGGCCAAGTCGGAACTCGAGCCGAAGCAGGTGATTCTATTCATCGGGGCGCAGCTCGACTCTCTTCGAGCCAGAGCGCGGCTCCCGGCGGACAGGGCCGAGGTTCTTTCCTCCTTTGCCCGATCACTTCTGGTTGGGCACTCGCACCCTGCCCAGGACTTCCTGCGCTTCCTGGGCCTCATGGCGTCCTGCACCAGCGTGGTCCGTTGGGCCCGTTGGTACATGCGTCCCCTTCAATTGGGACTTGCCAGCCAGTGGTCACAACGCTGCGATCCGTTGGACCAGCCCGTGACAGTGACGCAGGAAATGTGGAACACTCTCCAGTGGTGAACCGTTCCGGCACATCTGCAGGAGGGCATCCCGTTTGTCTGCCCCGAGCTGACGGTCTCTCTATTGACCGATGCATCTCTGATGGGTTGGTGTGCCCATCTGGGGGAGCACAGAGCCCACGGCCGCTGGTCCCCTCGGGAGTCCCGATGCCATATCAACCTGCTGGAGCTGCGAGCGGTCCGTCTGGCTCTCACCACCTTCGCTCCTTTTCTACGGGGTCAAGTGGTTCAGGTCCAGACGGACAATACCACGACCATGTACTGCCAGGGCTGGTCGCGCTCCATGGTGTTATTTATTTATTTAGCTTTTGTTGACCGGGTAAGTGCACTAGATTAATCCTGCCTATTTTCAGGCACGACCCGGGGAAGTGGGATACAGATGAATGCCAACTGACCTTGAACCACATTAAGCTGTTGGTGGTATTTTTAGTGAATGAGGGTAATTTTGCCAGGACACCGGGGAACTTCCCCTACTCTTTTTGATAAGTGCCATGGGATCTTTAACATCTACCTGAACTACTACCAATCCAGGCAGATGGGACCTCGGTTTAACGTCTCATCCGAAAGACGGCACCTCAGAAGTGCAGCACCCCTCTCATGCTGTACTACAGTGTCAGTGCTGGGATATTAACCCAAGTGCCAGATGTGGGAACTGAACCCACAGCCCTCTGATCTCCCGGCCTCAGAGGCGAGTGTGCTGCCTACTGAGCCACTGACACTATGCAAAGAAGCTCTCCGCATTTGGTCCCTCGTGCGCAGCCTGGAGGCAGATCTCCTAGCCATTCACGTGGCAGGAGCCTCCAACACACTGGCCGATGCCCTAAGCCGGATAGGGGCTGCGTCTCACGAGTGGTCTCTCCTGCCGGAGGTAGTACAAGATCTCTTCTCCCACTGGGGCATGCCTCAGGTGGACCGGTTTTGGCTCCAGGGAAAACAACAAGCTGAGGCTGTACCATGCCCACCCCACCCCACCCAGCAGGGCTCTTTGCAGGGGGATGTCTTCTTGAAGCCATGGACCCCAGGCCTCCTCCTGCACCTTCCCTCCATTTCCCTTGATCCACAAGGTGCTGCTCAAGGTGAGGAGGGACAAGGCGAAGGTGATCCTGGTAGCCCCAGATTGGCCGCACCAGTTCTGGTCTCCAGATGTCCTCAGCCTCAGCTGCAGGCCCCCGGAGCAGCTTTGTACACGCCTGGACCGGATATCACTGAACCAGGGGAAGGTATTCCATCTGGACCTTCAATCCCTGCACGTCACAGCCTGGTACCTGAGTGGCTAGAGTTCCAGGCTCTGGGTATTTTCGAGGATGTCTACACCGTGATGGAGGCATCTCTTAAGGAATCGACCAGGAAATGTTATGCCTTCTGATGGAAGAGATTTTCCATTTGGTGTTAGGGTAAGAGTCCTGACTGCTTATCCTGCTCTGTGGCTAGCATTCTCGACTACCTTTCGTCTCCCTCCAAAGGAGGTCTGCGGTCATCGACGCTTAGGGTGCACCTGGCAGCCATTTCTGCTTAGAGTGTGGGCTGGTCAGCCGAGATTGGCGCAGGAGACCGTGGTTGAGCGCTTCTTCAAAGGCCTGCATCACATATCCCCTCCAATGCGTGAACGTCCACCTCCATGGGATCCGTTACTGGTTTTGGCGAAGCTCATGGGCAAGCCATTCGAACCTATGCACAAGTGTGCACTCTCTCACTTGTGGAAGATGGCCTTCCTGGTTGCTATCACGTCAGCGAGGAGGACAGGAGAGCTCCATGCGCTGTCGGTGGACTCCGGTTACCTGGTCTTTCACTGGGTCAGAGTTGCCCTGCGTCACCACCCGAAATTCCTTCTGAAGGTGGTATCAGAGTTTCACCTTAACCAGGTCTTGACTGTGCCGGTATACTACCCTTACTACACCTCGGACGCAGAGTACAGGTTCCATACCTTGGACCTGAGACGTGCTCTCTCCTATTATAAGGAGCGAACGGCGGAAATTCGTGAAGAGGTTCGCCAACTGTTTGTCACCTACGCTGTAGCTGCTTCTGGGCCTGCAGCCAAACAGACTATTGCAAGATGGATTACATCATGCATAGGTCTGTGCTATGAGTTGGTGGGCAGGGAGCCTCCTTGAGGGATAAGAGCTCATTCTACCTGTCATACTGCTGCATCGGTCGCTGCTTCCAGGGACATACCTATCCAGGAAATCTATTGGGCTGCAACCTGGAAGTAAGCAAACACCTTCATTACCCACTACCACATCGACCTTGAGTCACGCCGGGATGCTGGTTTCGGGGCCTCAGTTCTCCAATCCTCATTTCCCAAGTAGGGGATGTGCACCTTGCCTCCCACTCCTGGAGAACTGCTTGGAGTCTGCCAAACGGTGTGGATGAACAGCACATCCACGCTTCCTAGAACAACAGGTTCTAGGGACGTGAATATGTTGTTCAATTCACTCTTATTGGCAGGTTCCTTGCTGCTTTATTTTTTATACTTCCTTTATTTAATTTAATGGTTGCATATTTCCCATTACATTTTTGTACATAATTACACATTCTCAAGTTTAACAACTTATTATTATTATGGAATGTAGTTTGTTATATAGACATATTTTGTTGATCATAACAGATATGTGCAGACAGTAAGCCTTTATATAATAAAAAAGAACATATAATATATTCAAATAATTGAGTGGTAACTAACTGAATTAATACCAGGATTATATTTGGAATGAAGACAGAGATTGGGCTTTAAGAATCAGACCTAGAAGGCATTGAAAGCATATTCTGTTATTCAGAATGATAAGGAAAGAAGAACATTTTCAATTCTCTATTTCATTTCCTGTCTATCGTGTAAGGGTTTCTTGGGGGAGGATGGCCGCATCAAAATTGTCGATTTGCCAATATCTTCTTTTCCCATCTTGTCACACACACACAAAAAAAGGGAGAAACCTCAATGTTGATCTACAAAATCTGTTCCTGAATTAATTCCCATCTGGTCCATCTTGTAGTATGAATTTCCATTTTATTATTTAGAGCATATGTTATTTGTTCGTTGTGTTGTATGTTCTGTATTAGGGATTTCCATTCCCTTACAGTTGGTGGGGTTGTTTGGAGCCATTTTTTAATAATTGTTTGTATGCTGCTTCCAATAAAATAGCCCACAAGTATAGGGTGTGCTTATCCGTCATTCCTGCTAGAGGAATACCTAACAATAGATTAATCTCTGTCACTTGTAGGTGGTTACCAAAGATCTTTTTTATGTGACCCGAGATTAGGGACCAAAAGGTATTTATTAACGGGCAATCGTAGAATATATGTTTATATCCGGCCCTATTCTCTCCACATAGCCTCCAACAACTTTCCGGTACCCCCGGATTTCTCAGAGCTAGAATTGTGGGTACTAAAAAATATCTTGTTCTAACCTTCCACATAAATTCCCTCCACACGGGAGAGGAGGTAGTAGACCAAGTGTTTCTCCATACTTTAGGCCAATCTTTAACACTAATTGCTTGTTTAAATTATTTTTCCCAGTTTGCCTTTACTGGATCCCTAGAGTGCTTATGTAACAGAATTTATAAATTATTGAGATGGCCTTCTCTCCAGCGGGAGAGGACCAAATCTGCAAAAACGGGGTCTGGTCCTCATAAAGTTGTGACTCTCTCCCCTTTGCTCTAAGTTGAGTTCTGGTGTAATCCCTCATTTGGTAAAAGAATAACCTGTCTTTTTCCGTCCAGGAGAATCTCTCTTGGGCCTCCTCAAAGGTTATAGGGGCATCCCCTTTCAATATTTGCCAAGGAGCTACTATGCCCTTCCTCATCTGAGAGCTATACCAAGGCCCAACCTCAGGGGAATCAAATTGTTTCTTTGTTATAAACCTTTGATATTTCCAGAAATGGATTAGTATCTGTTTATTCTAGGGACATGGATATGTTGTTCATCCACACTCATTGGCAGTATCCTTGCCGCTTTAAATCTTGCCGGAAGGTCTTCAAGCTTGCTCCTCCCACCCACCGGGTGGTATAACTCTCGGCTCCGCCCCATGGCGCAGATCTTCCTTACTTGGCAGCTCAGGTTCCCTCCTTAACGCTCTGCGTTTGTGGCTGGTTCCTATTTCTCCGTTTGCGATTTAAAAATAATATTTTGCAAAGACTTCAGTCTTGATCCCTCGCTGACTGCGATGGATAAATCGACTCGATTTCGGAGATGCCCATCTGCGGAAGAAGATGTCTCGGGCGGATCCACCCACGTGTGTCTACTGCTTAGGCCTTGAGCCACGACCCGCGGTGCGACCTGTGCTCATCTTTCTCGGCCTCGTCCTCGAAGACCGTGCTGCCCGATTGCAACTGGGCCGTCCCGAGAAGCGTTTCCCTCCGGTGAAGTCCAAGGAGGCCCGGTTGGCGGTGTCCGCGGCGGCGGGCTCGGCGGATCAGCTCGAGCGGATGGTCGCCCTCGAAGAGGAGGCGGCGCGGGCCGTATCTTCCTCGGCCGCGGCATTTATCCCGCTCTCTCTGTGTTCTTCCTACAGGCTTCCTTTAAGGAGTTTGTCTGTCCCTCTCCCACTAAAGGAGAAGGGCTGCGTCTGCTGGACCTTTTCTCGGTCCAAAAGAGGGACAAGGTAGAATCCCTCCGTCGGCGCTCTTGGGAGCGGAAGGTCCCTCTCCGGGCGTCGACCGCTCGGTTGACCGCTCGGCTTGGCCACTGGCCTCACGGTGTCCCGTCCAGGTCAGTTGACCGAGACTCCCACTGATGAAGTCGAGATTTTCTCGACCCATTAGACAGCTGTCGCCTTTAGCAGCGATTCCCTCTCCCGGTTCCCGGGAGGAGTTGAGATCCGATGGGCTCGCCTGTGCCTCCGGTTCCGGAGCCTCGGATGGACCTTCCGAGCGAAGGGAGTGTCGGTTCCGCCGACACCTCCCTGCACCGACCCGGAAATTCCGGGACTCTTTCGGTCTCGGTCTCGGACCTCTTCGCTGGTCCAGCCGTTCCCACCGTCATGGCGGTCTCGGTCTCGGCACCGCGGTGGCGGCGTCGCCCGCTGGTCTCAAATCCTCCTCTCCCTCCGGATGAGGAAACCCGGCGTAAATTACGTCGGCCAGTCGAGGACCTTATGTTGTAACAGCTCCTCCTGGCGAGAATAAGCCCGACTCGGCGCCTTCCCGCCATTAAGTAACTGTCACGGGCAGCCGACACAACCCTCGACTTGCCGAGCCTATCGCAGGCGGTTGTTCGGCCAAACCAGCTGCTCCACGATTGGGTGGAACCTCCGCCTCCAGCCACCAATTGGGGCTCCGACCAAGGATTCTCGGTCGGCTGAGGTTTACCCATCGGCTGTCAGTTACCCTCACTCCCGACCGACCTCGGCAGGTGAAGGGTGGTTCAGGCCAGAGGCAGCTCTTCGAGGACTCTTCCGAGTCCGAGATGATTCCTCCTTCTTCTCCAAGCGACTGGACTTGGAGTCTTCAGGAGGTCAGCCAATGGGCGATAGCCGTGCGTCCTTCCTAGGACTGCTTGGCTCATCTCGGAGTCTACGGGATGGAGCTCGAACCCGTTCCAAGCAGGCCAGGTATCCCCTCACGGAGATTCTGGACCGAGGGATTCTCCGACGGAGGCCTTTCCGGTGGCGAGGCCATAGTGGGTCCAGCACTGGAACTTTGGCAGCGCCCTGCTTCCTGCCCTGCGCCTTGGCCAGGATGGCCAGGAAGTACTGGTCCCTACCGGTTCCTTGTCGGTTTTGAACACCCCTCTGCTGAGGGGTTGGTTACCGACAGCGTTTTCAGTGCGCCCGGCTGCTCCAGGGAGTGGACAAACCTCCTGACAAGGGTCCAGGAGTTGGACTATGTCGGGCGAAAAGTCTACGCTCGTCCTCTCTCGGCCTTCGTCAGGCCAGTTCGGCCGTCCTCATGGCTCATTTTCTCATGCCCTGTTGGGCTCCCTGGATGAGGTCATCCCTCATCTTCCGCCGATCTGCAGACTACGGTTAAGCAGGTGCGGGACCAGGAGCAGAGCAGTGGCCAAACAGCAGCTCCAGACTGCTTTGGATGTAGGGGACTCATGTGCCAGATCGGTGGCGGCCGGTGGCTATCGTCGTGCGGGCTTGGCTGAGGATATCCACCTTTACTGGATACCCAGCACAAGTTGGCTGGATGTTCCCTTTTGGGGACTGACCTCTTGGCCCTGGGGTGGAAGGTCACCTGCAGAGGATCAGTCCAATGCACCTTGGACTCCGGTCTCTTCCCGCTCAGAAGGACAAAGGCCGCAAACTACAGCCTAAGCCCTTTCGTCCTTCTGTGCCTCGGGCGCGCCTGCCCAGCACGTCTAGGGCCAGCAGGCTCGGCCTTGGCATCCCAAACCCAAGCCGCGGCTTCCTGAACAGGAGGCAGGGAGGAAAGGGCCCAGGAGGTCCCTCGGCGGTCCCTCCTCCAAGCCTGCCCAGTGGCCAGGCTGAGGGTGTCGCCCCATCCCGTCACCTTACCCCTAGGTCCCCGCGTGAAGGCGAGCTCCAGCACTTCCGTCCCTGGTCGCTGTTACCACGGACAGGTGGGTCTTGGAGGTGAGTGGGAAGGCCTGCCTCTGGAATTGAGCAGGCACCACCCTTCAGAGCCGCCGCCTCGGGGCTTCGGGATCCCCAGCCTCACTGGCGCTCGTCGAGCCGACATCCTCCTCCTCCAGAAGGAGGTGGTAAGAGGTGGTGGACCCTCTTCAGACCCAGGTTTGTGTCAGGTACTTCCTGGTTCGAAGCGGACGGGGGCTGCTTCGTCTCGACCTACACATTAAACAGGTTCTAAGGTCTCGAACACTGGATGGTCCTCCTGGCTCAGATATACCATCCTTGGAACAGCTGCTGTGGTTCTGCTCTCTGGACTTGCAGGACGTTTTTTCACGTCCCATCCGTGCTCTGTCTTCACCAGACCTTCGCCTCGAGCGGAAGGATCTCTTCGAGTTCCAAGCCATGCCCTTCGGCTTGTCTCCAGCTCCCAGGGTCTTCACCAAATGCATGGCAGTGGTGACAGCATTCCCTTGCGCGAGAGGTCCGGGTGCACCTTACCTGGACGACTGGCTGATAGCTCCCTCCAGGAAGGAGGCGGAGTGGTCCAGAGTCTGGCCCTCAGGTCTGCTCTCAACTGGGCCTCCTTATCAACGAGGCCAAGTCGGAACTCGAGTCAAGCAGGTGATTTTATTCATCGCTTAGCTCGACTCTCTTCGAGCCAGAGCGCGCCCGGCGGACAGGGCCGAGGTTCTTTCCTCCTTTGCCCGATCATTTCTGGTTGGGCAATTGCGCCTGCCCGGGACTTCCTGCGCCTCCTGGGTCTCATGGCGGCCTGTACCAGCGTGGTCCGTTGGGCCGGCTGGAACATGCGTCCCTTCAGTGGGGACTGGCCAGCCAGTGGTCTGGCAACGCTGCGATCCCTTGGACCAGCTTTGTGTCGGTGACAGATGTGAGCGCCTCCAGTGGTGGACGTTCCAGATCATTTGCAGGAGGCATCCCGTTCGTCCGCCCCGAGCCGGCGGTCTCTCTGTCGACCGATGCCTCTCTGATGGGTTGGGGTGTCATCTGGGGGAACACGGGCTCATGGCCCTGGTCCCCAGGGAGTCCCGATGCCACATCAACCTGCTGGAGCTCGGCGGTCCGCCTAGCTCTCACCGCCTTTTGTCCGTTTCTCCGGGGTCAGTGGTCCCAGTCCAGACGGACAATACTACGACCATGTACTATCTAAACGCGCCAGGCGGGGCCGCGCCCATGCTTCTATGCAAGAAGCTCTCCGCATTTGGTCACTCGTGGCGCAGCCTGGAGGCGGATCTCCTAGCCATTCACGTGGCAGGAGCCTCCAACACCTGGCCGATGCCCTGAGCCGGATAGGGCTGCATCCCACGAGTGGTCTCGTCGGAGGTAGTATACATCTGTTCTCCCTTTGGGGCCACCTCAGGTGGACCTGTTTGCCTCCATGGAGAACGCTAGCTGAGTCTGTTTCATGCCCCCCTCAGCAGGGCTCGCTGCAGGGGGATGCCTTCTCGAGGCAATGGACCCCGGGCCTCTTTTACGCCTTTCCCCCATTTCCCTTGATCCACAAGGTGCTTCTCAAGGCGAGGAGGGACAAGGCGCAGGTGATTCTGATAGCCCCAGACTGGCCTCGCCAGTTCTGGTACCCAGATCTCCTCAGTCTCAGCTCCAGGACTCATGGGTAGCTTCCAGCTCGCCCGGACCTGCTCTCAGTCAATCAGGGAAGGTGTTCCATCCGGACCTTCAATCCCTGCACCTGACGGCCTGGTTCCTGATGGCTAGGGGTTCCAGGCTTTGGGTCTTTCCGACGAGGTCCTCAATGTAGTTGAGGCGTCCCGTGAGAGTCGACCAGAAAATGCTATGCCTTCAAATGGAAAAGGTTTTCCATTTGGTGTCAGGACAAGGGCTTGGACCCTTCCTCCTGTTCCTTGGCAAGCATCTTGGACTATTTATGGTCCCTTTCTAGTCAAGGGCTTAGGTCGGCGACCCTAAGGGTGCACCTGGCAGCCATCTCTGCTTACCCGAGGCGCGGGCGAGGGAAGCAGTCGGTGGCCTTGGGAGGAAGATGGTCTGGGCGCTTTCAAAGGCCCCTTGATCCCATTCCTCCAGTCAGGAACCCCACCTCCGTGGGATCTACTGCTGGTACTGGCAAGCTCATGGGCGTCTATTCGAACCTATGCACAGGTGTGCTCTCTCTCACCTGTCGTGGAAGACCGCCTTCTTGGTGCTATCACGTCAGCCAGAAGGATGGGAGAGCTCAGACGCTTTCCGCCGAGTCTCCTTACCTGGTCTTCCACAGGGACAAGGTTGTCCTGCGCCCACCCGGGAATTCCTTCCGAAGGTGGTGTCGGAGTTCACCTTAACCAGGTGTTGACTCTGCGGTGTTCACCCCAATCACACCTCGGAGGCGGAATATGGGCTCCATACTCTGGCCCTAGAAGGCGCTCGCTTATTATAAGGAGCGCATGGCTGAAATTGGGAGAGGTTAGCCAGCTGTTTGTCACCTACGCTGGAAGCCGCATCTGGCAGACCTGCAGCCAGCGACGATAAGCAGGTGGGTAACCTCCTGCTAGATCTCTGCTATAAGTTGGCGGGCATGGAGCCTCCCAGAGGGATAAGAGCTCATTCTACCCATGTACTGCTGTAGATTGGCTGCTTCAAGGGCGTCCCCTATCCAGGAAATCTGCAGGGCTGCTACCTGGAAGTCAGCAAACACCTTCATTACCCACTACCACATCGACCTTGAGTCACTTGCGGGATGCTGGTTTTGGGGCCTCGGTTCTCCAGTCTCTCTTTCCCAAGTAAGTATATGGGGTGTCGTCTTGCCTCCCTCCTCCCGGAGAACTGCTAGGAGTCTGCCAATGAGTGTGGATGAACAACATATCCATGTCCCTAGAATACAGGTTACTCACCTGTAACAGGAGTTCTAGGAATGGATATATGTTGTTCATCCACACTACCGACCACCTCTACGTGCTGGACTGCGACAACCTGAGCTTCTCAGCGGGCCAGATTCTGGCGCCATGTGGGCGGAGCCGAGTTATACCACCGGTGGGTGGAGGAGCAAGCTTGAAGACCTTCCGGCAAGATTTAAAGCGGCAAGGATACTGCCAATGAGTGTGGATGAACAACATATACCATTCCTAGAACTCCTGTTACAGGTGAGTAACCTGTATTTTTTGGTTCCTCTCCTCCAGCCTTCCAGTATAGTGGAAGTAGCTTTCGACATGTTATGCAGGTCTCGTTGCAACAAGGGGAGAGAGAAAAGTGACACGGATAAGGGAGGGGATTGTTCCCTAGATAAGTCTATTTGTTTCCAAGCTGCCTGGTATGTATGGGTTCCCCAAAGCAGCGCCAGGCGCATTTGGGCAGCAGCCCAGTAATCAGCTAAAGAAGGGAATGATATTCCCCCCATTATTTTAGGAAGGGAGAGTTTCCTAAGATTAAGACGAGCTTTCTTGTGGTTCCATTGGTAGGCCACAAATGCTTTTTGCCATGATAGTATTTCTTTCGAATCAACAATACAGGGAACGCACTGAAAAAGATATAGGAGACGGGGCAGTGCATTCATCTTCAAGGCCATCGTGCGAGTATAGAAGGAGGTTGGGAAAAGATCCCATCTCCTCATGTTCTGTAACATATCTATTAAGGGGATATAGTTCTGTTTATACAATTGGGATAGATCTATAGGGATTCGTATTCCTAGATGCTTCAGGGAGGAGCCATCCCATTTAATTGGGAATTTATCTCGCAATTCGAGTGAGGGTTCATATTTAACCTTAAGGGTCTCTGTCTTATTAATATTTAGGGTGTAGCCTGATACAGATGAGGAAACTTGGATTTCTAGGGACATGGATATGTTGTTCATCCACACTTATTGGCAGGTATCCTTGCCGCTTTAAATTTTGCCGGAAGGTCTTCAAGCTGGCTCCTCCCACCCACCCGGGTGGTATAACTCTCGGCTCCGCCCCATGACGCCAGATCTTCCTTACCGCTTGGAAGCTCAGGTTTCCTCCTTAACGCTCTGCGTTTGAGACTGGTTCCTATTTCTTCCTTTTGCCAATTTTAAAGTTTTTGCTAAAAAGACTTCAGTCTTCGATCCCTCGCGGCTGCGATGGACAACTCGACTCCCGGTTTTCGGAGATGCCCCTGCGTGCAGAAGATGTCTCTGACGGATCCACACTCCACGTGTGTCTATTGTTTAGGCCTTGAGCACGACCCGCAGGACTGCGACTTGTGCTCTTACTTTCGCCCTATGTCCTCGAAGACCGTGCTGCCCGATTGCATCTGGGCCGTCCCGAGAAGTGTTTCCCTCCAGTGAAGTCTAAGGAGGCCCGTCGGTGTGTCCGGCGGCGGCTCGGCGGATCAGCTCGAGCAGATGATCGCCCTCGAAGAGGAGGCGGCGCGGGCCGTATCTTCCTCGGCCGCGGCATTTATCCCGCTCTCTCTGGGTTCTTTCTACACCGCTTCCTTTAAGGAGCTTTGTCTGTCCCTCTCCACTAAGGGAGTAGGGCCATCGTCTGCTGGACCTTTTTCTCGGTCCAAAAAGAGGGACAAAGGTAAATCCCTCCGTCGACGCTCTTGGGAGCGGGAAAGGTTCCTCTCCCGAGTCGTCGACGCGCTCGGCTTGGCCTCTGGTCTCACGGTGTCCCCGCGTCAGGTCAGTTGACTTCGAGACTCCCGTCGGAAGTGGGAATTTTTCTTGATCCGTTGGGCGGGTTGTCGCCTATAGGCTGAGACTCCCTCTCCCGGTTCCCGAAGGTTGAGATCCGTGGGCTTGCCTGTGCCTCGGTTCCGGAGCCCTCGGATGAACCCTCCGAGCGAAGGGAGTGCGGTTCCTGCCGACACTTCCCCTTTGACCTCGGAAAAGCCGGAGCTCTGGTCTCGGACCTCGCAGCGGTCCAGCCGATCCCGCCGTCGCCTGCGGCGGTTCGGCGCCGCTCGTCCTCGATGGGAGTCTTCGGCGTAAGATTACGTCGACGGTACGAGGACCCTCATGTGGCAACAGTTCCTCCTGACCGGGAATAAGCCGGCGTAGTATCCCCTCGACCATTAAGTGGCTGTCACGGGCGCCAACACAACCCCTCGACTTGCCGAGGCCTGTACCCAGGCCGGTTGTTCGGCCAAAACCAGCTGCTCCACCGATTCCGTGGAACCTCCGCCTCCACAGCCACTATTTGGGGCTCCGACCAGGGATTCTCGGTCGGCTAAGGGTCTACCCCATAGGCTGTCTGTCACCCTCACTCCCGACCGACCTCGGCAGGTAGAGGGTGGCTCAGGCCAGAGGCAGCTCTTCGAGGACTCGTCCAAGTCCGAGGATAATTCCTCCTTTTTCTCCAAGCGACTAGACTTGGAGTCCTCAGGAGGACCGTCAATGGACGATAGCCCGTCGTCCTTCCTAGGACTGCTTTGGCTCATCTCGGAGTCCACCGGGATGAAGCTCGAACCGGTTTCCAAACGGGCCAGGTATCCCTCACGGAGATTCTGGACCGAGGATTCTCCACGGAGGCCTTTCCGTGGCCGAGGCCATAGTGGGTCCGGCCTTGGAGCTTTGGCAGCGCCTGCTTCTGTCCTCGCCCGGCCAGGATGGCCAGAGAGTCATGCGGTCCCTACGGTTCCCTGTCCGTTTTTTGAACACCCTCTGCTGAGGGTTGGTTACCGACTTGAGCGTTTTCCGGCGCCGGCAACGCCAGGGATGTGGACAAACCTCCCGACAAGGAATCCAAGAAATTGGATTATGTCGGGTGAAAAGTCTATGCTGAGTCCTCTCTCGGCCTTCGTCAGGCCAGTTCGGCCGTCCTCATGGCACATTTTCTCATGCCTGTTGGGCTCCTGGATGAGGTCATCCCTCATCTTCCAGCGGATCTGCAGACTACGGTCAAGCAGAGTGCAGGACCAGAGCAGGGCAGTGGCCAAACAGCAGCTCAGACTGCTTTAGATATTGGGGACTCATGTGCCAGGTCGGTGGCGGCCGCGGTGGCTATTGTCGGCCAGGCTTGGCTGAGGATATCCACTTTACCGGATACCCAGCACAAGTTGGCGGATGTTCCTTTGAGGACTGACCTCTTGACCCTGGGGTGGAAGGTCACCTGCAGAGGATCGAGAAGTCCAATGCTACCTTGGACTCGGTCTCTTCCGCTCAGAAGGACAAGGCCGTAAACTACAGCCTAAGCCCTTTCGTCCTTCTGTGCCCTGGCGCACCGGCCCAGCACGTCAGGAGCCAGCAGGCTCGCCTTGGCATCCCAAACCCAAACACGGCTTCCTCTAACAGGAGGCAGGAGAAAGGCCCAGGAGGTCCTGGCGGTCCCTCCTCAAGCCTGCCCAGTGACGGGCTGAGGGGTGTCGCCCCCATCCCCGTCACCTTACCCCTGGTTCCCCCCGTGGGGGGACGGCTCCGACACTTCCTTTCTGCCTGGTCCGCTGTTACCACGGACAGGTGGGTACTGGAGGTGGTGGGAAAAGGCCTGCCTCTGGAATTCGAGCAGGCCCCACCCTTCAGAGCCGTCGCTCCTCCGGATCCGTAGCCTCACTGTCGGCTCATCGAGCCGACATCGCTCTCCTCCTCCGAAAGGAGGTGATCAGGGTGGTAGCGGATCCCCCCCTCAGACCCAGGGTTTGTGTCCAGGTACTTGCTGGTTCCGAAACGGACGGGGGGCTGGCGCCCCATTCTCGACCTACACGACCTGAACAAGTTCCTAAGGTCTTGAACCTTCAGGATGGTCACTCTGGCTCAGATACTACCATCCTTGGAACGCGGCGTGTGGTTCTGCTCTCTGGACTTGCAGGACACGTTTTTTCACATCCCTATCCGTCCGTCTCACCAGAGATTCCTTCGCTTCCGAGCGGAAGGATCCCTTTTCAAGTTCCGAGCCATGCCCTTCGGCTTGTCTCCAGCTCCCAGGGTCTTCACCAAATGCATGGCAGTGGTGACAGCATTCCTGCGGCGCCGAGGGGTCCGGGTGTACCCTTACCTGGACGACTGGCTGATAGCAGCTCCCTCCAGGCAGTAGGTGGAGTGGTCCAGAGATCTGGCCCTCCAGGTCTGCTCTCAACTGGGCCTCCTTATCAACGAGGCCAAGTTGGAACTTCGAGCGAAGCAGGTGATTCTGTTCTTCAGGCGCAGCCTCGACTCTCTTAGGCCAGAGCACGGCTCCCGGCGGATGGGGCCGAGTTCTTTCCTCCTTTGCCCAATCATTTCTGGTTGGGCAATTGCATCCTGCCGGACTTCCCTGCGCCTCCTGGGTCTCATGGCAGCCTGCACCAGCGTGGTCGTTGGGCCGCTGGAACATCGTCCTTCAATGGGGACTGGCCAGTCAGTGGTCTGGCGCTGCGATCCTTTGGACCAGCTTGTGTCGGTGACACAGGGGATATGGAACGCTCTCCAGTGGTGGATCGTTCCAGGTCATTTGCAGGAGGGCATCCCGTTCGTCCGCCCCGAGCCGACGGTCTCTCTATCGACCGATGCCTCTCTGATGGGTTGGGGTGCCCATCTGGGGGAACACCGGGCTCACGGCCTCTGGTCCCCGCGGGAGTCCCGATGCCACATCAACCTGCTGGAGCTCCGAGCGGTCCGCCCCAGCTCTCACCGCCTTTGCTCTGCTCCTCCGGGGTCAAGTGGTCCGAGTCAGGCGGACAACACCACGACCATGTACTATCTAAACCGCCAGGGCGGGAGCAGCCTCCATGCTTCTATGCAAGGAAGCTCTCCACATTTGGTCACTGTAGCTAGCCTGGGCGGATCTCCTAGCCATTCAGTGGCAGGAGCCTCCACCCTGGCCGATGCCCTAAGCCGGATAGGGGCTGCATCCCACGAGTGGTCTCTCCTGCCGGAGGTAGTACAGCATCTGTTCTCCCATTGGGGCATACCTCAGGTGGACCTGTTTGCCTCCAGGGAGAACGCGAAGCTGAGGCTGTTCCATGCCCGCCCCCCTCAGCAGGGCTCGCTGCAGGGGGATGCCTTCTTGAGGCTGTGGACCCCGGGCCTCTTCTACGCCTTTCCCCCATTTCCCTTGATCCACAAGGTGCTTCTCAAGGCGAAGAGGGACAAGGCGCAGGTGATTCTGATAGCCCCAGGCTGGCCTCGCCAGTTCTGGTACCCAGATCTCCTCAGTCTCAGCTCCAGGACTCCGCGGCAGCTTCCAGCTCGCCCGGACCTGCTCTCAGTCAATCAGGGGAAGGCGTTCCATCCGGACCTTCAATCCCCACCTGACTGGCCTGGTTCTGGGCGGCTAGAGTTCCAGGCCTTGGGTCTTTCGACGAGGTCCTCAATGTAGTTGAGGCATCCCGTAAGGAGTCGACCAGAAAATGCTATGCCTTCAAATGGAGAAGGTTTTCCATTTGGTGTCAGGGCAAGGGCTTGGACCCTTCCTCCTGTTCCTTGGCAAGCATCTTGGACTATTTATGGTCTATTTCTAATCAAGGGCTGAGGTTGGCGACCCTAAGGGTGCACCTGGCAGCCATCTCTGCTTACGGCGCGGGCGGGAAGCAGTCGAGTGCGCAGGAGAAGGTGGTCTGGCGCTTTTTCAAGGCCTTGATCACATTTCCCCTCGGTTGAGAACCTCCACCTCCGTGGGATCTACTGCTGGTACTGGCAAAGCTCATGGGCAAGCCATTCGAACCTATGCACAGGTGTGCTCTCTCTCACCTGTCGTGGAGGACCGCCTTCTTGGTGGCTATCCGTCAGCCAGAAGGATGGGAGAGCTCCAGGCGCTTTCATCGAGTCTCCTCCTACCTGGTCTTCCAGAGGACAAGGTTGTCCTCGCCCCACCGAGAATTCCTTCCGAAGGTGGTGTCGGAGTTTCACCTTAAGCAGGTGTTGACTCTGCGGTGTTCTACCCCAATCACACCTCGGAGGCCGAATATAGGCTCCATACTCTGGACCCTAGAAGGCTTCGCCTATTACAAAGGCGCGGCTGAAATTAGGAGGATTCGCCGCTGTTTGTCACCTAAGCACAAACCGCATCTGGCAGACCTGCAGCGGAGACGATAAGCAGGTGGGTCACCTCCTGCATAGATCTCTGCTATAAGTTGGCGGGCATGGAGCCTCCCAGAGGATAAGGCTCATTCTACCGCCATACTGCTGCTGAGCAGTGGCTGCTTCAGGGGCGTCCCTATCCAGGAAATCTGCAGGGCTGCTACTGGAAGTCAGCGCACCTTCATTACCCATTACCACATCGACCTTGAGTCACGCCGGGATGCTGGTTTTGGGGCCTCGGTTCTCAGTCTCTCTTTCCCAAGTAATGTATGGGGTGTGCGTCTTGCCTCCCTCCTCCCGGAGAACTGCTAGGAGTCTGCCAATAAGTGTGGATGAACAACATATCCATGTCCCTAAATACAGGTTACTCACCTGTAACAGGAGTTCTAGGAATGGTATATGTTGTTCATCCCCTACCACCGACCTTCCTCGCTGACGCACAACCTGAGCTTCCAGCGGGCCAGATCTGGCGTCATGGGGCGGAGCCGAGAGTTATACCACCCGGGTGGGTGGGAGGAGCAAGCTTGAAGACCTTCCGGCAAGATTTAAAGCGGCAAGGATACCTGCCAATAAGTGTGGATGAACAACATATACCATTCCTAGAACTCCTGTTACAGGTGAGTAACCTGTATTTTCTGCATGACCGCTGGTAATGAGGATTCTGGGTTAGTTAAATATAATAGAAGGTCGTCCGCAAACAACGCCAGTTTATGTTCCACTTTGGAAAAGGTTATGCCGTTGACGTCTGGGGATTGTCGTATATATTGCGCTAGGGGCTCAATATAGTAGGCAAATAAAAGTGGGGATAAGGGGCAGCCTTGCCTGGTTCCCCTGAAAAGGGAGAGTCGTTCAGTTAGGTGCCCATTTACACGGATATATCCACCAGAATTTTTATAAAATCTGAATACCGTTTCTATAAACTGGTCTGGGAATCTAAAGCGGGCAAGGACCTCCCTTAGAAATCTCCATGATACCATGTTGAACGCTTTTTCTGCGTCTCATCCTAAGAAAAGGGTTGGCTTGTTCTGGGTTTGTGAGTGTTCTAGTAGGTATACCGTGCGTCTTACGTTGTTTTGGGCCTGACGTCCCGGGATGAATCCACATTGGTCCATATGTATTTTACTAGGGGAAAATTGTATAAGCCTCTTAGCCAGAATAGATGTTAAAATTTTGTAATCCATGTTTAGTATGGATATAGGTCTGTGTGACGCACAGTAGGAGAGGTCCTTTCCCGGCTTCGGAATGACCGAGAGAATAGCCTCGTTCCACGAGGGAGGAGTATCTCACTCTTCAGCTGTGACATGTGCATAAACTCTATTGAGTAGGGGGTTTAGAATTTTGGAAAATGCTTTGTAAAACTCCCCTGGGAGTCCGTCGGATCCCAGACATTTCCCTGTTTTTAAGCCGTCTATTGCAGTTTCAGTTTCTTCCGGTGTTATCGGGGTAGTCAGTTGAGAGCTTTGTTGTTTTGTAAGAGTCAGAAGGTTTAACGTATTTAAAAAGTTTATTTCCTGTACTGACGAGGAGTCCTTGGATTTATATAGCTTTGAGTAGTAATTTAGGAAAGCCTCAGCTATTCCATTTGTGTTGTGGATTTTACCTGTGTGTGGGTGCCTAATTTTCATTATGTTCGACTTGGTTTTTTGTATTCTCAACCTTCGTGCTATTAATCTGAGGGATCGAGGACCCCCATCATAATAGCTGTGCCTTAAGAACAATAGTTTCTGCTCTATCGAGTAATCTAAAATTTTGTTAAGTTCACTCTTTAATTGGGCCAGCTCTTTACCTCTAGCTTTGGTCTTTTTGGCAGTCTGTAATTCCTCCATTTCTTTTATCTTGTTTTCAAGAGATATTCGTCTGGCCTCCCTAAGTTTTTTCTTGTTCGCTGAAATACTAATCAGTTTACCTCTTGTAATTGCCCTAATAGTATCCCAAAGGATTGATACTGATGTGTCTGATGTATCGTTCTGCTCTAGAGCCTGAGTTATTGTGTCCTCTATAACTTCAAGGACCTGTTTGTCTCTTAAAAGGGAGAGATTCAGTCTCCAGAAAGTTACTTTCAAACACCATGAAGTCTTGCTGCTATTAGGACTTAATGCAGTTAGCCACTGCACTCGAACTGCCCCGGAGAGGATAGGGTTAACTCCAGAGCAGTCTGGAGTTCCACAGCCCGAGGGCGCTGTTCAAAGCTCTATCTGGCTAGTTTCAAATGAAACTGCCAGATTCTTTACTCCGCTTTCACTGAACAGTCACTCCTGAGATCAGCTCCTTCAGCTCGGTTCATTTGAACCAACAAGTGTTTAAAAATTACTGCGTTTTCGGCAAAAGCTCTATCTGGTAACAGTAAGTACTAAAAATAAAGTCTGTGTGGAAATCCATTATCGGTTCAGTCTGAACCGATCGGTTGGCTTATTTTACGATTTTTGGGCTTTAGAAATGCGGTACCCGGTTCTTATCGGTTCTAAAAACCTTAATTTTATTTGGGTTTTTTCCAATACCAACGACACGGTTAGAACCGATAAGGGTGTCTTGCCTGCGCACGCCGCTTAAAGGGCAAGTTTGTTGGTTAGGCTGGCATTATGTCTGAGAAACCCAAAAGAAAAACCGGCCCACTGGGTTTCAACACTGTGATGTCTGTGGGGAAGCCTTTGCCAAGGCTGATCCACACACACTTGTGTCTATTGTCTGGGGCTGACCACCTCCTGTCAGACTGCCAGGTGTGTAAAAATTTCCCTGCAGCCACCCTGGAAAGAGATTGGGCGGCTCAGGGGCAGAGGCCAAAAGTCCGCTGACCGGATGGCCAGCCGGTCCAGTACCCACTGGACCAGAGGGAGTGCCCTCTGACCAGGGCGAGACTTCCTCGGGCAAAAGAAAAGCTGGTTCAGAGAAACCAGCTCCAGCAAAAAAGACAAAGAAATCAGCAGGTCTGGAGTCCAAAATTGTCTCTCCAACTGCTGCAGAAATAGCAAAAGCCATTCAGATTGTTCAGTCTTTGTCTCGGGGACTTGTCGAGCCCCCTACAATTGGGAAAAGGGTGGCTCGTTCAGGTCCAGTGGTTCAGGATTATGATGTTGAGGAGTTTTATGAACCACAGGAGGGGGAGGAGGAATTTGATCAGTGTATTTGTGACTGGGAAGGTCTGGACGTGCCCATTGAACCGGGCATTTCTCCAGATAGACCCTTAGAATCTCCCCTTTTGCTGTCTGAGTCCCCTTCTCATTTTATGTTTTATAAAAAGGTGGCAGAAACCCTCCAGCTCCCTTTAGAGGAGGCTGTGGATGAGCAAGAGGAGCCTGATTATGTAGAAATGATGGATATTCCAGAGTCTAGAGGTTGTCTATTCCTTTGCCTAAGTCATTTAGGAAGCAAACAACAAAGATTTTAAAAAATCCTTATTCCGTTCCTCCTGTAGATAAGAAAATGGACAGAAGGTATACTTTATCAGGCCTGATACAGACTTCCTCACCGAGCAGTGTAGTCATGTAGGTGTTGTTCAAGCTGCAGCCTGTGACAAGGCTAATATTCCCCTGGCATCACATCCTCCTGATAAGGATTCCAGGAAGATTGATGCCATGGCAAAAAAGCAATATATGGCAGCTTCATTGGCACTCAGGCAGGCTAATTATATGGCTTATGTGGCTAGATATCAGAAATCTAGATGGGACACTATATTGCAGTTAGCCAAGCAGGCCCAGGGCCAGCTGGCTAGTGAGTTGGAACAAGTGGCTGCTGATGGCATTGAAGCCTCTAAAGTTCAATTTCATACTGCCGTTGATGTTAATGATGTTTCCTCTTGGGTCATGGCCACTTCTGTAGCTCTCCGTAGGTTGGCATGGCTTAGATGCACTAATCTGTCCCAAGATACTCAGGCAAAGGCTATAGATTTTCCTGTAGTAGGAAACTCTCTGTTTGGGGATCAAACAGAAAATTACATGAAGAAAATGGATGAATACAGAACTACCTACAAAAGTGCCCAAGCTAAGGAGAAGCATGCCACTCCACAAAGGCATGCCCCCAGGGTAAGGGCAGGCCTTACCACAAGCCCTTTATCAAGTTCAGGCCTCTTCAGCCTTTGCACAGAGGGTTTTTCAGAGGCAGGGGTAGAGGGGCACAGGCAGACCATCTCCCTCTCCTCAGCCTAAAGCTACTGCCAAGCAGGCACCCTGATGGGGTGCCCAGGGCCATTCTCCTGTACGGTGGGGGCAGGTTGGTTTATTTCAGCCAGAACTGGTTGTCCCTAACCGGACAAATGGGTTTTGGAGGTGGTAAGCCAAGGTCTGGTTCTCAGTTTCAAACAGTTCCCAAAGATGAGAGCCAGACATTTTCCACCTGCAAATCCTTCAGAAGCCCTTGCTTTGGAAGCAGAGGTTTCTTCTCTGCTGGGCTGCAAGGCAGTGGAAAAGTTCCTCCTTGCCATCAGGGCAAGGGTCTGTACTCAGGTATTTCCTTACCCCAAAAGACAGGAGAGTGGCGGCCCATCTTAGATTTAAGGTTCCTGAACAAGCATCTTTTGAAACCAAAGTTCAAAATGTTAACTCTGGCAATGATTCTGCCTTCCCTAAGGCCAGGGCACTGGCTAGCTTCCCTGGACCTCAAGGCGCTTATTTTCATATTTTGATCAGGCCTTCTCACGAAAGTACCTCAGGTTGAACTACCCTCTGGCCACTACCAGTTCAGAGCAATGCCCTTGACCTTACCTCTGCTCCAAGGTTTTCACAGAATGTTTAGCTGTAGTAGTGGCTCATTTAAGAAGGCAAGGGGTTGCTGTGTTTCCTACCTGGACGACTGGCTCATAGTGGGCCAGTCTCCAGATCAGGTAAAATCCCACTTGCAAGTCTCCCAGCAACTTCTCACTTCTCTGGGATTCCTGTTGAATTTTCCAAAGTCAGTTCTGGAACCAGTTCAGGTACTAACTTTCATAGGTGCAGAATTGAACACAAAGTCAGCCAGGGCATTTCTTCCCTCCGAAAGAGTGGACAGACTCATTGCCCTGGCATCCTCCTTTACCCTACTTGGTCTCTCGACCAGCAAGGCACTTTTGCAACTCCTAGGACACATGGCTGCTTCCACAGCTGTCGTGCAGGGAGCAAGATTTCAGATGAGACATCCAGTTCCACTTGAGGTCCTACTGGTCTCAAAGGAAGGACCCCTATTCAAGTTAATCCCAGTGACCAAAACCCTGATCCTAGCCCTTCAGTGGTGGTAGGATCGAAGCAATTAACTCAGGGGTCCCCTTCTTCCGTTCTTCATTCCTCACCTCACCACGGATGCCTCCCTATTGGGTGGCGGGCACATTGGGCGACCTTTCCACTCAGGGAGTGTGGTCCCCTCAGGAATCTCTGCTCCACATCAACCTTTTGGAACTCAGAGCTGTTCTCTTAGCTCTCCAGGTTTTGACTACTGTCCAGAACAAGGTAGTCCAAGTCAGGACAGACAACACCACAACAATGTGGTACATCAACAAACAAGGGGCACTCTGTCATCAGCCTTGTGCACCGAAGCAATGAAGTTGTGGTCTCTGGCTTACTCCTGAACACCTCCTGATAGCAGTTCACCTTCCAGGGAAGGACAATGTCCTGGCGGATGCCCTCAGCAGAATTTCTCAGGGCCATCACGAATGGGCTCTGAATTCTCTGGTGCTGGGGTCAGTCTTTGCCAGATGGGGCACCCTCAGATAGATCTTTTGCAGCCCCAGACAACCACCAACTTCCCTGTTTTGTTGCAGGCCTCCAGTTCTGGGATCAGTCCACTGGGCCTTTCAGTTGGATTGGAAAGGGAAGTTCTTGTATGCTTTTCCCCCCTTCCCCTCTCCTCTTCAGGGTACTAGTAAAAATCAGAACTCAGCCCTGCAGAGTGATTCTGATTGCTCCAGACTGGGCCAGACAGCCCTGGTACCCTCTCCTGCTGTCCCTGACATTCCATCCTCCCCTGAGCTTGCCCAGGACCCACGACCTGTTGACCTGTGCACAGGGGAGAGTGTGGTATCCGAACCTCAAGTCCCTCCACCTCAAGGTCTGGTTCTTGAGGAGCTAGAATTGCTGATTTACACCTTTCTCAAGGTGTCCTGGATATTTAAAGGCTTCAAGAAACCTTCCACTAGAGCCACTTACAATTCTAAGTGGAAGAGGTTTTCCATTTGGTGTTCTGAAAGCAGATTATCCCAGAATCTGCTAATCTGCCCATTTACTGGACTATTTGGTCCATTTAAATTCCTTTGGCCTTAGGCCAGCTACCTTAAAGGTTCATCTGGCAGCTGTCTCTGCTTTTGTGTCAGCGGGAAGCCTGCTTCCTTTCTTCTCACCCTGTATTTTCCAAGTTTTTAAGGGGTTCTTCACACTAACCCCCTTTCGAGGACCAGCTCCTGCATGGGACCTGAATGTTTGCATTGCTCAGCTAATGCAACCCCAGTTTGAGCCTCTGTCCTCGGCAGACCTCAAGTTTTGACTTGGAAGACTGTTTTCTAGTGGCTATCACTTCTGCTAGGCAGTATAAGTGAATTACAGGCCTTGTGAGTAGAAGAATTTTATTTCTTTTCACAGAGATAAGGTAGTCCTTAGGACTAACAGAAAGTTTTACCTAAAGTGGTTTCAGATTTTCATCTCAACCAATCCATCTCTCTTCAGTATTTTTCACTGAGCATTCCTCCTCAGGAGAGAGATTGCACAGTCTGGACGTCAAAAGAGCCCTAAGCTGCTATTTGGAGCGCACCCAGGGTCACAGGTTGAATCTCTCCAACTCTTCCTTACCTGTGGAGAAGTTGGCAAGGAGACCTGCCACTAAGAGGACAATGCGAGGTGGATTGTCTCTTGTATCCAGTTCTGTTACCAAAAACTAGGTAGAGAACCTCCCTCAGGACTGAGCGCTCATTCCACCAGAGGTACAGCTGCATCTCTAGCGGCTGCTAGAGATATTCCCATTTTGGAAATTTGCCAAGCTGCTACTGAAATCAGTCCACACATTTACTAAACATTATTCCCTGGATGTCCAGTCCAGGAGAGATGCTCGGTTTGGCACAGCTGTGCTTCAGAGCCTATTCCCCAAGTAGGTTCTGACCCTCCTCCATGGAGGTACTGCTGTATAATCTGCATTCAGTCCTAATAGCAGCAAGACTTCATGGTGTTTGAAGAAAAATTACTCACCTTAGTAATTGCTTTTCTTCTCATGGAGTCTTGCTGTATTAGGACAACCCTCCCTCCTACCCGGCTCAGAACTCCTACTTGAGTATGGGGTTGTCAAATTGGTGCAAGCACTGTCATGCCATTTCAATTTCTCTCTAGTTCCCCCCCGCCCTTTTGTTCATTTGGGTTAGGAACTAGGTGATTCTGTTTTTTAAGTGATAGGTGGCTCCCTCTCTGGACTTGAGTCTTTTGGGGAGAGGGGGCCTATTAGTGCTCGTCATGGGTGATTCTAACAATAACGGGTGATTTTGTTATTATTCTATGATTGTTGTTGTGTTTTTGTTGTCCTACTACTGGTAGGTAGCCAATGGCTAGTGTAGAGCTTTTCCACACAGACTTGCTATATTAGTTTAGCTTAGTAAAGAACCTGGCAGTTTCATTTGAAACTAGCCAGATAGAGCTTTGAACAGCGCCCTCGCGCTGTGGAACTCCAGACTGCTCTGGAGTTAACCCTATCCTCTCCGGGGCAGTTCGAGTGCAGTGGCTAACTGCATTAAGTCCTAATACAGCAAGACTCCATGAGAAGAAAAGCAATTACTAAGGTGAGTAATTTTTTCTTCCTCATCGCTTTCGGACAAAACTGACAAAAGATCGGGGCATGGTCAGATAATACAAAATCTCCTGACCAAATCTTTACTATGTCTCCCATTTGTTCTTTAGGGGCTATAAAAGTCTATGCAGGAGTAGACATCGTGGGCCTGAGAATAGTAGGTATGTCTGGGGGCCGTGCCATGAAAATGTCTCCAGATATCCTGAAAACCTAGTTCTTGCAGTAGTTTCTTAACTTGGCTTGTAGTTTTCTTCCTTTTCCCTTGATTTTGCGGTATAGAATTATAGAATGATTCTCAACTATATTCAAGTTTAGATCTCCCCCACAAATCATCTGGCCCTCAGCCCATTCTGCTAATTTCGAAAAAAAAAATCCATAAACCTCATATCCTGAAGCCGGGGGAATGTAAATGGATGTCAAGGTTATTAACTGACCATCTAAAAAACCCTTAACCATGGCGTATTTCCCTTCTTTATCAGTTACTTTATCTTTAATTTCAAATTGTGTTCCCTGCTTGATTAGTATTGCTGTTCCCCTTCTTCTACCCCCCCCCCCCACAGGAAGAGGCCACGACATGCGAGAAACCCAACCTTTCAAATTTTTTGTGTTCTGACTGAGAGAGGTGTGTTTCTTGTAGTAAAACTATATTTGCCCCAGCCCTTTTCATACTCTGAATAATTTTACTTCTTTTAATAGGGTTGGTGATTCCATGCACATTGTATGTGCAAATGGTATATCGTGCCCCTTTAATCATGGTTATATCTTATTTTTCCATTTATCACCCAAATATCTGGTTTGATTTCCAAAACATCGCGGCCCCTCCTCCATTCCTCCACCGCCCAAGTCTGTTTGCCCATTTTTCTTTCTGTCTGCTTCAAACATCCTGGTAAATAGAAAAAATTCACAATAGCCAACATGGCTTGACACAACTTTTGAACAAACTTATTAAAAATCAACAAGTGCTTCCAAGGTAGGGGGCTATCACCCTGATTAGCCCTTTTGTCCATACTCTATTGTGAGATGAACGAGGAGGATTGCTAGTGCTTCCGTTGCCGGAAGACCTCCCACAGAGCAACGGATAGTACTGTGCTCTTGGTTTAGTAAGTGGAGATAAATATCTCCTCACGGAACTGATGGAGGAAAGTGTAGGGAAAATATAGGGTTTATTTAGGTCTTATACCTCATAGCCACCCACCCAGTCCGTCAATCCAAAGCATGTCCAAGCCCCAGATCATCAATTAAGCTTAGTGGTAATGTCTTTGAAATTACTTGACATTAGTGAGTGCCCCCAAATAAACTAACCAATTGCTCGCTGTTCAGTTTAGTTCTCCAGCTCTATATACATTTTCTTTGCTCTCCCATGCTTGTTTACTTAAATGGGGTATTGTTCAGGATTTGAGGGTTGGGGGGAATCCCCCATCTCCAGATAATCAGTTGTTTTATTTATTCTGGTAGGCTAATTTTGATGGTGTTTAGCCTAATCTCAGCCCTCTTGGTGACAAACAACCACTAGCTGTGAAGTAGAGGCAAGAAAACCCCATCAGGAACACCTAAGGTCCCGATAGAAAACTGGTTACTTCTGAGTGCACATTTACCCCCTCCTTACCGTGGGGAGCACTTCATTTGCCCAGACCCAAAAGACCATTCCTAAAATCAACTTCGTTATAAGATTTTTAGTCTCTGGGACCAGTCTTGTTGTTTCCGCATGTCATTTCCCAACCCCCCAATCTCTTCTTGTAAAATCGTGTCGCTTGTATTGGACTTATCTGTTGTTGGTCCTTTGCCACAAGCGGAGGGATCGGAAGAGACCATGCCAGCAAATGGTTCAGGTAGCAGAAGTCTTCAAACTAGTTCAAGTATGCTTGTCCATTTTGCTTCTGTGCTTCTCGAGCATAATTTGCAGTCTGCGTGATGCTTCTCCGTGCAGCAGTAATTTGGTGCCCATCTTCTTCCTGTTTTGGGTGCGCTGCCAAAATGGGTCGCTCGTCCCGCTGTTTTGGTTCTGGACTCCCTATCTGTATTTTCCTCTCTCTCATGGCTTCCGATGCTTCGTCCACCGTTGAGTACAGTTTCATTCCGTCCTCCCAAAAAATCTGGAGCCTAGCTGGATATGGCGTGTGGAAACGAATCGCTTTCTCACATTAGGATCTAAGGATTGGGAGGTATTTCAGCCTTTGTTGTTGTTTTTCTTGCAGGTAATCGTGGTCCATGAATAGCCTAAGAGTGAGATATTTGATTTCCTTTTTAGCCCAGGCTCGTCTTAGTATCTCTTCCTTGTCTCCGAAAGAGCTTAATTTGAATACTATAGAGCGAGGTCTGGCAGTTGAGTCGGAGGGTTTAGCTTGGAGTGACCTGTGAGCTCTCTCTATACGAAAGGTGAAGGTGTTTGGTAAGTCCAGAATGTCTTTAAGTAAATTTTCTAAGAACACTGTCACGGGGGTAGTTTCCATACCCTCTGGTAAGCCATACAGACGAAGATTATCTCGCCAGGAGCGGCCTTCAAGATCCAGACATTTGGCCCTCAGTTCCTCCGATTGTTGTATCAGGGCCTGCATAATCTCGCAATTTGAGTGGCGCTCGCTCTGGGTTACCCGCTCTCTGTTATACCTATGCGGGACTCAAACGTGGATAATTATTTTCGGACAGCTTTGAACTCCTGCTTGTTTTCCGTTCTAGATTCCCGAATCTCTCTTAATAGGGTTTCAAATCTTGCTCAAGAAAGTTGTTCCGATTCTCCATCAGTGTCGTAGCTGGCCGCATGGGAGCTCGCTGGGGTGGGAGATTCTCCTGCAATCGGGTGCCATCCATGCTCTTTTCTTTGCCTCTCGATCGGTTTCTACCTCTGTAGGCCTGCAGATGCTTCCCTCCCGTGTTTTTGGACATCTTTGGATGTATTTTATAAGGTTTTGGAGGTTAGATCAGCAGACTTAGTAGGGAGCCTCAGACCCTAAGCTCCTTTCAGCTCCGTGACGTCACCGGAAGTCTCCTTCCTTGCTGCTTTAAATGTTCCCAGAAGGTCTTCAAGCTGGCTCCTCCCACCCACCCGGGTGGTAAAACCCTCGGCTCCACCCCATGACGCCAGATCTTCCTTACTGCTGGAAGCTCAGGTTCCCTCCTTAGCGCTCTGTGGTTTAGGCCTGGATCCACACTCTTCGGTTAACCCGAAACTAATTCTGAAGTTTACAAGACTCTGGTCTTCGTTTTCCCTCATGGCTGTGATGGACAAATCGACTCCCGGCTTTCATCAGTGCCCCTGTGGACAGAAGATGTCCAGACCGAGCTGCACTCCACTTGCATCTACTTCCTGGGGCTTGGCCACGATTCGAAGGCTTGCGGATTGTGCAGCTCCTTCTCGGCTTTGGTCTTGGAGGACCACGCTGCTCGACTTCTTCTTGGGCGCCCTGAAAAACGGTATCCGCTGGTCAATTCGAATGAGGCCCATTGGGCAGTGTCCGGCGGCAGGCTCCGGAACAGTTGGAGCAGGTGATCACCCTCGAGGAGGAGGTGGCCTAGGCCGCTGCTTCCTCCTCGGCATTTATCCTCCTTGGGCTCTTCCTATGCAGCTTCCTTTAAGGATCTTTGTCATTCAAACAACATGAAGTCTTGCTGTATTCAGACATAATGCAGCAGTTAGCCACAGCACTTGAACTGCCCCGGAGAGGAAAGAGTTAACTCTATGCAGAAGCATAGAAAGTTGAGCTCGAGCTCGGTTTTCAATCCTCTGTCTGTGGTACTTCTCAGTGTAACCGTCAGATTCTTTACTCCGCCTAACAGTGAAGTCTCTCCGGAGATTTCCTCTGCTCGGTTCAGTAAAGGAAAAAGTGTTCGGTTTAAACCACATATTTTTGTTTTCAGATTTCCAGCCTCTGTTTACGGTACAGGTAGTATGTAGATAGGTAGTGACTGTTTTATGTTGCTAAAAAGAGTGGAAGTTGTCTGTCTTCGGTTTCTTTCCGGTCGGTCTGGTTTGGAACCGACTTTGTAAAATTTCTCTCTTTCTGGGATTAGTGTGGTGTTCCGGTACTGATTGCTTTCAAAAGAACCGGACTTTTGCTGGTTCTTTTGAAAAGCTAGTGACACGGTTTGTAACAGATCGGTTGCTTTATTACCTAGCTTGAAAGCTTCTATAGGGTAATTTGTTTGGTTGGCCATGTCTGAGAGACCCAAGAAGAAAACTGGTCCCACTGGGTTGCAGCACTGTACTGAGTGTGGGGAGGCCTTTGCTAAGGCTGACCCCCACCTCATCTGTGTTTGTCTGGTGTGTGACCACCTCAAGTCAGACTGCCAAATCTGTAAGAACTTTCCTAAAACCACTCTAGCTAAAAGACTGAGTAGGCTGAAGGAAAGGGGGGCCGAAAAGTTTGTAGATCCGGATGGCCAGCCCGGTTCAGTTGCGGCCGAACCTGAGGAGGTGCCTACTGACCTAGGAGATGCCTCCTTGGGCAAAAGGAGAGCCGACCCCGAGGGGTCGGTTCCGTCGAAGAAAAACACAAAAACCGCAGTGGCTATGCGCCGTCGGGCATGGCTGAGGATATCCACCTTCACAGCGGATACCCAGCACAAATTGGTGGATGTCCCCTTCCTGGGGACCGACCTCTTCGGCCCTGGAGTGGAAGGCCACTTCCAGAGGATCTGATTCTGCCAGTTCGGATTCTGTATCCCACTCTCCAACCGCGGACGAAATAGCCAAAGCGATTAGTATTATCTAGAGATGCACGGATATAATTTTTACTCCGGATATCAGATCCGTATATCCTGCACCTACTATACGACCGGTTCGGTTCAACATCGAGTAGGATAGTAGTGTCACATTGGAACAAACAAACTGTCTGCAGCTCCTCTGTTTGTTCTGCACTTGCCGAGGAGTGTGGTGAGCGCCATAGCATTACTGGGTTGTTGGCAATGCAATGCACGACTGTCCAGGTTTTTTCCAAGAGAAGGGGAGGCATGTTTGCGCTCGGAAGCTGTCACTGGAGGTCAGTGGGGATTGGAGAAGGATAGCAGATATGTGGAGCAGCCTATGGTGAACTCTAACTCAGGTCTCTCTCAGATCTGTAACAGCCGGCAGGCAGCCTAGAAAGCAGGAGGAACAGGTGCTGATGCCTGCTACAGAACATATTTTAGTAAACAGAAGGAAAGCCACACCAATAAGACTGGTGCTATAACCATACAAGTCACCAACATCAAAAAGAGTTAGCACCCAGTCCAGGTCCTATTTAGAATAAACTTATTTAAAATACAAAGTGCTGTGTGCAGTAAATATCACTCTTAAACCATAATGGTTATAGGCTGGCAAGTTGCATCATATGTTTCGCCTGGTTATCCACCAAGCTTCATCAGATATATTTTATATCCCCGCTACGACTTTCTGCACTAAACTAGAAACCTAAACATTTTTGAGTTCTGTCGCCAGCTGTCAGAAACTCTCAAACTGTTTAACATGGTCGGCAGCTGGGAGCAAAACCTATGCCTGCAGTTTTAGATTTGTTTCCCTACTACAGACTATGGCATAATCAAAAAAACACAATTTTTTAGGTTGGTTAAGTCAGCTGTCCAACCAAATGGCTATCTCCTATCAAGTTTCTTAACTGTACTAGGACTTCAGAGACAAACCCAGGCAAGCTAAACCTCGACCTCAGCAACCACCTCCTTCCCCTTCTCTTTCTTGCTTCTCCAAAAAGGCAGTCAATGGATGTTTTAAACTACTGTAAAATAAACGCTACATCTTCAGGTGCCCCCCCCCCCAAATCGGCCCCACACTGTACACATTATGATTATTATTACTATGGTGTAATCTCAGACTTAACTGGAGTCAAGTGAATATCGTTTCTGCTTGCAGAGTCACCGGACTGTGTTGGGCTGGGAAGTAGGAACACAGTCCCTGCAGTGCCATTGCAGAACAGAGTATTGTCATTGGACAGTGCAATTTACAACTGTGAATACGAGTCGCGTAACTCCAGAATGCAATATAGTTTCTGTGTTCCTTAAAGTGTCATTCTATTTACCCACAAAGCTGAAGTTGCAGTAGAACAAACTGTTACTGTTGTGGGGGGGGGCAGTGTTGTCCTATCCTCTGACTGCCAGCATCGCAGTATTTTTGCCATCCAAGCTCCTACTAAACATTCATATTCACTGAAAGAACAGCTAAATAATTGCTTATGATTACAGATAAACGCGGTAGGCTCCGCATATTCACGCCACATTGATGCAGAGATATTACTTTAATTTTTGGCTTTCTTGAGCAGATACAATACATTTTCCCCATATCCGACCCAACCTGATTTAAATTTAAAAACAGATCGGGTCGGATATGGGGGAAAAACCTGATATCCGACCGGATCAGATCTCCGGGTCGGACATCCGTGCATCACTAGTATTGTCCAATCGCTTAGTCCAGTTCTGTCTGAACCGATACTGCTGGTTCTGCGCTCGGTTCAGTCGGATCCATCTCCTTCAGATTATGACCCAGATGCTTATTATGAGGAGTGGGAGGGAGATGGACTATCCCTGTGATGATGGTGACGATGAAGGGGGTCTGGATGTGCCCACTGAACCGGACATCTCCCCAGATGGGCCCTCAGCTGTCTATTCTCCCAGGCTCTCTGAGTCCCCTTCACACTTTTTGTTATACAGAAAGGTGGCACAAACCCTGCAGCTTCACTTGGTTGAAGCAGCAGAGGAGGATAAAGAGCCTGATTCTGTGGAAATGATGGACATCCCAAGTCCAAAAAAGCTGTCCATCCCTCTTCATAAATCTTTGGGGAAACGGGCACAAAAATTTTTACAAACGTCTAATTCAATACCTCCTGTGGATAAGAGAATGGGCAAGAGGTATTCGTTATCAGGCTCGGCTGCGGAGTTCCTTTATTGTCATTGCAGCCATGTTGGGGTAGTGCAGGCTGCAGCCTGTGACAGGGCTAACATTTCTTTTGGCTTCACACACCATGGATAAGGACTCCAGGAAAGTGGATGCCATGGCCAAAAAACAGTATTTGGCATCCTCTTTGGGACTCAGGCAGGCTACTTATATGGCCTACACAGCCAGGTACCAGAGATCCAGGTGGGACACTGTTCTGGAACTGGCTAAACAGGCCTCTCCTCAGCTAGCCGAGGAGCAGGAGGTGGTGGCTGCTGATGGAATTGAGGCATCCAAAATGCAATTTCATGCTGCTGTGGACTCCAGCGATGTGGCATCTAGAGTCATGGCTACATCTGTGTCTCTCAGAAGACATGCTTGGCTCAGATGTACTAGCCTTTCACAGGATACCCAGACTAAGGCCATGGATTTTCCTGTAGTAGGTAACTCTCTGTTTGGGGAGCAGACTGAGGCTTACATGAAGAAAATGGATGAATATAGGACCACGTACAGGAGTGCACAGGACAAGAAAAGGGAGGCCACTCCGCACAAACAGCAGTCTAGGGGCAGGGCCAGGCCCTTTTTAAAGGCCTTTTTACCAAGCCCAGGCCTCCTCCCCTTTCCCACAGAGGGGGGTTCTTCAGGGGAAGGGGTAGGAGGGGGATGAGCAGGGATGCTTCCTCCTCCTCTCGGTCTAAGGTTCCTGCCAAGCAGACACCCTGATGTGTCAGCCTGGGTCGACTCCCCATTTCCAGTTGGAGGCAGGCTGGCTTACTACTTCCAGGCCTGGAAGTCTGTGACCTCAGACAAGTGGGGCCTGGAAGTAGTAAGCTGGGGACTGGCCCTCCACTTCAAAAAATGTCCAAAAGGAAGGGCCAAGTCTTTTCCACCTGCATCAGTCTCAGAAACCCTTGCCCTAGAGGCAGAGGTTTCCTCTCTTCTAGCTCAGAGCTATAGAGAAGGTTCCTACTCGGCACAAGGGAAAAGGACTATTCCAGGTACTTCCTTACCCCCAAAGAAAACTGGGGAGTGGCGACCCATCCTAGACCTAAGGTATCTGAACAAACACATTTCGAAGCCCAAATTCAAAATGGTAGCTCTGGGAATAATCCTTCTCTGTCTAAGGCCAGGGGATTGGCTAGCATCTCTGGACCTCAAGGATGCCTACTTCCATATTCCTGTCAGGTGCTCCCACAGAAAATACCTCAGGTTCGAGTTGCCTTCAGGCCATTACCAATTCAGAGCCATGCCATTCGGTCTAACATCAGCTCCAAAGGTGTTCACAAATTGCCTTGCAGTAGTGGTGGCGAACCTCAGAAAACAGGGTATCGCCATCTTTCCATATCTGGACGACTAGCTGTTAGTGGGTCAGTCTCATTTACAGGTCAAGTCAGCTCTTCAAACTACCCAGGACCTACTCAGCTCCTTGGGTTTTCTTCTCAATTTTCCAAAGTCTGTACTCGAACCAGTTCAACTTCTCATCTTTATAGGCATAGAGTTGGATACTGTACAGGTGTAACCCCCCCCCACCTAATGGGGGTTCCCAGAAACCTTTCCCGGAGCTTGCCTAAATGCTCCATGCCTGACTGGGGTTCGGCGTAAGGCCGTTAAATGGGGCGTTGAGTGCTTTTAAAGCCTCCAGTTCTGCCTCTGTAAGAGCTGCCTGCTCTCAGGCTTTAGTGGTACAAATAGGGGGACTGGGGGTTTCCCTGCTCGAATCCCACCCTGGACTGCTGTTTAATCGCTCCGTTTTGCAGTCACTAGGAGCACTGAGGGAGCCGATCTGAAAGGTGTAGTTGTTCCCTTGGGAACATGTATAGTGTTGGTATAATTAAGCAATAAGGCATGACCAAGGGTTATGTTAATGGTCTGTTCTAGGGACATGGATATGTAGTTCATCCACACTGTCTGGCAGGTATCCTTGCCGCTTTAAATCTTGCCGGAAGGTCTTCAAGCTGGCTCCTCCCACCCACCTGGGTGGTAAAACTCTCGACTCCGCCCCATGACGCCAGATCTTCCTTACCACTTGGAAGCTCAGGTTCCCTCCTTAACGCTCTGCATATGACTGGTTCCTAATTCTTCAGTTTTCCAAATTTAAAATTTTTTTGCATTATAGACTTCGGTCTTCTATGCCTCGCAGCTGCGATGGACAAATCGACTCCCGGTTTTCGGCAGTGCCCTTGCGGGCAGATGAAGTCTCGGACGGATCCGCACTCCGCGTGTGTCTACTGTTTAGGCCTTGAGCACGACCCGCAGGCTTGCGACCTGTGCTCTTCCTTCTCAGCCTACGTCCTCGAAGACTGTGCTGCCCGTTTACAACTGGGGCGCCCTGAGAAACGTTTTCCTCAGGTAAAGTCAAAAGAGGCCCGGTCGGTGGTTTCCGCGGCGGCGGGCTCAGCGGATCAGCTAGAGCAGATGATTGCTCTTGAAGAGGAGGCGGAGCGGGCCGCATCTTCCTCTACCGCGGCATTTATCCCGCTCTCCCTGGGTTCCTCTTACACAGCTTCCTTTAAGGTGCTTTGTCTGTCCCTCTCCACTAGAGGAGAAGGACCATCATCTGCTGGACCTTCTTCTCGGTCCAGAAAGAAAGACAAGGGTAAGTCCCTCTGTCGACGCTCTTGGGAGCGGGAAAGGTCCCTCTCCCCGAGTTGTCGGCCATCGACTTCGGTCGATCGTTCGGCTTCGGCCACTGGTCTCACGGTGTCCCCGTCAGGTCAGTTGACCGAGACTCCCGTCGACGCAGTCGAGATCTTTCTTGACCCATTGGATGGGTTGTTGACTGGCAAAGCCGAAAATCCTCTCACCGGTTCCCCCGGTGGGAGTTGAGGATCCCGCGGGCTTGCCAGTGCCTCCGGTTCCGGGGCCCTCGGGTGAATCCTCCGAGCCGAGGAGGGCCGGTTCCACCCGTTCCTCCTCGCACCGTCCTCGGAAAGGCCGAGGGTCTTTGTCTCGGAGTTCTTCCATGATCCAGTCGATCCCCTGTCATAGGCGATCTCGGCACCAGCATGATGGCGGCACGCTTCGTCCCTCCTCCTCCGGATGAGGGAGGCTTCAGCGTAAATTCAGTCGACGATACGAGGACCTCATGTGGCAACAGCTCCTTCTGACCGGGAACAAGCAGACGCCGTCGCCTTCCCCGGCCATTAAATGACTGTCACCGGAGCGGCCGAAACAACCCCTCGTTTTACCCGAGGAGCCTGTTCCCAGGCCGGTTGTTAGGCCAAAATCAGCTGCTCCACCGATTCCGGTGGAACCTCCGCCTCCACAGCCGCTGTTTGGAGCTCCGACCAAGAACTCTCGGTCTGCCCCATAGGCTGTCTGTCACCCTCACTCCCGATCGCCCTCGGCAGGTGGAGGGTGGCTCAGGCACGAGGCAGCTCTTTGCGGACTCTTCTGAGTCCGATGACGATTCCTCCTTTTTCTCCAGGCGAGTGGACTTGGAGTCCTCTGGAGGTCAGTCGCTGGACGACAGCCCATCGTCCTGGGTTTGGTCAGGCTCATCTCGGAGTCACGGGATGCAGCTCGAGCCAGATCCAAGCGGGCCAAGTATCCCTCACGGAGATATTGGACCGAGGGTTCCCCATCGGAGAGCCTTTCCTGTGGCCGAGGCCATTGTGAGCCCGGCCTTGGAGCTCTGGCAGCGCCTTGCTTCCTGCCCTGCACCTTCGGCCAGGATGGCCAGGAAGTATGCGGTCCCTACCGGTTCCCTGTCCGGTTTCTCGGAACATCCCTCAGCCGAGGGGTTAGTTACCGACAGCGTTTTCCGGCGTGCCAGAAACGCTAGGGACGTGGACAAACCTCCTGACAAGGAGTCCAAGAAATTGGACTATGCCGGGTGAAAAGTCACGCTGTGTCCTCCCTTGGCCTTCGTCAGGCCCAAGCTCGGCACGTGCTTATGGCATTTCTCCCATGCCCTGTTGGGCTCCCTGGACAAGGTGGTCCCTCATCTCCAGGCTGACCTGCAGACCATGGTTGAGGCAGGTGCGGGACCAGGGCAGGAGCAGTGGCCAAGCAGCAACTTCAGACTGCTCTGGACATTGGAGACTCATGCGCACCAGGTCAGTCGCGGCCGCAGTGGCTATGCTGTCGGGCATGACTAGAGGATAATCCACCTTCTGAGCGGATACCCAGCACAAATTGGCAGATGTCCCTTTCTGGGGACCCGACCTCTTGACCCTGGGTGGAAGGCCACCTCCAGAGGATCGAAAAGTCCAATGCCCACCTTGGACTCGGTCCTCATCCGCTCAGAGGGACAAGGGCCGAGACCGCAACCAAGCCCTTTGTCCGTCTCTGGCCCCGATGCAAGCCCGGCCAAGCACACAGGGCCCAGCAGACTTCACGTGGCATCCCAAACCCAAGCCCGCGGCTTCCTCCTCCTCCAGAAGCAGGGAGGTAAGGCCCAGGTGGTCCCTCGGCCGATCCTCCTCCAAGCCTGCACAGTGACTGGCTGGGGTGTCGCCCCCAACCTCGTCACCTCACCCCAGGTTTCCCCCGTGGGGAGATGGCTCAGTACTTCTTTCCGCCTGGTCTGCTATTACCACAGACGGTGGGTGTTGGAAGTGGTAGGAAAAGCCTGACTGTGGAGTTCGACCAGGCCCCACCCTTCAGGCCATCGCACCTCAGGGAGGCCTCGAGTGCAAGGCCTCGCTGTCAGCTCGCCGAGCAGACAGCCGCTCTCCTCCCGAGAAGGAGGTGATAAGAGAGGTGGCGGACCTCCCTCAAACCAGGGGTTCGTGTCCAGAGTGCTCCTGGTTCCAAAGCAGATCGGGGGCTGGCGCCCATTCCCGACCTACGACCTAAACAAGTTCCTAAGGTCTCGAACCTTCAGGATGGTCACTCTGGCTCCAGATAATACCATCCTTGGAACACAGGCGTGTTGTTCTGCTCTCTGGACCTACCAGGGCAGACGTTCTTTCCGTCCCTGTCCGTCCCATCAAAGGTTCGCTTCGCTTTCGGCCGGAGGGATCCCTTTCGAGTTCCAAGCCATGCCCTTGGCTGATCTCCAGCTCCCAGGGTCTTCACCAAATGCATGGCAGTGGTGACAGCATTCCTCTTGGCGCCAAGGGGTCCGGGTTTACCTTACCTGGACGATTGGCTGATAGCAGCCCCTCCAGACAGGGAGGTGGAGCGGTCCAGAGATCTGGCCTCCAGGTTTGCTCTCAGGTCGGCCTCCTCATCCAACGAGGCCCAAGTTGGAACTCGAGGCGAGGCAGGTGATTCTTTTCATCGGGCAGAGCTCGAGCTCTCTTGAGCCAGAGCACGGCTCCCGCGGACAGGGCCAGGTTCCTTTCCTCCGTTGCCCAATCATTTCTGGTTGGAGCATGCCTGCCCTACCCGGGACTTCCTCGCCTCCTCGGTTTCATGGCGGCCTGTACCAGCGTGGTAATTGGGCCCGCTGGAACATCACGCCCCTTCCAGTGAGGGCTGGCCAGCCAGTGGTCCCCAACGCTGCGATCCATTGGACCCAGCTAGTAGCGGTGACCCAGGGATAATGGGCAACTCTCCAGTGGTGGACCGTTCCAGTTCATCTGCAGGAGGGCATCCCGTTTATCCGCCCCAGGCCAGCCGGATGCTCTCCTATCGGGCCGATGCCTTTCTGATGGGTTGGGGTGTCCATCACAGGGGAACACCGAGCACACGGCCTCTGGTCTCCGCGGGAGTCCCGATGCCACATCAACCTGCTGGAGCTCCGAGCGGTCCACCTAGCTCTTTCTACCTTTGCTCCGTTTCTTCAGGGTCAAATGGTCCGGGTCCAGACGGACAATACCACGACCATGTACTATCTAAACCGCCAGGGCGGGACGCGCTCCATGCTTCTATGCAAGGAAGCTCTCCACATCTGGTCACTCGTGCGCAGCCTGGAGGCGGATCTCCTAGCCATTCATGTGGCAGGACCTCCAACACCCTGGCCGATGCCCTAAGCCGGATAGGGGCTGCATCCCAGTGGTCTCTCCTGCTAGAGGTAGTACAGATCTATTCTCCATTGGGGCACACCTCAGGTGGACTATTCCTCCAGGGAGAATCACGAAGCTGAGACTGTTCATGACCGCCCCCTCAGCTGGGCTCGCTGCAGGGGGATGCCTTCTCGAGGCCATGGACCCCGGGCCTCTTCTACGCCTTTCCCCCGTTCCCCTTGACCTAGGTGCTTCTCAAAGCAAGGAGGGACAAGGCGCAGGTGATTCTGATAGCCCCAGACTGGCCCCGCCAGTACTGGTACCCAGATCTCCTCAGCCTCAGCTCCAGGCTCCCGGGGCAGCTTCCAGCTCGCCCAGACCTGCTCTCAGTCAATCAGGGGAAGGTATTCCATCCGGACCTTCAATCCCTGCACCTGACGGCCTGGTTCTTGAGCGGCTAGAGTTCCAGGCCTTGGGTCTTTCCGACGAGGTCCTCAGTGTTGTTGAGGCATCCCGTAAGGAGTCGACCAGAAAATGCTACGCCTTCAAATGGAAAAGATTTTCCATTTGGTGTCAGGGCAAGGGCCTGGACCCTTCCTCCTGTTCCTTGGCGAGCATATTGGACTACCTTTGGTCTCTTTCTCATAGGGAAGGGCTTAGAGTCGGCGACCTTTTAAGGTGCACCCTGGCAGCCATCTCTGCTTGCAGGCGTGGGCCGGAAGCAGTCGATGTGGCGCAGAGGAAGGTGGTCTGGCGCTTTTTCAAGGCCTTGATCACATTCCCTCCGATGCAGACTTCACCTCCATTGAGATCTACTGCTGGTACTGGCAAGCTCATGGGCAAACCATTTAAACCAATGCCTGGGTGTGATCTCTCTCAGAGCTCTGCATCGGGTCTCCTTACCTGGTCTTCCACAGGGACAAGGGTCATCCTGCGCCCCCCACCGAGAATTCCAAGAAGGTGGTGTTGGAGTTTCACCTTAACCAGGTGTTGACTCTGCGTGTTCTACCCCAGTCACACACGGAGGCCAGAATATAGGCTCCATACTCTGGATCCTAGAAGCGCTCGCTTACTATAAGGAGGCGCACGGCTGAAATCCTGGGAGAGGTTGTAGCTGTTTGTCACCTACGTGAAGCCGCTTACAGCAGACCTGCAGCCAAGCGGACGATAGGCAGATGGGTCACCTCCTGCATAGAATCTCACTATAAATTGGCGGGCATGGAGCCTCCCAGGAGGATAAGGCTCATTCTACCCGCTTCGCCTGCTGCATTAATTGGCTGCTTCCAGGAGACGTCTATCAGGAAATCTGCAGGGCTGCTACCTGGAAGTCAACACACCTGTCATCACCCATTACCACATCGACCAGGATTCACGCGGGTTGCTGGTTTGGGGCCTCGGTTCTCCAGTCTCTATTCCCTAAGTAGGGGGTGTGCCTTGCCTCCCTCCTCACGGAAACTGCTAGGAGTCTGCCAGACAGTGTGGATGAACAGCATATCCATGTCCCTAGAAATACAGGATCTTACTTGAGACACAGCTCTTGCAGCAGGTTACACCATTAGGACTAAAGCTGGCAGGCGTCAGGACCATGAGAAAAAATTCTGGCTAGCTATCTTCAGCGGGGACCACACAGCTCGGTCCCGCCTCCGGCGTCAGGCGTAGTACAAAGGGGTCACGCCCGGTTACAGTTCTTTCCCGTCGACTTGCCTGTCTCGACCCTTTGGTGCAGCTCTAGCGTCCGGCGATGTCGTTAAGTTCTTTCCTGAAATTAATTTCTTCAAGCAAGTTTTTCTCTGATGTCCCTCTCCGACCTCCGGTCCACTCACTCCAAGTGTAGCTAGCGGGAAACAGATCCCCTTCAAAAGACCCTCACAGCGTGCCCTGCGTCCATGGTCACTGACCCAGACCATGACTTGCAGACCTGCTCCTTTTGCCAGGGTTTAATAGCAGAACCGGATCCGTCTCCAGAGGCCCTTCCAGCTTTTGCTGGAAGAAAACAAGACCATGTCTTCCAAGGGACTCTTCAAGGCCCACAAGCAAGCGAAGGGAAGGCCCCTTCCAGGTCCCCGTCTAGGGCCTCAGACTCACGCAGCTCCGGTTCCCGGTCCGACCGCTCCCCCTGCTATGGTTAAGAAGTCTTCCTCTTCTCAGGCCTTGACTGCCAGACCTTCCTCGTCCTCCAGGGCCTTGGTCAAGTCTGGGGATCGCCACCATCATCATAAGTCGGGTTCCCGCCCTTCTGAACCCGACGTCAGGTCGGCTTCCTTGCCTCACGCAAGACCTTGGGCTTACCTCTGAAGACACGCAGGACCCGGCGCAGTGCGCCTGTAGTCCTCTGCCACAGATCCCGGGTCGCCGTCAGCCAGGCGATCGTCGCTGGCCAGAGCCAAAGCTCATCGGACGCCCGGTAGGGGACGGCGCCTACTATGAGAAGAGAACCGCAGGCGCCTCCGACCAGCGTCGGTCAGGAGACCATAACCGAGGAGGAATTAACTCAGCCCGATGACCAGACGGGCGACACCGGTCCTGTCGAGCACCCAGGGAACCCTCGTCTTTACCCGAGCCCCCTTTGGAACCGTCATCGGGCCTTTCCATGGTAGAAGTGAAGGAGCTGTTCACTTACTGGTGGGACACCATAAAGAAGGACATGGTTCCCACTCTTCCTCCTACACCGATTACTCCTCCGGTTCCTGCGCCCCCCTCGCCATCGGGGTCGGCAGGCGATTACCACCCTCAGCGGGAGCACAAGAACACCTCAAGAGGAGACCAGACAAGCGAGACTCCGTCCAAATCTCTTCAAGTCACCCAGCCTAAAGACCCAGAAAGCGCCGGCGATCGCCTTGACGGAGGACCGCAGGATCTGAGTTCTCAACATCAGATCCCCATCTCCCTCTCCATCCCTTCTCGGATCCCGCGAGATGCAAAGTCTCCTCCGGATGACGCCGTTCTCGAGGATATTGACAGAACATCAGAAGAAAACATGGGATGGGATGCGGAAGAGCTAGAACCCAGCTAGCCTTGCAAAGTATCTTGACAGAAGGACCCCAAGCCTGTGGTGGTACCACCCCTTGACGGTGCACCGTGGGCGTCACCAAGGCAGCGAGAGCGTCCACATACGCTCCCGGCAATGCGAAAAAGCTGATTGCTTGTACAAGGCTCGAGAAGACCAGTACTGACTCAGCAGCCTCAGGCTGACTCTCTGGTCATAACAGCAACTCCATGACTGGTCCCAGGGCACCAGCATCTGAGCACCCTGCCACCGGACCCAGAGTCCAAACAGCTGGGCCAGTATGGGTAGGCGCCGCGTATACTTCCGCTACCTACGCCATCAGATCCCTAGTTACTTGACCCCATGGTGCAGTTCAAAATGCCTCGTGGGAACAGGGTCTGGATAGGCTGAAACTGCGGAAGGTGAGCAGAAGGAGGAGGTAACTTCAAGCTCTCGTCAGGATTTTGGGCATTAGGAACCCAAGTGCTACGGAGCGGCGTGTGACTCCGCGGACTTCTAAACCCGAGCAGCAGCTTCCAGTCGTATGCATCCGGAGACCCTCTTGGTTGCGGCGTCTCGACTTAACCAGGCACGTCCAGAAGAATATCATGGGCAGTCCCATTCGAGAGAAGTCTTGTTTGGTAAGCCCTCAGAAAGATTATTACCAAACTTCAAGAGGCGCGGAAAGCGGTGAGGTCGAGTTCAGACCATGTACCGACCCAAGCTAGTTCCTTTCGCAGGAACCAAAGCCGATTTCGTAGGACAGACGCCAGAGGCAACAGTCCGCCCGCTCCACAACAGAGGGGCTCCGACCGCCGCAGAGCAGAAACAGCCCGCAGGCGAAGCAAAGCGTACTTCAAGCGGTCCAGACAGCAGGACCCTCAGCCGCCAACAGCCTGACTCACTTTCTCGGAACGCCCCCTCAGGATCAGCGAAATCATGGTCAGGGGTCGCATTCGCAGGAACTTCCTGCCAGGATGGCGAGCTATAACCACCGACAGGTGGCTTCTTCAGTTAGTCGGAAGAGGCTACTTTATAGAATTAGCAGAAAAACCACCCTCGAGGCCTCCTTTGCTCTCCCAGTATCCGAGTCAGCCAAGTCTCTGATCTGGCAAGAAGTACTCACGCTCTTAGCAAAGGACGATGAAATACGTCCGGAGAACCAGAGAGGACAAGGATACTATTCCCACTTCTTTCACGGTTCCAAAGAAAAAGGGACCTCCGTCCGATTCTGGACCTCAACAACCTCAACATATCGATGCGTATACAAGAGATTCCGCCTTAGTGACTCTTCAGTCTCATTCCCATGCTGAAGCAAGGCGCACTTCTTAAGCGTCTCTAGACATGCAGGACCGCATACCTGCACATCCCTATAGCTCAAGGCGCACAAGAGTTCCTACGCCCGAGTTTCTCGACCACCACCTTCAATTCCGAGCCCTTCCATTGGGACTGTCATCCGCACCAGAGTCTTTACAAATGCATGGCAGTGGTGGCAGCGTCTCTAAGGAGACAGGGCGTTATGTGTTCCATGCGTATGGACGATTGGCTTCTCATGGCCGCCTCAGAGAAGGCGTTGTTACGTCTTGATCCAGACACCAGGGACCTGTTCGCTCTCTAGAACATCTAATAAACCACGAGAAGTCTTCTCTCCTGGTGCCGAAGCAGAAAACTGTAATTTATAGGCGCAGTACTGGTTACCGTTCAGGGAAGAAACTTTTCTTCCAGGCGACAGAAGCGGAGCATCAGATCCCTCATCAGGGGTTATCGTCGAACAAGACCGTCCCTGCGCGGAAGGTCCCTAAGCCTACCTAGGACCCGCAGCTGCAGCCATTCCTACCATCCCTTTGCCGAAGCTCCACATGCTGGTAACTCAGTGGATCGCTTGAGGTGCAATGGGATCAAAAGCAAGACCACATGCAGCATCCGGTCAGAATCACAACCACCGTGATTCAAGACTGGCAGTGGTGGCTAGACCCAGAGTAGATCTCAGCTGGGCGTCCGTGTGCGTGTCCCAGGTAATCCTCACCACAGGCGCCTCAGGTCTAGGGTGGGAGCACACCTGGACAGGGGTGAAGTCCCAGAATACGTGGACCCCTCTGGAGCTCATCGCCATATCAATGTCCTAGAGATGAGGCGGTCCTTTATACCCTGCAGGCCCTTCAGTCAGAAATCGCAGTACTCTCCTGCTTCAGACAGACAACAGCCCGGTGATGTACCCTAACAAACAAGGGAGTACCTCTTAACCCCTTGCAGGGAAGCCATGAGGTGGGATTGGGTAATCCGACTGGGAAGCTGATCACAGTACATATGTCCATGTGGACAACACAATACATGAACGGCCTGAGTGATCCCATACCGGGCCACAGTGGGACCTTCTTCAAGGTACAGAGGATCTGTTTCTTGATGGGGCATTCAGAGTTGGACAATCGCCCCCATCCGCATAAAACTGCCAATTTCTGCTCGCTAGATCAGGGCCTAGTGTTTTCTGAGAGGCATTGAATCTCTCCTGGGAGAACAGATTCCTCTCGCCTTCCTCCCTTCCCGTTGATCAGAGTTCTTCAGCTGCGCCGGGAACACGCCTGACGATCTGGCAGCCGCTGGCCCAGGCAGACGATTCCCATCGCGCAGCTGTCCGGGAACCTCGGTCCCGTTGCCTTCAACTCCATCTCTTCTCCAGGAGGAAGGTTCACAAGTCCACACAGACTTCGCTCACTGAATCTCGTGCATGGCTCCCAGAGACATAGCCATTTGAAACATGGCCTACCAAGAAGTAGCGAAATTCTTTCCAGCGACCAGAAAACCCGGCTTAGCGCGTAATGACGTCACCCATGAAATGGAGCGTTTTAATGATGCATAAGAAATGCAGACCTTTCCCTCTGGTTGCCGGTGGCAGTGTTAGAATACCTGCTCCCCCTTTTCCATTCAGGTCGACTACTCCTCTATTAAAAGTGCACTCTGCGCTATTTACTTACCACTTCCGGTGGACAGCGCACAGTAGCACAACAGGCCTCTGAGACTTTCTGAGAGGGTGTACTATGAGCCACCCACCAAGACCCTGTTCCTCCAGGAAGTTACTCTTTGTCCTGGAACAACTCCCGCTCCCCCTCCGAACCTGCAGCGGATTGTGAGCTCGTTTTATCATAAAGCGTATTTTGATTGCTATTCACATCAACAAGGAGAATTTCGAGCTTCACGCTTTCATGCAAGGAACCTTTGATTTTCCACAGGACAGAGTGTCCTGAGAACGATCCTAGTTCTTGCCTAGGTGGTCTCACATTCACTCTCAATCAGGACATTGACCTGCCTGTATATTTCCTAAATATTCTAATAGAGAAAGTGCTCCACAGGATGTTCACGCTGTCAAAGGTATTACGTGACAGGACTAAACAACTTCACAAGTCAGACAACTCTCCGTTTCCTTAGCTGAAGGGATGATGGGCCAACCAGTATCGAAACAGTCACTCTCGCTGGCTTGTCAGTGTATATCATCTGCTAGGATGCAAGCAAAAACCTCCGGCTAATCCGGGCCATTCTACTGAAGTGGCTACCTCCTTTACTGCACCTGGCGTCATCTCCTCTGCCATTGCTGCAGCTCTTGGAGCTCTATGCATACTTTATCAGAGCTATAGCCTGGACATTGCTTCATGACGAAGGCAGTTTTAAAACTGCACTACAGGATCTCTGTCCTAGAGTCAGGATTGGTATGGATTTTCCTAGTTTACTCCTCCCAGAGCACAAGCGTTGTTAAGTAATCAGTCTAATGGTGTTACCTGCTGCAAGGCTGTAACTCGGTAAAATAGTACAGTTACAAGAACACGTAACAGTAGATCTTGAGAACAGCTCTTACGGCATACCACCCACCTTCCCCTTGGAGGCATGGCTTTCGAGCCTTTGGCGGGGTTTCCCTTTGTCTTCTGATGGTGGATCTCGGTCTCCCATTCTGATATCGTCCTGCTGCCGGAAGTCGCGGGAGAACTAGAATCTGGGCCGCCCCCCATATGCACTCGCCTGGCAGCGGAGGTGGGACCAGCGTCGGGGCAGTCCAGCTGAAGATAGCTAGCTCGAAGAATTCGTGAGGTCCTGGCCTGCCGGCTTCAGCCTAATGGTATTACCTGCTGCAAGAGCTGTTCTCGAAGATCTACTACCACAGTAAGTTCTTCATAACTATACTTTCCAAAGGGTATATTTTTCATCCCAGACCTCACGGCTTGGCTAGCCTAGCTTCCAGCGAGCTAGATCTGGCGTCATGGGGGCGGGCGAGTTTACCACCGGGTGGGTGGGAGGGCCAACTTGAAGACCTTCCGGCCTTTAAGCGGCAGGATACCTGCCAACAGTGTGGATGAACAACGACGCATTCCTAAAACTCCATGACAGGTGAGTAACCTGTGTTTACCCACTACCACATCGACTTTGAGTCACGCCGGGATGCTGGTTTTGGGGCCTCTGTTCTCCAGTCTTTATTCCCTAAGTAGGCAGTGTGCGCCTTTCCTCCTTCCTCCCGGAGAACTGCTAGGAGTCTGCCAATAAGTGTGGATGAACAACATATCCACCCTAGGACAGATTACTCACCGCAACGGGAATCTTACTTTGAGATACAGCTCTTGGCAAGTACCCGCGGACTGAAACGCGAGCGTCAGGACAAGTCTTCAACTAACTATCTTCAGTGAACCGCCTCCGGCGTCAAGCGTATACATAAGAAGCGGTCCCAATTCAATTCTCCGCTATCAACTTGCATGTCTAGACCCTTTGGTCGTTTCTAGCCGCGACCTTGTTAAATTTTTCTTGAGCGTTCATTTCTTGACTCGGTTGCTGTCGTGTCCTCTCAACCTCCATTGAAGGCCATCACGAAGTGCGCCTACGAGAAAACCGCTCAAGGACCGCAGTCGACCCGCCTGGTGCCTAGCCCAGACCATGACACCGGTCCTGCACCTCTGCCAGGCCCTCAACAGCCGACCGGATCTGTCACCAGAAGGCCTGCAGGTGTTCCCGCGAGGGAAGATTAGACCATGGACACCTCAAGGGGTATTCAGCAGAAGGCCGGAAGCACTCTGGAAAGCACAGGGAGGGTTCCATCCTAGTCCCACCTGGGGCCTCTGACTCCCATAGTTCAGCTCGGTCGACCCATTAACCCTCGACCCTCTCAACCTCCACCACACGCGATGAAAAGCCTTCGGGCTCCTCTTCCTCCTGACAGGCCAGCCTCAGGCCCTTTCGTCATCTTCCAAAGCCCTGGTTAGGTCTGGGGACAAATTCACCAAAGTGAGTTCCTGCCATTCCGAACCCGGCGTCGGTCTCTATCCTTGCCTTCTCCTCCCCAACCGAATACCAAGGAACACATATACCAAGCCGTCAGACCGATGTGACCACTCATCACAGGTCCCAGGGCTGTCGCGCCGCCGTCGCTGGTCAGGCCATAGCCCTCTCGGCCCGTCAGCGGGGGCGGGTCCCATCTGTACGCAGAGAGAACAGCACCGCCTCCCCACAGACGCCGGTCAGAGACTATCACGAGGAGGAGGGAGCGAGATGCAGCCCCCGAGGACAGACGGCAAACCTGGTCCTGTCGCCCCCCCAGGGAACCCTCCCCACAACCTGGGCCCCCTGATGAGCAGGCCCGGAACCAGCCAGGCGACCGGTCCATCGTCGGCCTTTCCATTTCTGAGGTTAGGAGCTCTTTACTTCCTGGTGGGATACCATTAAAGGGATATGGCACACACCACCTCCTCACACCTCGACCCCTCCGGCTCCTCGCCCCTTCTCCATCCGGGGCAGCAGGCAACCACCTCTCCCAAGGGCTCGGACCTCCAAGGGAGATCAGATAAAGGAGACTCCGTCAAGTCTTCTTCAGGGTAACCTGTCTAAGAGACCAGAAGATGCCGTGTCTGCGCCGGCGGAGATACGGGATCGGGTTGGCAGGATCAAGTCCCTCTCCGGACCCATGGGCTTCCTGATCTCCGGGTGACCTATCGTTCTCGGAGGCATGGGACACATCAGGAGAACATGGGCTGGGATGCGGAAGAATTAGACCAGAGAGACTACACCTTGCAGAGTATGGGAAGGAAAGCTTCTTGATGGTGTCCAGAACTGCACTGATGAATTGCGCGCCTGTGGCTGAACCTGGTACTTCAGTGATGTGAATGCCCAAGGTCTCAAACAGAGACTGAGGTAGTGAATGGCAGACATCAGCCTCCTGAGCGCCATGGAGAAGCCATCATCCAGGGTAGGGGAAACGCAGCCCTGTTCTCAGACGTACATAACCACCATTCACTTGAAGACCAAAGATGTCAACATACCAAAAGGAATAGCTCAGGAACTGATAATGGCGACCTTGAACTCAAAGTAGGAACCTCCTGTGCACCTGAGCGATAGGAATATGCGGTAGGAGTCCTGCATGTCCAGGGACGAAGAACACGTCCTGTTTAGGATGGGAATTGGTCTGGGAGAGTCACCATGGAAGTTCTTTGCCGATCGAAGATTGAGGCCCATGAGGCCTAGAATTGGACGTGTCCCTTGTTTTTTTGGAACCAGGAAGAAGTGACAATACCCTGTCCTCTTGCCCTCACGTGTTTCTATAGCTTTTTCCATAAGGTGAGCACCTCCTGCTGTATGAGCAGGCATACTGACTGAATAACGAGCAGGGGAGGTCTTGTAGGTGGGTTGTCTCATGAACCTATGTACGCCCATTTTGACCAATTAGAACCCACCTGTCGGTTTTGATCGACACACCTGAAGGTGGTGCGATCGACCCTGACTTTTTTCCGTTGATCCTGAGGGGGAGCGGGAAGAGTCATGCTGGCAGGTTTGTCCCTGCGGTCTGGGCCACTGGCTGTTGGCTCTACCTGGGAGATGGCCTGGGCCCTGCGCGAGTGCCCTCTGCTGCTGGCCAGAACGCTGTTGCTGCCTTTGCAGCCGGGTCGTAAAACTGCTCTGTACCTATCGTATCTAGTCCTAGATCTGCACATGGTTGTACAGATGACTGCCTTCCTCATGCCTTGAGCTGGGATAACCTTCTCTGAGGATTCAAACAGCACCTCCGCTATATAGGGCCTAGAAGGTTTTTCTGTACGCCCCGGTGCTGGAGACACAGAGTCAGGAGTTCTCCGAGACAGATGTCTGCTGCAGCCTGGCCGAAGAGTCCCAGAGTCGGTGCGGGCTCTACACTTTGAGTCCCCACATCTGACCCGTGAGGAGGTTTAGAGCCTGCTTTCTGGTTGCCATCGAAGCTTTCAACCAGCTCGGACCTGTTCCACAGGCATTCTGGAACTGAACCATATGGGTAAGGTGTTCAGGACCTGATACGCAAGTCACAGCAGGAGTGCACGTCCCCAGGGCTTCCAAGTTGCTTCCTGGGCCAGGCTGAGTGTTCATGTTGGGGTCTCTGAGACCGTCATACAGTGATGACCCTGGATCTGCTAGAGGTTGCTGTCAAATACTGTCTTCTCGGGGGTCTTGAACAGGATCAGCCTTCTTGACATTGCAGGAGTGGATGCGGGCGTTCCACACAGCCTGGTGGCGTCTGTTTGAAGGTGTCCACCAAGGTGGCACTACCACAGACTTGGGTATTTTTGCTGAAGGTAGTGGCAAGGCGTTGTTATCAGGTCAATCCAGCATTCCACTCTATGTTGTCCTGACGGTCTCAATCTCTGTAAGAGGATCATCCGGTGGAGACCTGGGAGGTCGTGTCAGAGAAGAGACGGAGTGGTAGGCTATCTGAGTTCTCCAGTATCTGGTTCTTGCCTCCCTGCACCGCCGTCTGGGTCATTTGGGGCTGGGTGACCCTGAGGAGGATCTGGTGGGAGGCCTTCTCTGTCAGTAGATCTGCCATTAGGAGGTGGAATTTGCTCCTGTGGATGTGGAGGCCCCATTGGTCCTTTAGGTGGAGGAGGAGCGTAGGGCGGTGAGGCGGTAGGAGGATAGTAGGAGAAGGAGGACAGGCAGACCATATCCTTTTTGATGGTGTCCTTCAAAAGGTAAAGCGCCCTTTACCTCTGCAATGTTCATATCCGGTCACAGGCCTGGCAATTGGTGGCCTGTCGCTGGGGTTGGGAGTCAGGTCCGTGGGAGAGCGGCATCCTCTGTGGCCCGCCTGGTCTTCGCGAGGTGTCATCCTCGTGGAATCCTATGACCAGCGTCCGGGCGATGGTGCGTCTTCGCTCAGGGTGCTGTCAGTCGGTCCCCTAGCCGACATCTTCCGACCTGACGACTGGTGGTGACAAGTGTCTAGCGGTGTTTGGCTCTGTGTTGTGAGCCGATTTGAGCGTTTACCTATCGCTGGGTCCTATCGCCTGTTTGAGGATGTCAGGTCCGGTTTTCCTTGGCGCTCGGATCAGGACCCTGGTGATGGGAGACCTGGAATCGTGTCCGCAGCGGGGATGAAGACTTGTGCGCCACCGACTCGAGGCCTTGGAGGTGTTGAGGCGGGCCTCGGTTTGAGAGGCTGGCGGACCGCTGGAATACTGACCTAATCGTGGAGGTTGGCACTGGGTCTGGAGGGAGAGCGTCCAGTCTTGAGCTGGAGTTATGGGATGAGGTCTTAGTAGGGACCCAGACCGCCTTTCTCCCAGTGCTTGTCCCAGTGTTTGGATTTGATAAGATTCCCTGGAGTAGGGTTAATGGTCCATACTAAGCTTTTCTCAAAGAAATGCCTGAAGTGCTTCTGATGGCGGACCTGGTGGCTATTAAAACCCTGGCAAAAGGTGCAGGCCTTTGTGGTGGTCCGCCAGGCAACACATACAGGATGAATGGGATCCTTAAGGATTGTTTGCTAGGAACACTTTGAAAGGTTACCTCAAGAGATGGAGTTGAGAGGACTCAGTTGTGCGACAAAGTTGTTGAAAATTATTCGAAAGTTCTGTAGTGATCATATGAGAAAGGAGACAGAGGCGATGCTGGCGAGTCGACAGCGGGGAAAGAACAGAGGTTATGGGGGGATGTCTTTGTGTATCAGCCCGGCGTCTGGGATGGGACAGGCGTCGAAGGGGGTCCCGCTAATACTGTTGGCTAAATTTCCTTGGTCCTGGTGCTTGCGGCTTCAGTCTAATGGTGTAACCTGCTGAAGAGCAGTTTCTCGAAATAAGATCAATACACTGGGATCTCCAACTGGGCATCCTGCAGGCGTGAAAAACTGCTCTCATTTGCGATATTATGTGACATGTTCTTGGGCTGTCATAGGCCCTAGACCTGACACTACATGTGTTCTCAACCGAGCCCCAAGGCATCTGTGGAGGCCCGCAATCGGAGAAGTAATGAAGGACCCCGCCAATATGTTCTTGAATTAGCCACCATTCAATCGTGGATTGCTTATTTGTGATAAGCAATGGAAGCTGCTGATGGTCTTGGTTTCCATCCCACTGACCAAACATCCACTGGGTCATCCGTATGTGGCAACAGGCTGCAGGATTGTAATGGCCGCAGCTATATGTCCGAAAGTGGGCAAAGGGATCAGTCTGTCTGGGACGGTCCTCTTTGCTAAAGTCCCTGATGGGATCTGATGTGTCCCACTCAGGTCTGTAGAAAAGCATTCCCTAGACGGTGTGCAGAACTGCGCCTATGAATGGCAGATCTGCAGGAACCAGACGGACTTGATTGATAATTATGTCAACCTCGCGAACAGAGACAGTACAATGAATGGTGGGCATCAGGGCCTCCCGAAATTAAGGAGAAGCCAGTCGATAGGTAGGGGAACACAGTGGCCTTGCTCAAAGTCGCCGCTATGACCACCATGCACTTCTGAATACCAAGGTGTCATGGATTCCGGGGAGGCTCGAACTGATAATGGACTTTGAAAACCGGGCAAAACCTCTAAGCGCTACTATGGGTATATGCAGGTCAGCTCCTGCATGTCCATGATGCTAGGAAGGCACTGCTTAAGCATGGATCTGACCTGAAGGGTCACCATGCGAAGAGTTGCAGAAACTGAAGCGTTGAGGTCACTGGAGATCCAGTACGGACGGAGCCACTGTAGTCTTGTGAACCAGAAAGAAGTGAGAACAACCACCTGCACCTTTTTGGTTCCGTAGTGCGTTTCGTAGTTTTTTCATAGCGTGAGCACTTCCTACCAGGAGCAGCCGATCTAATAATAATGGGAACAGGGAGGTCTTGATGGGGGTGGTCGAGAAAATCCATGAAGTGACCTTTTTGACCATTTGAGAACCACCGGTTGGTGGTAATCGCCACCCAGAAAAGTGGTGTTTGCGGACTCGACCTTGGTGCCTGTTGATCCAGAGAAGGGCGGGCCAATATGATCTGCTGTGACAGCATTGCTTCCTGCAGGCTGGGCCGGTTTGTTTTAACACTGGCCTCTGCCTGTGAAGACAGCCTGGGCTTACGGTGGAAACGCCTTGTTGCTGGTGGAACGTGTGCTGCCATTGTTGCCGGCTGCGAAAACTGTTCTGGTTCCTATGAAAGGAACCAGGTCCTGATCTGTACATGGTTTATACGGATCTGACTGCCTTCCCGGTGTCCTGGAGCTTGGTGATCACCTTCAAGTGTTCACCAAATAGGACTTTGCCCTGTATGGGACATCAAAATGTTCTTCAGTCGTCGGGTAAAGCGGAGAAGACGGAGCCAGGAGTGTCTGAGACAGACACCCAAGCTGCAACTTGGCAGACTAGTCCATGAATCGAAGTAGCCTGTAGTACTTGGGTTCCAAAAGACCCTGTGCAGAGGAGTTTAGGAGTCTACTTGATCACCATCCGATCATGTGTCAAATGTCCTGGCCCTGTTCCCACAGGGCATTCTGAACGAACCATGTGAGATAGGAAGTTCAGTGACCTGATTGAGTGTGCAGTCGGACACATGCGCCTCCCCAGGCATCCAACTATTGATTCTGGTCCAGGCTGTGTGCTCATGCAGCGGTCACTGGGAACCTCCTAGAGGCCGTGAATGACCAGGGAGCCGCCTGAGGTGGTTGTGCCAAGTACTGGTCCTCTTTGGGGCCTGTACAGGCGGTCATTTTCTTTAGCTGTGAGGAATGGGTGCCCACGCAGCCTTGGTGACATCCCTCAGTCAACCAGGGTGGTACTACAGGCTTGGGATCCTTCGTCGAAAATAACGGGCAAGGCGCTGTCTCGGGTTTAGATTCTAATCTCATCCTGTGTTCTCCTAGATGTCTCAATCAGAGAAGGAGGGTTCATCCGAGGTACCTGTAGGTCTTGTGGTCAGGCGATGGATATTGAGGGTGAATGAGACTGAAGATTTTGCATCCGACTCGAGTCCTCCCCTGACAGAGTGCATCAATGACGCCTGGGCCTTGGGGCTGGGAGATCCTGAGATTTTCTCCAATCTTGATCTACCCCTAGAGGTGGAGATGCCCTTAGGGATTGGTGGTATTCTGCTGGCCACTGTGGTGAGGGGAGTAGAGATGAAGGAGTAGGAGGAGGAAGTTTTAGGATCACGCTCTTCCGATTGTGTCCAACAGAAAGTGAATAGATCCTTGACCTCTAGATGTTCATGCCCGCCGGGTCTAGTTGGGTAGTCTGTTACCAATTGAGCGCTGGTCCCAGGGTGTCTCGGGATGGGCGGTTCTCAGTTTGCGTCTTCATCGCTGCCTGGTCCTCAGGCAATGTCGTGTCCTCTTCTGTGGAGTTCTACGATCAGTGACTGGGTCTCCTACTCACAGTCAGAGGTCAAGTCAGTGCTGCGACGCCTGTGTCCACAACGCCTGCCCGATGTCTGGTGTTTCACCATGTCCTCTGCTCCGTGAATGCCTGGCCAACTTGTGATGGTGACATCGGGTCATCATCCTTTAGGGACGCGAGGTTTTTGTCTCTGGGTGGGGATCTGGACCTTGAGGCTAAGAGACCGATTGAAGTCGGAGTCCAACTGTGGACGCTGAGGAAGACTGGACGGTCAGAAGATTTAGATGAGTCTCGTGAGGAGTGGAATATGCTGAAGGCCTGGAAGTCTTTATGGGTGAAGTTAAGACAAGAACAGCCTAGCCTGACCGAGGGGCCGAACTAACCCTGGAGGGAGAGCGGTTGAGCGTGTGGAGCTTGAGCTAAGAACTGGAGTCGATTAGGGTCTGACCTGCCTCCCGTGCTTGTCCCGTGTTTGTGAGCCTTGAGGAAGATTCACCCCTGAGGAAGGTTCTTCCATTTGTAAGTTCTTCCAAAGGGTACCCTGAATTCATTCTATAGTGGATCCTGATGTTGCTGTTGAACCCCAGACAGTAGGAGCAACCTTGGTGTCGTGGTCCGGGCCTACATCACAGCAGGATGAATGAGATCCTGAAGGGGTGTTTTTCAGGCACACTTGGAAGGTCTCTCTCAGAAGAAGGACTTGGAGATCCATTAGTTTAATAAACCATTGAGAGAGTTCTTAGTTATGCAGTAGGACCGAGGCCAATGCTGGCGAGTGGGCAGTGGAAAAGACTTGGGATTCTGGGGGCCGCATCTTATGTATTATGCCTGGCGTTGGGGACCGTGGCGCGGTCCCCTGAATACTGCTACCTGAAAATTTCTGTAGTGTCCTGCCTGCGGCTTCAGTCCTTATGGTTTAACCTGCTGCAAGAGCAGTTTCTAAGTAAGATCAGTAGATCTTCAAGAGGCGCCTTGCAGGTACTCTTTTCTGTCGCCCCCATCCCCTAAGCCTTTTGCCAATTTTGGGGAAAATATCCTTCTCCTGCCTCTTTGGCCCTTGGCGAAAAGAAATACAGGTTACTCACCTGTACAGGGAGTTCTAGGAATGGTATATGTTGTTCATCCACACTCATTGGCAGGTATCCTTGCCGCTTAAATCTTGCGGAAGGTCTTCAAGTTGTTCTCCCACCCACCCGGTGTGGTAACTCCTGCCCGCCCAGACCAGATCTGCCCCTGAAGCCAGGCGAAAGGCCGGCTGAGTAGTGAGGATTGTCAGGATGAACAACATACCATTCCCTAGAACTCCCTGTTACAGGTGAGTAACCTGTATTTAGGACATGGATATGTTCATCCACACTCATTGGCAGACTCAGCAGTTCTGGGAGGAGGAGGCACGACACCCCAATACTTACTTGGGTGGAGAGACTGAGAATGGAGGTCTCAAAACCAGCATCCCGCGTGACTCAAGGTCGATGTGGTAATGGGTAATGATTGTGTTTGCTGACTCCAGGTAGTAGTCCTGCAGACGGATAGGGACGTCCCTGGAAGCAGCCACTGCTGCAGCAGTGGCGGTAGAATGAGCTCGTAACCCTGGGAGGCTCCATGTCTGCCAACTATAGCAGAGATCATGTAGAGGTGACCCACCTGCTTATCGTCCGCTTGGCTGTGTCTGCCAGATGTGCTCAGCGAGGGTGACAAACAGCTGGCTAACCTCTCTCTTTCATTCAGCTTTTGTAATAGGCGCCTTCTAGGGTCCAAAGTATGGAGTTTATTCTGCCTCCGAGGTGATTGTAGAACACCGGCAGTCATCACTTGGTTAAGGTGAAACTCTGACACCACCTTGGAAGGAATTGGTGGGGCACAGGACAACCTTGTCCCGTGGAAGACCAGATATGAGACTGGATGAGCGCCGGAGCTTCCCATTCTTCTGGCTGACGGATAGCTACCAAGAAGGCGTCTTCCACGATAGGTAGAGAGAGCACACCTGCATAGTTCGGCTGGTTGCCCATGAGCTTTGCCAGTACCAGCAGTAGATCCTACGAGGTGGAGGTTTCGATCGAGGGGAAATGTGATCAAGGCCTTGAAAAGCGCCAGACCACCTTCTGTTATTACTGACGCTTCGGCCCGCGCCTGTAAGCAGAGATGGCTGCGTGGTGCACCTTTAGGTCGTTGATCTAAGCCCTGATTAGAAAGGGACCATAATAGTCCAGATGCTTGCCAAGGAACAGGAGGAAGGGTCCAAGCTCTGTTCGACCATCAAATGGAAAACCTTTCCATTTGAAGGCATATTTTCTGTCGACTTTAGGGACGCCAACTACATTGAGGGCCCTCCGGAAAGACCCAAGGCCTGAACTTTAGCCGCCAGGCCCCAGGGGCCAGGGTGCAGGATTGGAGTCCGATAAACTCCTTCTGATTGACTGAGAGCAGGTCCGGGTTAGCTGAAGCTGTCATGAGTCCTGGAGCGAGACTGAGGAGATTTGGTACCAGAATGGCAGGCGGGTCTGGGGCTATCAGACCACTGCGCCTTGTCCCTCGCTTTGAGAAGCACCTGTGGATCAAGGGAAATGGGGAAAGGCTAGAGCCCGGGTCCACTGCCCGAGAAGGCATCCTGCAGCGAGCCCTGCTGAGGGGTGGGCATGAAGAAGTCTCACTGCTTTCCTGAGGCAACAGGTCCACCTGAGGTGTCCCAACGGGAGAACAGATGCCGACTCCGCAGGAGAGACCACTGGTGGGATGCAGCCCTATCCGCCCAGGCATCGCCAGGGTGCTGGAGGCCCTGCTGTATGAATGGCTGAGATCCGCCCAGGCTGCATTATGACTAAATGGGAAAGCCTTGCATAGAAGCATGGAGGCGCCCGTTTGGCATTAGATAGTACATGGTCGTGGTGTTGTCCGTCTGACTCGACCACTTGACCCCGGAGGACCGAGCAGCATGTGGAGAGCTAGGGCGGATCCATTGAGCTCCAAAAGCAGGTTGATGTGGCATCGACTCCTGCTGGGGACTAGAGGCCGCGGGGCCCGGTGTTCCCCAGATGGGCACCCCAACCCATCAGAGAGGCATCGGTTTATAGAGACCGTTGCTCGGGAGGACTAACGGATGTCTTCCTGTAAATGACCTGAACGATCCACCACTGGGAGAGCTCCACATCCCCTGTGTCTCCGCCACAAGCTGGTCCAAAGGATCGCAGCTGCCAGGACCACTGGCTGGCCAGTCCCCATTGAAGGGTTTGATGTTCCAGCGGCCCAACGATCACGCTTGCAGGCCGGTGAGACCCAGGAGGCGCAGGAAGTCCCGGCAGGTGCATTGCTCAACCAGTGATTGGGCAAGGAGGAAGAACCTGCCTGTCCGCGGGAGCCGCTCTGGCTCGAAGAAGTCGAGCTCGCCCGATGAACAGAATCACCTGCTTGGCTCAGTTCCACTTGGCCTCGTTGATGGGAGGTCTAGTGAGCAGACCTGAGGCCAGACTTGACCACCCACCTCCTGCCTGAGGAGTTGCTATCAGCCAGTCGTCTGGAAGGGTACACTCGACCCCTCGGCCGAGGAATGCCGCCACCACCATGCATTTGTGAAGACCTGGAGCGGAGACAAGTCAAGGGCATGGCTTGAACTCAAAAGGGATCCTTCCGCTGAAGTTAAGGAATCTCTGGGAGACGGATTGATAGGGACGGAACCGCGCTGGCAAATCCAGAGAGCAGAACTACTGCTGGTCCAAGGATGGTATTATCTGAGCCAGAGACTATCCTGAAGGTTCGAGACCTAGGAACTGTTTAGTTGTGTTGGTCGAGACTGGCGCCAACCCCGTCCGCTTCGAACCAGGAAGTACCTGGACAAACCCTTGGTTTGAAGGAGGGTCCTCCACCTCTTATCACCTCCTTCTGGAGGAGGAGAGCGTTCTCCGGCAGCGCCGCGAGGCTGGGGACTGTAGCCCTGGGGGCGTCGCTCTGAAGGGCGGTGCCAATTCTAGAGGCAGGCCTCTTCCCATCACTTCCAAAACTCACCTGTCCGTGGTAACAGCGGACCAGGTGAACGAAGTGCTGAGCTGCCTTCATGGGGAATCTAGGGGTAAGGTGACGGGATGGGGCGACACCTCAGCCTGGCCACTGGGCAGGCTTGGTGAGGGACCACTGGGACCTCCTGGGCTTTTTCCTCCTGCCTCCTGTTAGAGGAAGCCGTGGCTTGGGTTTGGGATGCTATGCGAGCCTGCTGGCCCTGATGTGTTGGCGGGCGCGCGGGGCGAGAAGGACGGCTTAGGCTGAGTTTGCTGCCTTGTCCCTGAGCGGAAGAGATGAGTCCAGTAGAGGCATTTCTCGATCTTCTGCAGGACCTCCACCCAGGGTCAAGAGGTCGGTCCCCAAAAGGGAACATCCGCCAACTTGTGGGTATCCGGGCAAAGGTGGATATCTCAGCTAAGCCGGCCGACGATAGCCACCGCGCCGCCACCTACCTGCACGGAGTCCCTATATCCAAAGCAGTCTGGTTGCTGTTTGGCCACTGCCTGTTCGGTCCCACGTGCTTGACCGTAGTCCAGATTCTGGGAGATGAGGAAGACCTCATCCAGAGCCCAACAGGGCGAGAAAATGCCATGAGGACAGCTGAACTGGCCTGATTCAGGCTGAGAGAGGACGACATAGATTTTTCCTCACATAACCATTCTGGATTCCTTGTCGGAGGTTTGTCCACATCCCTGGCGTTGCGGTGGCGAAGCGCTGTCTGTAACCAACCTCAGCAGAGGGTGCTCAAAACCGACAGGAACCGTAGGGACCGTGATTTCCTGCTATCCGGCCAAGGCGAGGACAGGAAGCAGGGCCGAAGCTCCTGGGCCGACCTACTATGGCTCGCTACCGAAAGGCTTCCATTGAGAATCCTCGGTCCAGAATCTCGAGGGGATACCGGGTCTGCCTGGAAACGGTCGAGCTTCATCCTGTGGGACTTAGATAAGCCGGCAGTCCTAGGAAGGACGACGGCTATCGCCCATTGACTGTCCTTCCTGGGACCCAAGTCTAGTCGCTGAGAAAAGAGAATTATCTCGGACTAGTCCTCAAGAGCTGCCTCTGGCCTGAGCCACCTCTACCTGCCGAGGTCGGTCGGTGAGGTAACCGGCGCCAATGGGTAGACCCTTAGTTTGAGAATCCTGGTCAAGCCCTGTGGCGGGCGGAGGTTCCACCGGAATCGTGAGCAGCTGGTTTTGCCGAACAACCGCCTGGGTGCAGGCTCAGGTAAGTCGAGGGGTTGTGTCGGCCGCCCGTGACAGCCACGCCGGGTCGGCGATCGCGCCGGGTTACTCCGTGTGGTGGCGTGTTGTTACATGAGGTCTCGCATGGCCGACGAATTACGCTGGCTCCTCGTCCGAGGAGGCGGGACGTGACGAGCGGCGACGCCGCTACCGCGGAAGGAACCCACGACGGGCGGGATCGCGGATGCGGGCTAGTTCGGGACCGAGCCTCGCTCTTCCGAGGTCGGTGCGGGTGTCGCAGGAACCGCACTCTTCGCCCGGAGGGTTCATCCGAGGCTCCGGAACTGAGGCACAGGCAAGCCCACGATCTCAACTCGGGAACCGGGAGAGGAATCTCGCTTCTATGGCGATAGCCCGTCTAACGGGTCGAGAAAAATCTCGACTTCGCTTTATTAGAGTCTGCCAACCGACCTGACGGGAGCACTGCGGAGGTTAGTGGTCAAGTCGACGGTCGGTTTACTCGGGAGGGACCTTCCCGCCTCCCAAGAGCGCCGATTAAGGATCTTACTTGTCCTTTGGACAGAGAAAGGTCCAGCAGACGCGTCTTCTCCCAGTGGAGAGGACAGACAGCCCTTAAATGAAGCTGTGTAGGAAGAACCCAGAGAGCGGGATAAATGTCTGCTGGCCGAGAAGAAGGCCGCCCGCCGCCTTCTTCGAGGGCGATCATCTGCTCGAAGGATCCGCCGAAAGCCTGGCCACCGCTGACACCGGGCCGACCGCTTCCTTGACTTCACCGAGGGAAACGCTCGGACGGCCCAGTTGCAATCGGGCAGCACGGTCTTCGAGGACGAGGGGTCGGTATGAAGAGCACAGGTCGCAGTCCGCGGTCGGTCGCTCTTGCCTAAACAGTAGACACACGTGGAGTGTGGATCCGTCCGACATTTTCTGATTCGCAGGGCATCTCCGAAACCGGGAGTCGATTTGTCCAATGCAGTTTGAGGATCAAGACCAAGTCTTTTAGCAAAACTTCAAATTTAAACGGAAGAATTGGGAACCAGCCTAAACGCAGAGTTGTTATGAGGAACCTGAGCTTCCAGCCAAGGAAGATCTGGCGGGGCGGAGCCGAGTTATACCCCACCCGGGTGGGTGGGAGGAGCCAGCTTGAAGACCTTCCGATGAAGATTTAAAGCGGCAAGATTGTTTCGTTAATAAGTGTGTATGAACAACATATCCATGTCCCTAGAATACAGGTTACTCACCTGTAACAGGAGTTCAGGAATGGCATATGCTGTTCATCCACACCGCCTGGCAGGTTCCTTGTCGCTTAAATCTTGCCGGAAGGTCTTCGTTGGCTCCTCCCACCCACCCGGTGGTAAAACCTTGGCTCCCCTGCGATGCCAGATCTAGCCCTCTGAAGCCAGTGTCAGCGCTCAGGGGTGAGGTTGTGGTGGATGAACATATACCATTCCTAGAACCCAGTTATAGGTTAATAACCTGTACTTCTAGGGACATGGATATGTTGTTCATCCACACTGTCTGCCAGACTTCTAGCAGTTCTCCGGGAGGAGGGAGGCAAGGCACACACCCCCTACTAAGGGAACGACGACTGGAGAACCGAGGCCCCAAAACCTGCATCCCGGCGTGACTCAAGGTCGATGTGGTTGTGGGTGATGAAGGTGTGTGCCGACTTTCAGGTAGCAGCCCTGCAGATTTCCTGCATAGGGACATCCCAGGAAGCAGCCACCGATGCAGCGGTATGGTGGGAAGAATGAGCTCTTATCCCTTTGGGAGGCTCCATGCCCGCCAACCTATAGCAGAGATCTATGCAGGAGGTGATCCACCTGCCTATCGTCCGCTTGGCTGCAGGTCTGCCAGGTGCGGCTTCAGCGTAGGTGACAAACAGCTGGCGAACCTCTCCCCAAACTTCAGCCGTCCGCTTCTTGTAATAAGCGAGCTCTCTTCTAGGGTCCAAAGTATGGAGCCTATATTCGGCCTCCGAGGTGTGATTGGGGTAGAACACCGGCAGAGTCAACACCAGGTTAAGGTGAAACTTCGACATCACCTTCGGAAGGAATTTCGGGTGGGGGCGCAGGACAACCTTGTCTCTGTGGAAGACCAGATAAGGAGACTATGGAAAGTGCCTGGAGCTCTCCCATCCTTCTGGCTGACATGATAGCCACCAAGAAGGCGGTCTTCCTGGACAGGTGAGAGATGTCACACCTGTGCATCGGTTCGAATGGCTTCCTCATGACCTTAGCCAATACCAGCAGTAGATCCCACGGAGTGGGACGTTCTCGCACTGGAGGAGATATGTGATCAAAGCCTTTGAAAAAGTGCCCGACCACCTTCTCCTGTGCCACTGACTGCTTCCCGGCCCGCTCCCGGTAAGCAGAGATGGCTGCCAGGAGCACTTTAAGGGTCATTGACCGAAGCCCTTACTGAGAAAGGGACCACAGGTAGTCCAGAATGCTTGCCAAGGAACAGGAAGAAGGGTCCAGGCCCTTGTCCTGACACCAAATTGAGAATCTCTTCCATTTGAAGGCGTAGCATTTTCTGGTAGACTCCTTACGGGATGCCTCAGTGACGTTGAGGACCTCGTCGGAAAGACCCAAGGCCTGGAACTCTAGCCGCTCAGGAAAGAGGCAGTCAGGTGCAGGGATTGAACGTCCGGATGGAATACCTTCCCATGGTTGACTGAGATCAGGTCCGGGCGGGCTGGAAGCCACCTCGGGAGCCTGGAGCAGAGACTGAGGAGATCTGGATACCACAACTGACGGGGCCAGTAAAGGACTACCAGAATCACCTGTGCCTTGTCCCTCCTTGCCTTGAGAAGAACCTTGTGGATCAAGGGGAAATGGGGGAAAGGCATAGAAGAGGCCCAGGGTCCACGGCCTCAAGAAGGCATACCCCTGCAGTGAGACCTGCTGAGGGGAGCGGGCATGAAACGATCTCAGCGTCACCTTCTCCCTGGAGGCAAACAGGTCCACCTGAGGGGTGCCTCAGTGGGAGAAGAGATCTTGTACTACCTCCGGCAGGAGAGACCACTCGTGGGACACAGCCCCTATCCGACTTAGGGCATCTGCCAGGGTGTTGGAGGCTCCTGCCACATGAATGGCGAGGACATACGCCTCCAGGCTGCGCACGAGTGAAAAATGCGGAGAGCTTCCCTGCAGAGAGGCATGGAGCGTGTCCACGCCTGGGCGGTTTAGGGTAGCATGGTGCAGTGGTATCGTCCTGGATCACAACCACTTGACCCCGTAGAAACGGACCGAAGGCGGTGAGAGCTAGACTAACCGCTCGAAGCTCCAGCAGGTTGATATGGCATCGGGAATCCCGAGGGGACCAGAGGCTGTGCGCTCTCTGTGCTGCCCAACCTATCAGAGAGGCATTGGTCGATAGACCGTCGGCTCGGGACAGACAAACTGGATGCCCTCCTCCAAATGTGCTGGAACAGTCCACCACTGGAAAGCGTTCCACATCCCCTGGGTCACTGCCACTAGCTGATCCAGCGGATCGAAGTGCTGTGACCATTGGCTGGCCAGCCCCCATTGAAGACGACATGTACCTGCGGGCCCAAAGGACCACGCTGGTGCAGGACGCCATGAGGCCCCAGGAAGTCCCGGACAGGGCGCGATTGCCCAACCAGAAATGATTGGGCAAAGGAGGAAAGAACCTCGGCCCTGTACGCCGGGAGCCGTGCTCTGGCTCGTAGAGAATCGAGCTCTGCCCCGATGAATTGGATCACCTGCTTTGGCACAAGTTCCGATGTGGCCTCGTTGATGAGGAGGCCAACCTGAGAGCAAACCTGGAAGGCCAGATCTCTGGATTGCTCCACCTCCGCTCTGGAGGGGGCTGCAATCAGCCAGTCGTCCAGGAAGGTGTACACCCGGACCCTTCGGCGCCGCAGGAATGCTGTCACCACTGCCACGTATTTGGTGAAGACCCTGGGAGCTAGGGAGAGGCCGAAGGGCATGGCCCGGAACTCGTAAAGGGATCCCTCCGCTCTGAAGCGGAGTAATCTCTGGTGAGACGGACAGATTAGGACATAAAAGAAGGCGTCCTGAAGGTCCCAGAGAACAGAACCACACGCCTCATTCCAAGGATGGGATTATCTGAGCCAGAGTGACCATCCTGAAGACCCGAGACCTTAGGAACCTGTTCAGGCCGAGCAGGTCGAGAATGGGGCACCAGTCCCCCATCCGTTTTGGGACCAGGAAGTACCTGGACACAAACCCTGGGTCTGGAGGAGGATCCGCCACCTTCCTGATCACCTATTTTTCAAGGAGCAGGGCAAGATCGGCTCGGCGAGCCGACAAAGAGATCACGGACTCCGTGGCCGCCCGCCCTGGAGGGGGGCGACGGCTCGGGAAGCGAGGGCCTGCTCTAACTCCAGGGGCAGGCCCTTTCCTACCACCTCCAAACCCAACAGTCCGTGGTGATAACAGACCAAGCGGAAAAAGTGGCAGAGTCCCCCCACGGGGAGAACCCGGGGGGTGGGGTGACTAGGCTGGGGGAGACACCCCTCAACCCGTCACTGGGCAGGCTTGGAGGAGGGACCGGCCGAGGGACCTCCTGGGCCTTTACCTCCCTATTGGAGGAAGCCACGGGCTTAGGTTTGGGATGCCAAGCACGAGCCTGCTGGCCCTGGCACTGTTGGGCCGCAGGCGCAGAAGGACGAAAGGACTTGTGCTGCTGCTGTCGGCTGCCTTTGTCCTTCTGGACGGAGGTGACAGAGTCCAGAATTGCATTGGACTTTTCAATCCACTGGAGGTGACCTTCCATTCCAGGGCCGAAGAGCTTGGTCCCCAAGAAAGGGACATCCACCAATTTGTGCTGGGTATCCGCTGTGAAGGTGGCTATCCTCAGCCATGCTCTGTGGCACATGACCGCCGCAACCGATCTGGCACAGGAGTCTCCAATGTCCAGAGCCATTTGGAGCTGCTGCTTAGCCACTGCCCTACCCTGGTCCCGTACCTGCTGGACCGTGGTCTGCAGGTCGGCCGGGAGATGAGGGCGTGGGAGAAGTGTGCCATCAGTACGGCCGAGCTAGCATGGCGGAGGCCAAGAGAGGACGCAGCGTACACCTTGCGCTGGCATAGTCCAACTTTTTGGACTCCCTGTCAGGGGGCTTGTCCACATCCATAGCATTCCCGGAACGCCGGAAAAAGCTGTCGGTTACCAACCCCTCGGCAGAGAGGTGTTCCGAAAAACCGGTCAAAGAGCCAGTAGGGACCGCATACTTCCTGGCCATCCTGGCCGAAGGCGCAGGACAGGAAGCAGGCCACTGCCAGAGCTGCAAGGCTGGGCCAACTATGGCTTCAGCCACCGGAAAGGCCTCCGTGGGTGAATCCCCTCGAGCCAGTATCTCACTCAGGGGATACTTGCCCCGCTAGGATACGGGCTCGAGCTGCATCCCTGTGGACTCCAAGATGAGCTGAAGCAAACCCAAGAAGGACGATGGGCTTTCGTCCATCGACTGGCCCCCGGAGGACTCCAGGTCAATAAGCCTGGAGAACAGGGAGGAGTCGGACTCCGAGGAGTCCGCAAAGAGCTGCCTGGGGTCTGAGCCACTCTCCACCTGCCGAGGACTGTCGGGAGTGAGGGTGACCAACAACCGGTGGGGCAGGCCCTGACCCAACCGAGAGTCCTTGCTCGGCGCCCCCGATTTCGGTTGTGGAGGCGGAGGTTCCACCACAATCGGTGGGGCAGCTGGTTTCCGCCAAACAACCGGCCCAGGCTTGGGCACCTCAGCTACTGCGAGGGGTTGTTTCGGCCGCTCGGGTGACAGCCACTTGATGACCGGGGAAGGCGACTGTGTCTGCTTGTTCCCAGACAAAAGTAACTACTGCCACATCAGGTCCTCATAGCATCAACGCAATTTGCGCCGAAGCCTCTCTCTTCAGAGGAGGAAGACTGGAGACGGCTGGCGCCAGCTTACCTCGGTGCTGAGACTGAGACCGCCCGATGTCGGCGGGATCGGCAGAGACCGAGACGATGTCGAGACCAAGATGCTCGGCTTCGAGGACGGGTCTGGGAAGGGCGGAGACACCGCTCTTCCTCGCTCAGAAGCTTTAACTGGGGACTGCGGCACCGAGGTGCAGGCAAGTACTCGGTCTCCACAGGGGAAACCAGAGAAGAAGGGTTGCTGGATTCACCAGTCGACAGCCCGTCCGATGGGTCGAGAAAAATCTTGACCACATCGACTGGTGTCTCGGCCGGCTGGCCTGACAGGGACGCCGTGAAGCCAGCAGCTTTAGCCGCAACCTCGACCGAAGTAGAGTGTCGACTGTCAGGAGAAGGGGACCTCTCCTGCTCCCACGAACGTTGACGATGGGACTTACCCTTTGAGTCCTTTTAGGACCAAGAGGAATGTCCCGATGGCCCCTCTCCCTTCGTGGAAAGGGATTGGCAAAGCTCCTTGAAAAAAAGCCGAATATGAGGTACCCAGTGAGAGCGGGATAAATGCCGCGACCGAGGAAGAGGATGATGCGGCCTCTGACGCCGCCTCCGAGGGCGATCATCTGCTCGAGTTGCTCAGCCGAGCCAGCCACCGACGTTGGCCGAGAAAGGGCAGCACAACTCGCAGACCTGCAGGTCATGATCTAGGCCTAGACAGTAGACACACATGGAGTGCGGGTCCATCCTGGACATATTCTGCCTGCAAGGGCACCTCAGAAAGCCGGGAATAGATTTGTCCATCGCAGCCGCGAGGGAAGATGAAGACCGAAGTTTAGAAAATTTCAAAACCAATTTCGGATGAACCGAAGAGTTAGCAGTGAGTCTACAATGCAGAGGGCTAAGGAGGGAACCTGAGCTTCCAAGCGGTAAGGAAGATCTGGTGTCATGGGGCAGAGCCGAGAGTTTTACCACCCGGCTGGGTGGGAGGAGCCAGCTTGAAGACCTTCCGGCAAGATTTAAAGCGGCAAGGAACCTGCCAATAAGTGGATTGAACAACATATCCATGTCCCTAGAACCTAAATCTTCCAGCAAAAGGAAGATATGGCATCAAGGAATGGAGCCCAGACATATACCACCCAGAGGGGTAGGAGGAGATAGCTTAACTTCCGGCAAGATAATTAGAGGTAAAGGATATGCCACAGTGTGGATAAGAACATATTAACAACCCTAAAAAGAACCTTTAAAAAGCACCCGCAACACAATCCACCTAGCAAAAATGGTCTGCATATTAAAACCTTCTTAGCCATGAATCCTTACGCAGTAAACTATTTAGCAGCCCGTGCAACCATCACATAAAACCTCCATGTTGAAAAGGGTGAGAAAACTACAAAAATGCAGTCTACCTCTCTATCAAACATGGTCACATCAGCTTCATCTTCACTGTCTTCTTCCAACTCTTCCTCATCAAGGCTTTGATTAGCTCTCATGCTGTGCCTTCGGATTAGAGACTGAAGAGACGGAAGTCTCAGTTTCATAGGAGGTGCCTGGACAAGCTAATGCAAAAGAAATAAATGTCAGTTTAGCTCACTTTCTGTGAAATCAGTGGTAAGACTCTGCATAAGTCCCTTTATCGCTCTGTCTTGCGCACAGCTCTAAACACTGAACACCCCACACCAACCTGGCTAGCAAGGGCAGAGAACTTCATGACGTGGAGGGTTTCATCGTAGGTGGAGGCACACTGGTTAATGTTGACAATCATGCAGGATTTCCCACGGCCACAGAAGAATCCCTGAAACACACGTGTTAGCTTGCTCTCTCGGAATGGAACCATATTAGGCCTCATCCTGTTTAAAAAAAAAAAAAAAAACAATCAGATACAGGTAACTAACTGATAAACACAGTGGAGTTCAGAATAAGTCACAGTATGCAATGGTGTGGAAGTACAGCCTGCACTGAAGCTCACAGCTATTAAAATCCCAGCCTTTCCCGGCATGAGTTTCTGTAAGCAATGGTGTAGAAGCACTGGCAGTGAGAGCGAGCATACAGCTTCTTCACTCAGTCTCTTGGAAGACAGTTTCGCCTGCTGCTTAAAAGTGCATAGAGGCAAGTCCCACAACTGTCACTCACTGTATTACCCATAGCAAGTCAAGTAAGCTGAAGTCTCCATAGCCTGCATACAATCTTCCTGCACACTAAAAGCAGCAGCAATAAAAACATGTTACTCAACTCTAACAGTAGTTCTAGGAGTGCTATATGTTGTTTATACGCACTTATTGGCATGTCCCTTTCCCTTTTAAATCCTGCTGGAAGTTTTCAAGCAGGCTCCTCCCACCCACCCGGGTGGTATATTTATTGAATTTTCTTGACTCGGTAAGCCCACTGAACCTAGAAGTCTCTTTTTCAGGGGCGACCAGGGGGAAGGGGGATACAGATGGCAAGCAACTGAAATTGAACCAGACTGAGCAGTTGGTGGTATTTTTAGTGAATGGGAGACATTTCACCAGGACACCAGGGAAATTCCCCTACACTTTTTTGATAAGTGCCATGGCATCTTTAGCATCCACCTGAACTACTGCCAATCCAGGAAGATGGGACCTCGGTTTAACATCTCATCTGAAAGACGGTACCTCAGAAGTATATATACCTCGGCTCCGCCCCATACCGCCAGATCTCAGCCCGCTGGAAGCCAGGTTGTGTGCGTCCGCAGCCAGGGAGGTCAGGTGGGTCCGTGTGGATGAACATATATCACTACTAGAAAGTACAGTTACGTAAGAACTTACCGTAACAGTAGATCTTCGAGAGAGGCTCTTGCAGTAGGTAATTACATATAGGACTGACGTCGGCAGGTGGCAGGACCCCACGGAAAAATTTCTAGCTAGCAGTCCCTGGCGGGGACTGCCCCCACATCAGGTGACCGGCGGCAGACGACGACGTATAAAGGGTCCCGATGCCTGCCTTCCACTTTCCCGCCACAGGCCCGAAGGCTGGGACGAGAGAGAAGCAGATATTTCCCTCAATGGAAAAGGAGCTGAAAATGCCTAGGGGGATGGAGGGCGGGACGGTATTACCTACTGCAAGAGCCTCTCTCGAAGATCTACCATTACGGTAAGTTCTTACTTAACTGTACTATCTTACTTCGAGAGGGCTCTTGCAGTAGATAATTACATATAGGACAGAATCCCAAGCAGTCTGGAACAAATGAAAGGCACCGCAAGGAGGAACTACTCCAAGAAGTAGCAAACAACCTTGCAAACCAAGATAGAAGGCCTTGCAAGACAGCTAACCCGAAGCCTGCTCTACGGTGAGAGGCAATGTCCAAACTGTAATGCCTTGTAAAGGTATGGACGGAAGTCCAGGTGGCGGCAGCACAGATGTCTGCCGCAGACACATTCTTAAAACAAGCCGCAGAGGCTGCTACTCCACGAGTGGAGTGACCTCTGACTTGACCCGGCAGGGTCTTGTTGTACTTGTCATAACAGAAAGTGATGCAATGAGCCAACCACTTTGATAGGCATTGCCTGGAGACAGCATTGCCTTCCCTTTTGTGAGCAAAAGAGACGAACAACTGATCAGTCTTTCTGAGATCCTTCATTCTATCAGTGTAGTATCTCAGAATCCTGTGGACATCCATGGTATGGAGCAAGTATTCTCCTGCGTGAAAAAGGCAGGTAACTCAATAGACTGATTTAAGGTAGACTCCGCTACAACCTTCGGAAGAAACTTAGGATTCGTGCTAAGAGCTACTCGTTCTTTGTGAAAAATCAGATAAGGGATTTTACACATAAGGGCCTGGAGCTCGGAAATTCTACGAGCAGAAGTAATGGCCACCAAGAAGAGCTTCCTCCATGATAAGAACTTCAAGTCTGCGGAAGCCGCAGGCTCAAAAGGAGGAAGGGTAAGTTTCTGGAGAACAAAGTTCAAGTCCCAAGGGGGAGTAGGAGTCTGAATAGCGGGGCCTGAGATGAAGGACCCCTCTGAGAAAGGTCTTTGAAACCTCCAATTGGGCAAATGCTTTATCAGCGAAAGGAACATGGTAGGCTGAAATAGCCGCCATGTGGACTTTCAAAGAGGAGTGACTGAGACCCAGGTCGAAAAGATGATGCAAATAATCAAGCAGAACGGCTACAGGACAGGAGAAAGGCTCCACGTTCCTGGAGGCAGCCCAAATGGAAAATCTCTTCCATTTCATAGCGTAGGTGGACCTAGTGGAGGGTTTTCTAGCCTCCACCAGAATCTCTGCCACCTTAGGAGAGACGCCAAAACGAGATTGGGCGAGGTCTGCAGGAGCCATGCATGGAGTTAGAGAGACTTGAGTCCCGGATGGACCAGGATCTCCTGATCCTGGGTCAGCAATCCTCGAGATAAAGAAAGAGGAGGAACCTCTGAGTATTGTTGTAGAAGAGAACCAGATTTACCTGGGCCAGAAAGGAGCGATCAGAATCATTCTCGCTCCTTCCAATGCAAGTTTCTGCAGCACACGAGGGACCAGAGGAATTGGGGGAAAAGCACAGACGAATCTGTCCTTCCAGCTTAGAGATAGATCGTCGCTCCAGAAAGCGCCTCGCTCTGCAGCGAGCGAGCAAAAGTTGGGAAGAGGCGAACAGGTCTACCTGTGGAGTCCCCCAAAGCTGGAAGATGCCGTTTAGAACTTTTTGGTCCAGTTCCCTCTCGTGTGGCAGAGCCAAAGAACGACTTAGCTTGTCTGCCAGGACACTGTCGACTCCCGGAACATGGAACGCCATGAGGTGAAGGTCGTGAAGCGTTGCCCATTCCCAAACACTCATTGCTTCCCTGCACAGCGGGTAGGACAGAGTCCCTCCCTGCTTGTTGCTGTACCACACCACGCACATGTTGTCTGTTTGGACAGCTAGGTGAGCGGGAAGGATGTATTGGTGTAGGGCCTGGAGAGCATACAGTACTGCTCGTAGCTCGAGCACATTGATGTGGAAAGCTAACTCCAGTCTGGACCATAACCCCTGGGTTCGGTGAGGACCCAGATGGGCTCCCCAACCTTCGCCTGATGCGTCCGTGGTCAGAGTCTGGGAGTGGGGAGGATGAAAGAAGGGGAACCCCCGGAACAGGTTCTCTCGAACCATCCACCATTGCAAGTCTCTTGTCATCGGCGAGGAGATCAGCACCAGATGATCTAGGTCGTCTACAAGTTGATCCCACTGAGAGCGGAGAGTCCACTGAGAGATCCTCATGTGGAGGCGCGCACGCGGAACCGTCGGGATGGCAGCCGCCATAAGCCCCAGAAGACGGAGCACCAACCTTGCCAGAACCTTCCTGCGTTCCGAAAGTAAGGAAATCTGGGACTGGAGGGAGGCCCCCCTGTCCGAAGGCAGCAAAGCCCTGCACACCGTCATATCGAGGATTGCCCCGATGAACTGGAGTCTCTGGGAGGGGTCCAGATGAGACTTGGAATGGTTGATGACGATACCCAGACCAGTGAAAACCTGCTAGGTGAGGGAGAGAAAATGCAGGAGTTCCTCCCTGGACGAGGCAGCCAGGAGCCAGTTGTCCAAGTAGGGAAAAACCTGAACTCCCAAAGTATGCAGGTGGGCCGCTACCACCGCATGGCATTTGGTAAAAACTCAGGGGGCCGAGGAAAGACCAAAAGGGAGCGCCCGGAATTGGTAATGGTCCCCCTTGAAAGCAAACCGAAGGTACTTTCGGTGCTAGGGACGAATGGGGACGTGCAGGTATGCATCCTGTATATCCAGTGCACAAAGCCATTGGCCCGGCCGAAGAAGGGGCAACAGACTTTGAAGGGAGAGCATCCTGAATATTTTGTATTCTACATAGAAGTTCAGGAAGCTGAGATAGAGAATGGGTCTGAGATCTCAAGTCTTTGGTGCGAGGAAGAAATGGGAATAGTAACCCATCCTGTGAAGGTGAGGAGGGACAGGTTCTATGGCCTGCTTCGCGAGGAGAGCAGATATTTCTTCCCTGACCAGAGGAAGATCGTCCCTTGAGTAAGAGGAGTTCAGAGGGGGGTGGCGTGGAGGTTTCTGCAGAAACTCTAGAGTGTGCCCCTTTGCGATAATCTGAAGCACCCATGAATCCGATGTTATTCTCTCCCAACCCGGAAGGTGGAGGGAGAACCTCCTTCCTACCGGTTCCTCCGGGGAGTCCGGAGGCGGTGGGAGAGGGAAGGAGTCAGGTGGTGTGGGGCAGCGCCGCAGCTGGGGCACCCGCTGTTTTTTTGGGCGGCGGGGGCCTGGCAGCTGTGGGGGCCCAGCGTTTAGTGGCCCCGCCTTCCTTGGGGTTTCGCTTGAGGCCAGCTGCGTCTGCGAAAAGGATGGCGCTGCGGGGGATGGGGACGGTACATGGAATCCACAGATTTCAGGGCCATCCCCTTCTCCTGCAAGTCGGTGATGATGTCCTTGACATCACCCCCGAAAAGCACAGAACCACTGAAAGGTGCTTCTTGGATTGCTGACTGCACCTCCGGGACCAAACCTGACACTGAGCCGCCAGGCGTGACGCCTAAGACTTACGGCGAATGCGGAGCTCCGCCCTGTGGTGTCCACTGCATCGTAGGTCGTCCTCAGAATGTGACTGGCTGAACGAGCAGAACGGACAAGGTCAGCTAACTCCTGCTTGACTTGAGAGTCAGGCAAGGAGTCAATCTTAGATTCTGCCTAGGTAAGGACAGCCTTCTGGTAATCCCCCATATGTGCTACATAGTTTAGGGCCCTGATTCCCAGTGTGGAAGAAGCGTAGATCTTCCTTCCATACTGATCCAGAAGGCGAAATTCCTTATCTGGAGGAGACGAGCTCAAATGTTTAGGTTGTGCTGACCGGCCGTGAGCGACGCTAAACACCACCGAGTCTGCAGGGGGGTGAGAATCTAAAAAGTCTACACCCTCCGGAGCCTGGTATAGCCTGTTGGACTTCCGAGGCAGTGGGGCTAAAGCCGATGGTTGTTTCCAAATGGTGGAAACAAGGTGGGCATGAGGCTCGATCCAGGGTGACACTAGAGTAGGGGCCATAAGGGGCAGGTCCAGAAGTTCGGAGAGTTTAACCCGACGAGGATCTGACTTTAAGGAACACCACTGATGTACTTCCTGGATCTTCCAGAGCAACCCTGTGAAGGAAGGATCCTTTGGAGGAGTCCTCAGCCGGGGCTTAGACGGAGAGCGAGGCTCGTAGTCTTTCTCGGAGCATCCGGAGGAGGAATCCGAGGAGTCCAAGAGAGAAGAAGAAGAAGAATTTGAAGCAGAGTAAGACTCCCTGACTCGTCTAGTGGGAGGAACGGGTTCCTTAGGGGAAATCCCTGGATGCGTGTCCTGCCCCTCTCTGGATCCAGAGGGTCGGGAATCCGGAGGCGGACAGGAAGTGTGCCGTCTAGGGCATACAGGGGCCGGAGGTGGCACCGTGGTCGTGAGGCGGCTCTCACCTTCCTTGGTGAGCTGAGCCTTGGCCTCAGCCCACCAGGAGGCCAGAGTCTCCTGAAGATCTACCGGCCGCCTAGGGGCGGTGGAGGAGGAGGAGGGGGATAGTTGTATGGATTATATCCGTAAGTCGAGTATCCGTAACCAGGCTGCGGAAATACCGGAGCAGGGTATTGCGGCGTCGGATAGGAAGGCGGATATCCAGGTACCGGAGGAGCTGCCGGAGCAGACGGCCCAGTAGGGAGCTCCACGGATGGATCAACCGTGATAGGCCCGTGGGGTGGAGGGCCCGATGGGAGAGGAACATCCCCCACCGGCGGAGGAGCCGGCGGCGGGGCCGGCGTCCGGGGGGGCTGGTGTCAGATCCGGTTCAGTGGGAGGAGGTCTGCGGTGAGCATCCCAGCATCACCAGGGGACAGAGGAGAGAAGTCCCGGGTCAGGCAGGGGGAGTCGGCTCCCGGACGGCAGCGAAGGCTGCGGGGAACCTGGGACGACAGACGATGGAGGGTCTGTCGTAGGCTCCGATGCCCGGCACACATCGGAGGAGCCAACATGCGACTTAGGGGCTGAATCCCGGCAGACACCAGAGGAGCCGGCGTCCGACTTAGGGGGTCCGTTGGAGGCAGGCCGAGGGTGGGAAGAGGCCCGGTCCGAGGGGGACATTGCCGTGCGCCACCTCGGAGGGTCGGGCGTCTTAGCGGCCTTCTCCCGGCAGGCGAAGAGCCGACGACCGGCTTATGGAGGCGCCTCATGCTTAGTAGGACCGAAGCTCGCGCAGTACTGGGGCAGAAGCCTCCTTTTGCCCGAGGCACCCAAGGGCTCGAATGCGAACCCGACAGAGAGCCGACGCCCTCCAAAGCCTTGAGGTTGCCGGACGGTCCCCTGGAGGACGCATTACAGCCGCGGGGCTTAGGCCGGAGTCAGAGAGAGGCCTTCTCCCGTGCCTCTTTGTCCCACTTCTGTGTCCTTCTGGGGAGGTCGACGCCTGCCTAAGATTCAACCTTCTCCATTGCAGACACCTTTTTCAGGAGATGGGCTTCCAAGACCTGCTACGCTGCCTGCGGGTGGCCACGCTGAAATGTATGCAATGCGGCACTTTCCGATCGATGGTCGGGCCTAAGCAAAAAAGGCAGAGGGAGTGACCGTCCTTGTGAGGCAGTTAGGCACTGCACGAGTCGCACTTATTTTTTGAAGGGGACGACATAAACAGACATTCACCAGACGAATAAATGGCAAAATACTGATACTTTCGATAAAAAAACCAACGAAGCAACAGGGCTGAGCACGAACTTCACCGCAAGGCGCTGCACGAGCTGACGGCGGGAAAGAACTGGAAGGCGGGTGTCCGGGACCGCCCCTTTATACCGATGTCGTCTTACGCCGGTCACCTGATGTGGGGGCAGTCCCTGCCAGGGACTGCTAGCTAGAAATTTTTCCGTGGGGTCGTGCCGCCTGCAGATCTATATGTAATTACCTACTGCAAGAGCCCTCTCGAAGTAAGATCTACTGTTACAGGGCAGTAACCTGTTTTTCTAGGATCATGGATATGTTGTTCACCCACACTTATTGGCAGACTCCTAGCATCTCCCCAGGAGGAGGGAGGCAAGGTGCACACCCCCTACTTAGGGAACACAGATTGGAGAACTGAGGTCCCAAAGCCAGCATCCCAGCGTGACTCAAGGTCAAAGTGGTAGTGGGTAATGAAGGTGTTTGCCGACTTCTAGGTAGCAGCCCGACAGATTTAATGGACAGCGATGTCCCTGGAAGCAGCCATCGATGCAGCAGTATGGCAGGTAGAATGAGCTCTTATCCCTCTGGAGTCTCCATGCCCACCAACTCATAGATAGCTTAGACATGAAAATTACATACCTACCATAATTATCTTTCTGTGCATCTTCACCATTCATCACTCTTGGGTACTCGGCCAGAGATAAGGACCCCCGGAATTTTTTTTTTTTTTTAAGGTAGGCAGAGCCAACTCACCATCGGCGCCACCCTCGAGGCCGGGCCATTCCGTGGCACCGCGGGTTGGCTTGTTAGGGGCATCAGTCAATCTGCCTGCCTGCCAATTTTGATTCGCCGGAGAGGCAATAGGAAGAGAGTGGACGGTGGGACAAGGAAGTCCAAGGGACAGAAAAAGGAAGATATATAAACTAAAAGGAGAAATAACGACAGAGAACAGAAGAAGAAGAAGAAAAAGAAGTCGGAAACTAAAGGGATTGGGAGGGGCCCCAATCTCTGGAAATAGAAGAGGGAGGTAGGGTGGGATAAAGAATTTAGGAGGGGGGGGAGAGAGTTAAACATCCCAGACCCTGGTCAGTCTCCAGATTATCTAGGAACTACGAGGAGTAGCCAAAGGCTTTCTGCTGGAATTCAAGGCACAGAATGGCTGGCAAAACACTCCAGTTAAGCAAAGTCGGCTATTCAGGAAGGAGGACAGGGTACAGAGAATTAACACCTTCTCAAGGAGAGATTATTGGTGAAAAAAGGCATAAAGGAGTTTTTTTTTTGGTTTGTTTTCTTAATAAAACAAGGAGAAATAAGTCGGACGGAAACAAGGAGGAGGAGAGAATGGTGGGCAACTGCCAACTCCCAACCCACAGGGGTGGAGTTAATGCACTGGAGAAGGAGCACCCCCCATGCTGACCACTCTCCGCAGAATATTATCCCCCTATGTGCCCATGTTTTACCCCACTCCAGACAAAAAAGGAGGGGGGGGGAATGGCACAGAGAGGGAGGGGACCCAGAGACTGAGACCCCAGAGGGATGGAGGGTGGGATTGTGATGAATGGCAAAGATACACAGAAAGATCATAATTACGGTAGGTACGTAATTTTCATCTCATCTGTGTCAATCTTCACCATTCATCACTGTTGAGTGAGCTGAGCCCCGAAGGGGGTTTTCTTTTATACCCTAAGGGACAAAGTCCCTTAGCTCTCAGTGGGTGACACACACTAAGAGGGAGAACCTTCTGGGCCTGGAGAGGCCCGAGAGTGGGGAGAGTGAGACGGGGATCCCCCCGGAGCGGCGAGGAAGTTGCCCCAAACAAACACCGTCTCGCTCTACAGGAGAAAAGGTAGTTCTCTGATGAGTGGAGATAATCACCTTATGCCGGGCCAAGGGTGACAACCGTGAAAGACACAGCGATGCCGTATGCCTAGTGCAGATCACTGTCCCTACGACCCTGGCAGCTACCTCGCTGGCATCATAGGATGATCTCGCTTAGTGCCTTGCTAGCTCCAGGCCACGCGCAGAGTGCGCAATGGCTTGTCTGGTTTGCTGCATATCACGCAACGAGGCTAGGAGTTTACCTAGTCTGGACCACAAGAACATGTCATAGGCTACATAGTGGGCCTGATGTGCAGAAATGGAAAGCAACAACCGTGCCGAGTAGAAAGTCCTCCTACCCCAGATGTCAAAATCTGAGGAGCCTTGATCTCGGGTCCGGTCATGGTGAAGGGAGCGAAGCCCATCAGGAGTATCCAGTTGTGTCAATCTGGACTGCAGATGAGGCATGGAACCTAGAGACTCCCGGGGGGGTGTGTGTGTGCAATACCTCTGGCTAAGATCCCTAGGGGCAGGTACTCCAGAGAAGAGCCTCTGCCAGGAATGCAACATTGCCTCCCGAAAGGGAGCAGACCAGGGTGGCACCACAAGGGTGACCTCGCCAAAATCTCCTAGAAAGGCGTGCGCCGAGTGCTCTGGATTGCTAACAGTGGTAGGGGTGAGGTGCAAGTCCTCCAGCATCCTCACGAGAAAGCAATGATACTTAGTGAGATCAGCGGCTGGAGAGATGTGGACAGAAGGTTCCTCTCCCCCAGAAGAGGGGAATGAACTGCTGGAGGGCACCGGCCGCTCAGAGGGCGGCTGCTTGGGGAAAGGTTGAAAAACCTGACTGTCCATCGCCCTAACATAAGCTGGGAACCGAGCAGCCACCACCCTGAACTGGTCTCAGGAGACAGGCCCGCTAGGACCAAGGAAGCCTGGGAGCGCAGGAGAATGTGGCAGAGGAATACAGACACAGCCAAGAAGAGATGTCAGCTGACCTCCGACTGGGCTAAGGAGCGGACTGGGAGAACCCACGGAAGAAGATGCCCCGGAAGACCCCACAGCCAACAGCTGAACAACCATTTCAGAACTGCCTTGGCTGCGCCCGGAAGAATCCCCCTAGTGAGGCGACCGGGGCTGTATAGGTCCAGGAGGACAGTCCACTACCTCAAAAGAATGGGGCTCTCTCAAAGAGACCAAGGAGAACAGAGATCCGCACTACAGCTTCTCTCAGAGCTCGGGTGGACCCCTGAAAAAGGCCGCCGCGCAGACCCCACGCCCCTCTGAGTCCGAAAGAGCCCTCCTCCTCGAGACAGCTAGCCTAGGTAGCAGACACCTCTGGGCAGCACCCGGAGATATGCAGGGCACAGTACCCTCCCCTGCAGTAGATGCCCTGATCGTCCCCAAAGTTGGGTGATCCAGGAACACCACAGGCGAGGGTACCGCTGAAGACGGGTCAGTGAACCCACCAAGACCAGGCTGCAGAGCAGTGGTGGCCTGCACCACTGCCCGCCGCTCAGTACCCCGATCCCAGTCTCGGTAGCCACCAACCCAACATCAGAAGAGGGCTGACAGGCTTGTCGAGGATACCACAGGGCTGCCCATTACACCAGCCAACCCAAAAGAGCCAGACTGTCCATCTGACAGAGCCCGCCTCCGTAGAGGAAGACACCGAGCCCTGTGGCAGACCGTAGGAGGTCACCCACTGCCATCTTTACCAAAGGGGTGCCAGAAACCTAAACCATGCCCGAGTCGGTGCCAGTGCCCTCTACAGCACTGAGAGCGGAATCCACAGGGGGCACGGCTCCAGCCTGAACAGGAGCTCCAGACTCTGGACCAGCCACGGCTCCGAGGACGAAGACGGTGCCGATGGCCCGATTGGCACCAAACACGGTGCGGCCCGGCTCCAAAGCACAGCAACTCTCGTTGAGGGCAGAGGCAACGTCCATGACAGCCGCCATAGCACCGAGGACAGTGACGCAAGGCTCCACGGCGCAATGAACAGCATTGAGGGCAGAGGCGGTGCCGACAACGGCCGAATCAGACAGCCCCACAGTGGCAAGTCCTGAGGACATGGCACCGTGCTCAACTTCCGTGCCACGGATGGGACGGTGCCAAGGCGAGACAGACAAAGATGGTGCCGTAGAAGCTCCCACAGCACCGCTAGCAGTATCGGTGCCGCGAACACCTCTAACAGTAGCCACGACGCCGCACAACAAACCAGCGCCGAGGGCTCCGTCAGGGCCCACAACACCACGAACGGTGCTGAGGCACACAATGGCACCGACCAATGGAGTCGAGGACTGCGCGGACCCAGGCCTTGCGAACCGCAGGTCCAACACCGGGGGAGTCTTCACCCCCCAAAGAGAAGACTGCCGTGGCGGTGCCTCTCGCCCGCCCCCCCAAAAGGAGCAGGACGGGCCTCCTGCACTGCGGAAGGAGCCTCTGCAACATCTAGGCTACTAGTAGCCGAGGCTCCCTCCTCCAAGGTCCGTGTAGAACCAGGAGGGAACCTGGAGGAAAGCCCGAGAGTGCGTGCTGGTCAGTGACAGAATATTTTTGGCCGCATGGGTACAGTCGCATTGGGGGCCAACCTGTCTTGGACAGGACCTATGGGGGCGCAAAAACAAAAACAAAAACACTAAACAGACTCTACGCCGAGAAAACAGACTAATGTAAAGCCCTTACCAGACGACGTAGAGTATGGCAACACACAACCGGCAGGAGAAACAGACGGATTTCGGCACCGACAGAAATTCAATCACCGAGTCGAGAAACTGCGAAGCAGGTCTCAAAATCTTCCCTCAGCGTCCCACGACGTAACCTCTACGGCAGGAGATGCACAACTGGCAAGCAGAGTTGACAGCACCTAACGGCCAACCTGCAAGCGCCATGCAGTGCATCGGCCTCGAGGGCGGTACAGATTCTGCGTCGGCCCCGCCTACCTAAGAAAAAAGCTCCTGCGGGGTCCTGATCCGAGGCCAAGTACCCAACAGTGATGAATAGTGAAGACTGACATATAAGATCTATGCATGATGTAATCCATCTTGCTATGGTCCGTTTGGATGCAGGTCTGCCAGAATTGGCTTCAGTGTAGGTGACAAACAGCTGGCGACCCTCTCCACGAATTTCCACCATCCTCTCCCTGTAATAGGGGAGACAGCACGTATCAGGTCCAAAGTATGGAGCCTGTACTCTGCCTCCGAGGTGTAATTAAGGTAGTATACCAGCAGAGCAAGCACCTGGTTAAGGTGAAACTCAAACCACTTTCATAAGGAATTTCGAGAAGGGCACAGGACAACGTTGTCCCTGTGGAAGACCAGATAAGAGGAGTCCACTGAAAGCACCTGGAGTTCCCCTGTCATCCTCGCAGACGTGATTGCCACCAGGAAGGCAGTCTTCTACAACTGTGACAGCTCACACTTGTGCACTGGTTCGAATGGCTTGCCCATGAGCTTTCCTAATACCAGAAGTAGATCCCACGGAGGTGGAGGATCACGCACCGGAGGGGATATGTGATCCAGGCCTTTGAAAAAGCACCCGACCACAGTCTCCTGCACCGTCAGTTGACCAGCCCAAGCCCGGTAAGCAGAGATAGCTGCCAGGTGCACCCTAAGGGTCGATGACTGCAGACCCCCTTTTGAGACAGACCAAAGGTAGTCGAGAATGTTGGCCACCGGATAGGATAGAGGACCCAGGCCCTTGCCCTTACACCAAATGGAAAACCTTTTCCATTTCAAGGAGTAACATTTTCTGGTCAATTTCTTTCTGGATGCCTCCACCACAGTGAAGACATCCTCGGAAAGACCCAAAGCGTGGAAGTCTACCCACTCAGGTACCAGGCTGTGAGATGAAGGAACTGAAGGTCCGGATGGAATGCCTTCCCCTGATTGAGAGAAATCAGGCCCGGGCATGCTGGAAGCCGCTACGGGGGCCTGCAGCTGAGGCTGAGGAGATCTGCATACCAGAACTGGCGTGGCCAGTCTGGGGCTACCCTGATCACTTTCACCTTGTCCCTCCTCACCTTGAGAAGCACCTTGTAGATAAAGAGAAGGCATAGAGGAGGCCTGGGGCCATGACCTTGAGAAGGCATCCCCCTGCAGAGAGGGGGCCGGCATGGAAGAGCCTCATATTAGTGTTGTCCCAGGAGGCAAACTGGTCCAACATCGGTTTGCCCCAGCGGCAGAACAGCCTGTAAGCTACCTCTGGATGGGGAAATCACTCGTGGGATGTCTCACCTAAGCGGCAGAGCTTCTGCCAGATGGTTAGAGGCTCTTGCCACATGGATGGCTAGGAGATCTGCCGCCAGATGGCTAGAGGGTCCAGATGCGGAGTGCCTCCTCGCACAGCAGATGGGAGTGCGTGCCGCCTTGTTTGCTGAGGTAATACATGGTCTTGGTATTGTCCATCTGGACTTGAACTACTTGGCCCCGGAGCTGAGGAAATAGAAATTACGTTCTTACCGTAATTATGATCTTTCTGTGTATCTTCACCATTCATCACAGATGGGGTACTGGCCGGAGATCAGGACCCGTAGAACCTTTTTTTTTTTTTTTTTTAAAGGATAGGCGGAGCCGACGCAGCATTGGCGCCACCCTCTAGGCCGACGTACTACGTGGCGCTCGAGGATTAGCCATTAAGCTGTGTCGACTCCGCCTGCCTACCAGTTCTGAGTCGCCGGAGAGGTAAGAGGAAGGGATGGAGGGTGGGACAAGAGAGTCCAAGGGACAGAAAAATGAAGAGAAACTGAACTAAAAGGAGAAATAACGACTGAGAGGACAGCATAGAAGAAGTAAAAACTAAGGGGACTGGGTAGGGGCCTCAATCTCTGGAAAAGGAAGAAGGGAGGGAGGGGGAGAGAATTTAGGAGAGAGTGAGAGGTAACAAGAATCCAGGACCCTTGTCCGTCAGACTGTATAGGAACTGCAAGGAGTGGCAAAGCTCACCTGCCAGAATTCAAGGCACAGAATAACTGGCAAACCCCAAAAGCAGAGTCGGCTATTCTGGAGAAGGACAGGGTACAGGGAGTCAGTACTCTCTCTGTAAAGACATTTGGTGAAAAAAAGGGTTCTCTTTTTTTCTTTTTCTTTTTTTTTTTTTTAAAAGAAGGATAACAGAAGGAGGGCAATCACTAGTTCTCACCCTGTAGGGGTGTAGATAATTAGAAGAGAGGAAGTGCCACTCGAACTGTACCCTTTGGGAAGAAATTTACTCTCCTGTGTCCCAACTTTACCCCGCTCAAAAGAGGGGTAGGCACAGAGGGAGGAGGATCCAGAGACTGGAGCCCCAGGGGGATGGCGGGTGGGACTGTGATGAACGGTGAAGATACACAGAAAGATCATAATTACGATAAGAACGTAATTTCTATATCTTATCTGTGTCAATCTTCACCATTCATCACAGATGGGTGAGTACCAAGCATACCCGAAGGGGGTAGACTAAGTGCACCCTAAGGGACAGAGTCCCTTAGCCCTCAGTGGGTGACACACTAAAGGGGGGAACCTTCTGGGCCCGAGGAGGCCCGACAGTGGGGAGAGCGAGACGGGGTCCCCCGGAGGGGAAGAATTTGTCCATACAGACGCTGCCCCCCGCCTCACGAAAAGAGATAGGTTCCTGGTGAGCGAGCAGATCACTCCTACCGGCCAAGGGTGACAACCGAAAGGCGGCCACCGCCGATCTTCTGGAGCAGATCGCTAGTCCTACTACCCTGGTAGCTACCTCACTGGCATCGTAACATGCCCTTGCTTGGTGCCTTGCTAGCTCCAGGCCACGTGCAGAGAGCGATGGCTTGCCTGGTTTGCGCAGAGTCAGGCAAAGCAGCCAGGAATTGACCCAGCGCTGACCACAAGAACCTGTTGTAGGCTGCATAGTGGGCCTGATGAGCAGAGATAGAGAAGCAACCGTGCCGAGTAGAAAGTCCTCCTCCCCAGAAATCGAAATCCGAAGAGTCCTGCTCTGGGGGGCCGGTCACGGTGGAGGGAGCGAAGCCCATCAGGAGTGTCCAGGTGCGTCAATCCGGACTGCGGATGAGGCATAGAACCTGGAGACTCTGGAGGAGTGCATTACCTCTGGCTGAGGTCCCTAGAGGCAGGAACTCCGGAGAAGGACCTCTGCCAGAAACGCATGGACGCCTCCTGAAAGTGAGCAGGCCAGGGGGGCACCACAAGGGTGGGTGCACCGAAATCTCCTAGAAAGGCATGCGCCGGATGCTCTGGATTGCTCGCAGATAGGGGGGAAAGGTGAAGGTCCTCCAACATCCTCGCGAGGAAACGCTGATACTCGGAGAGATCAGTGGCAGGAGAGATGTGGACAGATGGTTCCGAGAGCAGAAGTGGCATCGACTCAGACCACCCCACGCGCCGTGCTCAACCTCGCCGAGGCAAGACTGTAGCAAAAAGCGGCGCCAAATCCAGGGTCACGGCACCGTAAGCGGCGCCGAGCAGAGCCCTGCCGCGCCGAGAGACAGACAGTGCCGACAAGCCCTCGGCACTTCGAACGGCACCGACCGACAGCTGCCGACCTGCCTTCCAACCGCTGAGCGACACTGGGGCTCTCACTTAAGGGGTGACTGCCATAGCGGGCGCCTCCCGCCTACCCCGGAAGAAGCGGGATCGGCTCTCTGCATCGCGGGAGGAGTCTCAACCAAGGCTAGCTACGGGGTTGAGACTCCCTCCTCCACGGCTCAGAGAGAACGGAAGGGACCCGGAGGAAGGCAGAGAGAACGAGCTTTGGCCCGACGAGCGGATCCTACCTCCAAAGTCGGCGTGCTCATCCAACTTTCCACGAGCGCTGTTCGATAACACGGCTGTCCATCGAGAAGCAGACGTCGCACAAATCCATGTAGTGAAGCGGGCCAAGACACGAGAGACACCGGTCATGCTGGTCAGTCACGGAGAAATTGCGGCCACACGGGCACCGACGCATAGGGGGCCGCCCCGGCTTAGATTTCTTGCCCTCCGACCGCGACATGACCTGCGGAAAAAACATCAAAAATAGACTCTACATCGCCAAAATAATAAATAATGGAAATATCTTACAAGCGACGTCGAGTACAGCAGACTAGAACTAGTAGACCGACGAACTATACACGATAAAGGCTAAGGCCTAAAACTTTCTTCACAAACACTTCAAGGCTTCCCACGAGGCAACCTCTACGGCGGAAGACAAAGAACCGGCAGGCAGAGTCGACACAGCTTAACGGTTAATCCTCGAGCGCCACATAGCACGTCGGCCTCGAGGGCGGCGCTGACAAGGCTGGCCCGCCTATCTTTAAAAAAAAAGGCTCCCGAGGGGTCCAGATCTCCGGCCAGTACCCCATCTGTGATGAATGGTGAAGATTGACACAGATAAGATCAAAAGCTGGCCATGCCAGTCTGACTGCTCTGAGCTCCAACAGCTTGATGTGGCATCGTGACTCCTCAGGGGTCCACAGCCCGTGGGCCATTTTGTCAACCATGTGGGCTCCCCAGCCCATGACAGAGACATCGATCCGTAGGGACGACCGTCGGCTCGGGGCGGACAAATGGGATCCCTTCCTCTAACCAATCTGGGGCAGTCCACGATTGGAGCGCGTCCCACACCTTCTGGGTTACAGTGATCAACTGGTCAAAATGACCGTAGCGCTGAGTCCACTGGGCAGCCAGCTCCCGTTGGAGGGGCCGCATGAGCAACTGGCCCCAACAGACCACTAAGGTGCATGCAGCCATGTAACCCACAATGTGCAGAACGTCACAGGCAGGGCGTAATGGCACAACCAGAAATGACTGGGCAAAGGAGGACAGAACCTCAACCCTGTCCAAGGGGAGTCGAGCTCTGCCCCGATGAAGCCCATCACCTCAGAAGCAACGAGATCCAACTTGGCCTCACTGATCAAGAGGCAGAGTTGGGAGCAGGTCTGGAGGGCCAGGTCCCTGAACCTTTCCACCTCCTGTTGGGTGGAACCTGCTAGGAGCCAGTCATCGAGGTAGGGATAAATCCTGACCCTCCCCCTACACACGAGAAGGGCCATCACCACTGCAATGCATTTCAAGACCCGTGGGGCCGATGACATGCCGAACACCATGGCTCAAAACTCATACAGGGTCCCATCAACTCTGAAGCAGAGGAACCACTGATGGTACGGACAGATTGGGACATGAAAGAATACATCCTGCAGATCCAGTGAACATAACCACGTGTTTCGCTCCAAGGATGGTATGATCTGGGACAGAGTGACCATCCAAAAGCTGCATGACAGGACAGACTGATTCACGTCTTGCAGATATGGAAAGGGGTGTCACGCCCCGGAAGTACCTGGAGACAAAGCCAGGGTCTGCTTGAGGATCCACCACTGGAGCTACGCCCTCCTTGCGGAAGAGCTGAGCGATGTAGCCTCAGTGCCGACTGGGACTGAACAGATGCTCTTTCCTCCCAAGGGGCATGGGCTTGGCTTGGAGGATACTGCTCGAATTCCAGAGGCAGTCCCTGACCGACCACTTCAAAAACCCACCTGTCCGAAGTGACAGCAGACCAGGCAGAAAGGAAGTGGCAGAGCCGAACCCCCCATGGGAGGACCCAGAGCTGGCGTGACTCGAGAGGGGTTGGAATCTTCCACCCCATCACTGAGCAGGCTTGAAGGAGGATCCAGGACCAGAACCTCAGCCACCTTTACGGGCCTGGGAGGGCCCGGGCTTGGGCCGGAGGCACCAAGCTTGAGCCTGCTGCTGTCCTCCTTAAAAAGAGGACTGTTAAGATCCAGGGGAAGAATGACGAAAAGGCTTTTTTTTCTTCAGCGGCTTCTCGCCCTAAGAACCCTTGGCAGAAGTAATGTCCAAGGTGGCACTGGACTGCTCAGAGCGCTGAAAGTGATCAGCCACTCCTGGGCCGAATAGGTCGGTAGCGAGGAAGAACACATCAGCTAGTTTGTGCTGGGTATCCGCCAGGAAGGAGGAGAGCCTCAGCAAAGTCCTGCAATGCGAGGCAAGAAAAAATTACTCACCTTAGTAATTCTTTTTCTTCTAATGGAGCCTTGCTGGATTTGACATGTGCAGTTAGCCCCAGCACTTAAACTGCCCCAGAGATGAAAGAGCAGAAGCATAGAACGTTGAGCTCAAGCTCGGACTTCAAACCTCTGTCTGTACTGCATCAGAGTGCAACAGTCCAATTCTTACGAGCAACTAACTACCCCCTGGTGTGGAAATTGTAAACAAACTAATAGGTAAAATTTTGGGTCCCACAGACTCAAGTGGAGAACCCAAAATAGAGAAACCCAAGTAGTGAACTATATATAAAACAATACATAAATCAAGAACAACCCGCCCCACCCAAATGGGAGGGATGTAAGGTGCACACCTTAGGTTCAACATTGTACCTGCCAGACCACAACCCAAAAATACAGGTTACTCACCTGTAACAGGAGTTCTAGGAATGGTATATGTTGTTCATCCACACTCATTGGCAGGTATCCTTGCCGCTTTAAATCTTGCCGGAAGGTCTTCAAGCTTGCTCCTCCCACCCACCCGGGTGGTATAACTCGGCTCCGCCCCATGGCGCTAGATCTGGCCCACTGGAAGCTCAGGTTGTGTGAGCCGGGAGAAGGTTGGAGTGTGTGGATGAACAACATATACCATTCCTAGAACTCCTGTTACAGGTGAGTAACCTGTATTTCTAGGGACATGGATATGTTGTTCATCCACACTCATTGGCAGACTCTAGCAGTTCTCCGGGAGGAGGGAGGCAAGACGCACACCCCAATACTTACTTGGGAAAGAGAGACTGAGAACCGAGGCCCCAAAACCAGCATCCCGGCGTGACTCAAGGTCGATGTGGTAATGGGTAATGAAGGTGTTTGCTGACTTCCGGTAGCAGCCCTGCAGATTTCCTGGATAGGGACGTCCCTGGAAGCAGCCACCGTTGCAGCAGTATGGCGGGTAGAACGAGCTCTTATCCCTCTGGGAGGCTCCATGCCCACCAACTTATAACAGAGATCTATGCAGGAGGTTACCCACCTGCTTATCGTCCGCTTGGCTGCAGGTCTGCCAGATGCGGCTTCAGCGTAGGTGACAAACAGCTGGCGAACCTCTCCCAATTTCAACCAATGCGCCTCCTTATAATAACAGCCTTCTAGGGTCCAGGTATGGAGCCTATATTCGGCCCGAGTGTGATTGGGGTAGAACACCGGCAGAGTCAACACCTGGTTAAGGTGAAACTCAGACACCACCTTCGGAAGGAATTTCGGTGGGGCGAGGACAACCTTGTCCCTGTGGAAGACCAGGTAAGGAGACTCGATGGAAGCACCTGGAGCTCTCCCATCCTTCTGGCTGGCGTGATAGCCACCAGAGAAGCGGTCTTCACGACAGGTGAGAGAGAGCACACCTGTGCATAGGTTCGAATAGGCTTGCCCATGAGCTTTGCCAGTACCAGCAGTAGATCCCACGAGGTGGGGTTCCCAAACTGGAGGGAAATGTGATCAAGGCCTTTGAAAAGCGCCAGACCACCTTCTCCTGCGCCACCGACTGCTTCCCGCCCGCCGTGCAAGCAGAGATGGCTGCCAGGTGCACCTTATAGGTCGCCGACCTAAGCCCTTGACTAGAAAGGACCATAAATAGTCCAAGATGCTTGCCAGGAACAGGAGGAAGGTCCAAGCCCTTGCCCTGACACCAAATGGAAAACCTTTCCATTTGAAGGCATAGCATTTTCTGGTCACTCTCACGGGACGCCTCAACTACATTGGAGGACCCCGCCGGAAAGACCCAAGGCCTGGAACTCTAGCCGCCAGGAACCAGGCCGTCAGGTGCAGGGATTGAAGGTCCGATGGAACACCTTCCCCTGATTGACTGAGAGCAGGTCCGGCGAGCTGGAAGCTGCCATGAGTCCTGGAGCTGAGACTGAGGAGATCTGGGTACCAGAACTGGCGAGGCCAGTCTGGGGCTATCAGAATCACCTGCCTTTGTCCTCCTCGCCTTGAGAAGCACCTTGTGGATCAAGGAAATGGGGAAGGCGAAAAGAGGCCCGGGGTCCACTGCCTCGAGAAGGCATCCCCTGCAGCGAGCCCTGCTGAGGGGGCGGCATGGAACAGACTCAGCTGCGTTCTCCTGGAGGCAAACAGGTCCACCTAAGGTGTGCCCCAATGGGAGAACAGATGCTGTACACCTCCGCAGGAGAGACCACTCGTGGGATGCAGCCCCTATCCGCTCAGGGCATCGGCCAGGGTGTTGGAGGCTCCTGCCACGTGAATGGCTAGGAGATCCGCCTCCAGGCTGCGCACGAGTGACCAATGCGGAGAGCTTCCTTGCATAAAAGCATGGAGGCGCGTCCCGCCCTGGCGGTTTAGATAGTACATGGTCGGGTATTGTCCGCCTGATCGAACCACTTGACCCCGGAGGAACGGGAGCAAAGGCGGTGAGAGCTAGGGACCGCTCGAGCTCCAGCAGGTTGATGTGGCATCGGGACTCCACGGGACCAGAGGCCATGAGCCCGTGTTCCCCAGATGGGCACCCCAACCCATCAGAGAGGCATCGGTCGATAGAGAGACCGCTGCTCGGCGGACGAACGGGATGCCCTCCTGCAAATGATCTGGAACGGTCCACCACTGAGCGTCTCCACATCCCTGTGTCACCGACACAAGCTGGTCCAAAGGATCGAGCGTGAGACCACTGGCTGGCCAGTCCCCACTGAAGGGGACGCATGTTCCAGCGGGCCCAACGGACCACGCTGGTGCAGGCCGCCATGAGACCCAGGAGGCGCAGAAACGTCCAGGCAGGGCGCAATTGCCCAACCAGAAATGATCGGGCAAGGAGGAAAGAACCTCGGCCCTGTCCGCCGGGAGCACGCTCTGGCTCGAAGAGAGTCGAGCTGCGCCTGATGAATAGAATCACCTGCTCTGGCTCGAGTCTCGACTTGGCCTCGTTGATAAGGAGGCCCAGTTGAGAGCAGACCTTGGAGGCCCAGATCTCTGGACCACTCCGCCTCCTTCCTGGAGGGAGCTGCTATCAGCCAGTCGTCCAGGTAAGGGTACACCGGACCCCTCGGCGCGCAGAAATGCTGTCACCACTGCCATGCATTTGGTGAAGACCCTGGAGCTGGAGACAAGTCAAGGGCATGGCTTGAACTCAAGAGGGATCCTTCCCGCCGGAAGCGAAGGAATCTCTGGTGAGACGGACGGATAGGGACGTGAAAAACGCGCCCTGCAAGTCCAGAGAGCAGAACCACACGCCACGCTCCAAGGATGGTATTATCTGAGCCAGAGTGACCATCCTGAAGGTTCGAGACCTTAGGAACTTGTTTAGGTCGTGAGGTCGAGAATGGGCGCCAGCCCCCGTCCGCTCGGAACCAGGAAGTACCTGGACACAAACCCTGGGTCTGAAGGAGGGTCCACCACCTCTCTTATCACCTCCTTCTGGAGGAGGGAGAGCGATGTCGGCTCGGCGAGCCTCCAGTGAGGCTGGGGATCCGCCCTGAGGGGCGACTGCTTGAAGGGTGGTGCCTGCTCGAATTCCAGAGGCAGGCCTCTTCCCACCACCTCCAAGACCCACCTGTCCGTGGAAACAGCGGACCAGGCAGAAGCGGAAGTGCGGGCCGTCCCCACGGGGACCCAGGGAGTAAGGTGGCGGGAATGGGGCGACACCCCTCAGCCGTCACTGGGCAGGCTTGGAGGAGGGACCGCCGAGGGACCTCCTGGGCCCTTTCCTCCCTGCCTCCTGTTAGAGGAAGCCGGCGGCTTGAGTTTGGGATGCCAAGGCCGAGCCTGCTGGCCCTGACGTTGCTGGGCCGGGCGCGGGGCACAGAAGCACGAAAGGGCTTAGGCTGTGGCTTGCGCCTTGTCCTTCTGAGCGGAAGAGACCGAGTCCAAGGTAGCATTGGACTTCTCGATCCTCTGCAGGTGACCTTCCACCCCAGGGCCGAAGAGGTCAGTCCCCAAAAGGAACATCCGCCAACTTGTGCTGGGTATCCGGACAAAGGTGATATCTCGTCAAGTCTGCCGACGACAGCCACTGCGCCGCCACCGATCTGGCACATGAGTCCCTATATCCAAAGCAGTCTGGAGCTGCTGTTTGGCCACTGCTCTCCCTGGTCCCGCACCTGCTTAACCGTAGTCTGCAGATCGGGCGGAAGATGAGGGATGACCTCATCCAGGAGCCCAACAGGGCATGAGAAAAATGTGCCATGAGGACGGCCGAACTGGCCTGACGGGGCCGAGAGAGGACGAGCGAGACTTTTCGCCCGACATAGTCCAATTTCTTGGACTCCTTGTCAGGAGGTTTGTCCACATCCCTGGCGTTAGCCGGGCCTACCGGAAAACGCTGTCGGTAACCAACCCTCAGCAGAGGGTGTTCCAAAACGACAAGGAACCGTGGGGACCGCATACTTCCTGGCCATCCTGGCCGAAGGCCAGGGCAGGAAGCAGGGCGCTGCCAAAGCTCCAGTGCCGACCCACTATGGCCTCGGCCACCGGAAAGGCCTCCGTCGGAGAATCCCCTTGGTCCAGAATCTCCGTGAGGGGATACCTGGCCCGTTTGGAAACGGGTTCGAGCTCCATCCCGATGGACTCCGAGATGAGCCGAAGCAGTACTAGGAAGGACGACGGGTTATCGCCCAATGACTGACTCCTGAAGACTCCAAGTCCAGTCGCTTGGAGAAAAGGAGGAATCATCTTGACTCGGAAGAGTCCTCAAGAGCTGCCTCTGGCCTGAGCCACCCTTCACCTGCCGAGGTCGGTCGGGAGTGAGGTAACTGACAGCCGATGGGGTAGACCTCAGCCACCGAGAATTCTTGGTCGGAGCCCCAACAGGTGGCTGTGGAGGCGGAGGTTCCACCGAATCGGTGGAGCAGTTGGTTTTGGCCGAACAACCGCCTGGTATAGGCCCTCGGATAAGTCGAGGTTGTGTCGGACGCCCGTGACAGCTACTTAATGGCCGGGAAGGCGACGGGTTGGCTTACTCCGCCAGGAGGAGTTGTTGCAACATGAGGTCTCGCACGCCGACGAATTTACGCCAAGCCTCCCTCGCCAGAGGAGGAGGACGAGGACGAGCGCGACGCTGCATCAAGGTGCCGAGACCGCCTATGACGGTGGGATCGCTGACTGCTAAGAGGTCCGGGACCGAGAGTCCCGGAATTTCCGAGGTCGGTGCGGGAGGTGTCGCCGAACCGCACTCCCTTCGCCTCGGATGGTCCATCTGAGGGCTCCGAACCGGAGGCACAGGCGAGCCCACGGGATCTCAACTCCTCCCGGGGAACCGGGAGAGGGAATCTCGCCGTTAAAGGCGACAGCCCGGCCCAACGGGTCGAGAAAATCTCGACTTCGCCGGTGGGAGTCTCGGTCAACTGACCTGGACGGGAACACCGTGAGGCCAGTGGCCGATGCCGGCCTCACCGGCCGACGGCCCGACGACTCGGGAGAGGGACCTTCCGCCTCCCAAGAGCGCCGACGGAGGGACTTACCCTGTCCTTCTTTTGGACCGAGAATAAGGTCCAGCAGACGTGACCTTCTCCCTTAGTGAGAGGGACAGACAAAGCTCCTTAAAAGAAGCCGTGTAGGAAGAACCAGAGAGGCGGGATAAATGCAGCGGCCGAGGAAGGCTCTGACCGCGCCGCCTCCCTCTTGAGGCGACCATCCGCTCGAGCTGATCCACGAACCCATAGCCGCGACACACGCCACCGGGCCTCTTGGACTTCACCGAGGGGAACGCTTCTCGGACGCCCAGTTGCAATCGGGCAGCACGGTTTCGAGGACGAGGCCGAGAAAGATGAGCACAGGTCGCAAGCTCGCGGTCGCTCAAGGCCTAAGCAGTAGACACACGTGGAGTGTGGATCCGGCCCAAGACATCTTCTGCCCGCATGGGCATCTCCAAACCGGGAGTCAATTTGTCCATCGAGTCGCGAGGGATCGAAGACTGAAGTCTTTTTCGCAAAATTTATTTTAAACCGCAAAACGGAGAAATAGGAACCAGTCTCAAACGCAGAGCGTTAAGGAGGGAACCTGAGCTTCCAAACAGTAAGGAAGATCTGGCGTCATGGGGCGGAGCCGAGAGTTATACCACCCGGGTGGGTGGGAGGAGCAAGCTTGAAGACCTTCCGGCAAGATTTAAAGCGGCAAGGATACCTGCCAATGAGTGTGGATGAACAACATATCCATGTCCCTAGAAACTAAGTTCTGAGAGGTGAGATCGGAGGGGGAAGTCAGAATACAGCAAGACTCAATTAGAAGAAACACAATTACTAAGGTGAGTAATTTTTTCTTCAAACAAAATCTTGCTGTATTCTGACACATGCAGACTACCAAGTAGTACCTCCATGGAGGAGGGTAGCAAACCTATTTTGAGAACAAGCTCTGCAGTACTGCTGTAACAAACCAAGCATCACTCCTAGCCTGGATATCCAGATAGTAATGCTTGGTGAATGTATGGACAGTATTCCAGGTAGCTGCTTTGCAAATCTCTAGTAAAGGTACATCTCTGGTAGCGGCCAGAAAAGCTGCTGTACCCCTAGTCAAGTGGGCCCTCAGGCCTGAGGGAGGGTTTTACCTAGTTTGATAGAACTGTATACAGGTTACAATCCACCTGACGATAGTTCTTTTAGTAGCTGGCCTACCTTTTCCCACTTCACCATAAGTGAGAAACAAATAGAGAGTCATTCCTATATGCCTTAGAATACACTATGTAATAGCCAAGTGCCCATTTAACATCCACACTGAGTAACCTTTCTCCTGAAGAGGAATGATCAGCGAAAAACTCAGTAAGGGACATGGACTGGTTCAGATGGAAATCTGAGACCACTTTGGGTAAGAACCTCGTATTGGTTCTGAGGACCACCATATCTCTATATGATGATAAAATCAGGTTCAACTGACAGGGCCTGTAATTCACTAATTCACCTGGCAGAAGTGACAGCTACCACAAATACAGGTTACTCACCTGTAACAGGAGTTCTAGGAATGGTATATGTTGTTCATCCACACTGTCTGGCAGGTTCCTTGCCGCTTTAAATCTTGCCGGAAGGTCTTCAAGCTGGCTTCTCCCACCCACCCAGGTAGTAAAACTCTCAGATCCGCTCCATGACGCCAGATCTAGCCCGCTGGAAGCCAGGTTTTGCGTCAAAGCCGGGGAGGCTGGGTGGGTTGTGTGGATTAACAACATACACCATTCCTAGAACTCCTGTTACAGGTGAGTAACCTGTATTTCTAGGGACATGGATAAGTTGTTCATCCACACTGTCTGGCAGACTCCTAGCAGTTCTCCGGGAGGAGGGAGGCAAGGCGCACACCCCCTACTTAGGAAATAAAGACTGGAGAACCAAGGCCCCAAAACCAGCATCCCGGCATGACTCAGTCGATGTGGTAGTGGGTGATGAAGGTGTGTGCTGACTTCCAGGTAGCAGCCCTGCAGATTTATTAGATAGGGACGTCCCTGGAAGCAGCCACCGATGCAGCGGTATGGTGGGTAGAATGAGTTCTTATCCCTCTGGGAGGCTCCATGCCCGCCAACCTACAGCAGAGATCTATGCAGGAGGTGACCCACCTGCCTATCGTCCACTTGGCTGCAGGTCTGCCAGGTGCGGCTTCAGCGTAGGTGACAAACAGCTGGCGAACCTCTCCGCGAACTTCAGCCATCCGCTCCTCGTAATAAGTGAGCGCTCTTCTAAGAGTCCAAAGTATGGACCCTATATTCGGCCTCAGAGGTGGGACTGGGGTAGAACACCAGCAGAGTCAACACCTGGTTAAGGTGAAACTCCGACACCACCTTCGGAAGGAATTTCAGGTGGAGGCGCAGAACAACCTTGTCCCTGTGGAAGACCAGATAAGGAGACTCGATGGAAAGTGCCTGGAGCTCTCCCATCCTTCTGGCAGACATGATAGCCACTAAGAAGGCGGTCTTCCAGGACAGGTGAGAGATGTCACACCTGTGCATCGGTTTGAATGGCTTGCCCATGAGCTTTGCCAATACCAGCAGTAGATCCCACGGAGGTGGAGATTCTCGCACTGCAGGGGATGTGTGAACAAGGCCTTTGAAAAAGCGCCCAACAACCTTCTCCTGCGCCACCAACTGCTTCCCGGCCACGCAAGATAAGCAGAGTTGGCTGCTAGGTGCACCTTAAGGGCCTTCGACCGAAGACCTAGCTGAGAAAGGGACGACAGGTAGACCAGAATGCTAGCCAACGAACAGGAAGAAGGGTCCAACCCCTTCTACTGACACCAAATGGAGAATCTCTTCCATTTGAAGCCATAGCATTTTTTGGTCAACTCCTTACAGGATGCCTCAATCACGTTGAGGACTACGTCCGAAAGACTCAAGGCCTGGAACTCTAGCTGCTCAGAAACCAGGCTGTCAGGTACAGGGATTGAAGGTCCGGATAGAGTACCTTCCCCGTGTTGACTGAGATCAGGTCAGGGCAGCCTGGAAGCCACCTCGGGAGCCTGGAGCAGAGGCTGAGTAGATCTATGTACCAGAACTGGTGGGGCAATCTGGGGCTACCAGAATCACCCGCGCCTTGTCCCTCCTCGCCTTGAGAAGTACCTTGTAGATCAAGGGAAATGGGGGAAAGGCGTGGAAGAGGCCCGGGGTCCACGGCCTCGAGAACGCATCCCCCTACAGCGAGCCCTGCTGAGGGGGGCCGGCATTAAACAGTCTCAGCTCAGATTCTGGAGGCAAACAGGTCTGCCTGAGGCGGCCCCAGTGGGAGAAGAGATCTTGTACTACCTCTGGCAGGAGAGACCACTGCGGACACGCAGCCCCTATCCGGCTTAGGGCATCGGCCAGGGTGTTGGAGGCTCCTGCCACGTGAATGGCAAGGAGATCCGCCTCCAGGCTGCGCACAAGTGACCAAATGCAGAGAGCTTCCCTGCACAGAGGCATGGAGCGCATCCCGCCCTGGTGGTTTAGATAGTACATGGTCTTGTCCGTCTGGACCTGAACCACTTGACCCCGTAGAAACGGAGCACAGATGGTGAGGGCTAGATGAACCGCTCGAAGCTCCAGCAGGTTGATGTGACATCGGGACTACCGAGGGGACCAGAGGCCGTGCGCTCTGTGCTCCCCCAGATGGGCACCACAACCCATCAGAGAGGCATCGGTCGATAGAGAGACCATCGGCTCGGGGAAGACAAACGGGATGCCATCCTGCAGATGTGCCGGAACGGTCCACCACTGGAGAGCATTCCACATCCACTAGGTCACTGTCACTAGCGGATCCAACGGATCGAAGTGCTGTGACCACTGGCTGGCCAGTCCCCATTGAAGGAGACACATGTACCAGAGGGCCCAATGGACCACGCTGGTGCAGGCCACAATGAGGCCCAGGAGGCGCAGGAAGTCCCGGGCAGGGCGCGATTGCCCAACTAGAAATGATTGGGCAAAGGAGGAAAGAACCTCGGCCCTGTCCACCGGGAGCCGTGCTCTGGCTCGAAGAGAGTCGAGCTCTGCCCCGAAGAAATGTATCACCTGCTTCGGCATGAATTCCGACTTGGCTTCGTTGATGAGGAGGCCAATCTGAGAGCAAACCTGGAGGGCCAGAACTCTGGACTACTCCACCTCTGCTCTGGAGGGGGCTGCAATCAGCCAGTCGTCCAGGTAGGGGTACACCCGGACCCTTCGGTGCCGCAGAAATGCTGTCACCACTGCCGTGTATTTGGTGAAGACCCTGAGAGCTAGGGAGAGGCCGAAGGGCATGGCCCGGAACTCGTAAAGGGATTCCTCTGCTCTGAAGCGGAGGAATCTCTGATGAGACGGACGGATTGGGACGTGAAAGAATGCTTCCCGGAGGTCCAGGGAACAAAACCAAACGCCTCATTCCAAGGATGGTATTATCTGAGCCAGAGTCACCATCCTGAAGGTCCGAGACCTTAGGAACTTGCTCAGGTCGTGCAGGTCGAGAATGGGGCGCCAGCCCCCCATCCGTTTTGGGACCAGGAAATACCTGGACACAAACCCCTGGTCTGGAGAAGGATCCGCCACCTTCCTGATCACCTCTTTTTTGAGGAGCAGGGCAGTATCGGCTCGGCCTGCCGACAACTAGGCTGCGGACCCTGTAGCCCCCCCGAGGGGTGACAGCTCGAAAGGGTGGGGTCTGCTTGAACTCCAGAGGCAGGCCCTTTCCTACCACCTCCAAAACCCAGCGGTCCGTGGTGATAGCGGACCAGGTGGAAAGGAAATGGCGGAGCCATCCCCCCATGGGGGGAACCCAGGGGGGAGTGACGAGGCTGGGGGTGACACCCCTCAACCAGTCACTGGGCAGGCTTGGAGGAGGGACCGGCTGAGGGACCTCCTGGGTCTTTACCTCCCTGCTTCCTGTTGGAGGAAGCCGCGGGCTTGGGTTTGGCATGCCAAGCTCTAGCCAGCTGGCCCCGATGCTGGTGCTGTTGGGCCGGACGTGCCGCAGGCGCAGAAGGACAAAAGGGTTTGTGCTGCTGCTGACAGCAGCCTTTGTCCTTCTGGGCGGAGCTTACAGAGTCCAGGGTGGCATTGGACTTTTCGATCCGCTGGAGGTGACCTTCCAACTCCAGGGCCGAACAAGTCAGTCCCCAAGAAGGGGACATCCGCCAACTTGTGCTGGGTATCCGCCGTAAAGGTGGATATCCTCAACCATGCCCTGCGGCGCATGGCCACTGTGGCCGCCACTGATCTGGCACAGGAATTCCCTATGTTCACAGCTGTCTGGAGCTCCTGCTTCGCCACTGCCCTACGCTGGTCCCGGACCGTGGTCTGGAGGTCGGCCAGGAGACGAGGGATCACCTCATCCAGGGAGCCCATGAGGGCATGGGAGAAGTGCCCCATCAGCACGGCTGAGCTGACCTGGCGGAGGCCAAGGGAGGACGCAGCGTACACCTTGCGCCCGGCATAGTCCAGCTTTTTGGACTGCTTGTCAGGGAGCTTGTCCCCGTCCCTGGCGTTCCTGGAACGCTGGAAAATGCAGTCTGTGACCAACCCCTCGGCAGAGGGGTGTTCCGAAAAACCGTGCAGAGAGCGGGTAGGGACCGCATACTTCTTGGCTAAAGGCGCAGGACAGGAAGCAGGCCGTTGCCAAAGCTCCAAGGCTGGGCTGACAATGGCCTCAGCCACAGGAAAGGCCTCCGTGGGTGAATCCCCTCAGTCCAGTATCTCAGTCAGGGGATACTTGGCCCGTTTGAACATGGGCTCGAGCTGCATCCCGGTGGACTCCAAGATGAGCCGAAGCAGACCCATAAAGGACGATGGGCTTTCGTCTAGTGACTGGCCCCCGGAGGACTCCAGGTCAACCTGCCCGGAGAATAGGGAGGAGTCTGACTCCGAAGAGTCTGCGAAGAGTTGCCTAGGGCCTGAGCCACCCTCCACCTGCCGATGAGGGTTGGCAGTGAGGGTGACCGACAACCTGTGGGGCAGGCCTTGAGCCGACCGAGAATCCTTGGTCGGTGCCCTCGATTTCGGCTGTGGAGGCGGAGGTTCCACCACAATCAGAGGGACAGCAAGCTTAGGCCGAACAACCGGCCCAGACATGGGCATCTCAACTGCAGCAAGAGGTTGTTTCGGCCAATCGGGAGACAGCCACTTGATGGCCGGGGAAGGTGTCGGAGTCGACATAGCCCCGGACAAGAGTAACTGCTGCCACATCAGCTCCTCGTACCGTCGACGCAATTTGCGCCGTAGCCTCTCCTCATCCGAGGAGGAAGACGAGGAGGAGCGGCATCGCCGCTTGCCTCGATGCCGAGAGACTGCCGATGGCAGGATCGGCTGGACAGAGAAGACGTCCGAGAGAGAACCTCGGTGTGTCCGAGGGCGAGCCTGGGAGGAAGCAGGAGACAACCGCTCCTCCCTCGGCTCGGACGTCTTAACCGGGGACTGCTGCACCGACTGCGCAGGTAAATCCTCGATTACCACCGGGGGAACCGGCAAAGACGGGATGTCTGCCTCACAAGTCGACAAACCGTCCGACGGGTCGAGAAATATCTCGACCGCGAAGCCTGCCTCAGCCAGCTGACTTGACTGGGACACCGTGAAGCCAGCAGCCTTAGCTGCAACCTTGACCGAAGTCGATGGTCGGCTGTCCTGGGAAGGGGACCTCTCCCGCGAACGCCGACGATGGTACTTACCCTTGGGATCCTTCTTCATGGACCGAGAGGAATGTTACGATGGCCCCACTCCCTTCGTGGAAATGGAATGGCAAAGCTCCTTGAACGAAGCAGAATACGAGGTACCCAAAGAGAGCGGGATAAATGCCACGACCGAGGAGGAGGAAGATGCGGCCTGGGCTGCCTCCTCCTCGAGGGCGACAATCTGCTCGAGCCGCTCAGCCGAGCCAGCCGCCGTGGAAACCGCCCAACAGGCCTCTTTCGACTTAAACGTGGTAGCGCTGGGCCAAGCTTCAACCGGGCAGCGGTCCTCCAAGACGCTGATCAGAACGAACAGCAAGATTCGAAGGCCTGCGGATCGTGTTCTAGGCCGAGGCAGTAGACGCACGTGGAGTGCGGATCCGTCCTACACATCTTCTACCCACACTGGCACCACCGAAAAACTGGGAGTCTATTTGTCCATCGAAGACGCAAGGGAAAAGGAAGACCGAAGTCTTGAAAATTTTTAAACGAGTTTTGGACGAACCGAAGAAATAGGATCCAGTCTAACACGCAGAGCGTTAAGGAGTGAACCCGAGCTTCCAAGCGGTAAGGAAGATCTGGCATCATGGGGCGAAGCCAAGAGTTTTACCACCCGGGTGGGTGGGAGGAGCCAGCTTGAAGACCTTCCGGCAAGATTTAAAGTAGCAAGGAACCTGCCAGACAGTGTGGATGAACAACATATCCATGTCCCTAGAATAAACATTTTTTGCAAATTCTACAACTGATCCTGGGTTTTACTATGCGCTTTTTTTTTTTTTAACTTTATCTTCCTGACACCCCGGGAATCCTTCAGGAGTACCCACACAGATCTCCATCCTACTACCAACTTGAACCCCCGCATTCCCCTGTCCTCTCCTCCCCTGAACGACTGAAGGCTGACCTGACCCCCGGTACCATTTCCGGGGTTGATTTCGCTCCCACCAGCAGCTGCCACCTAAGTATGAGGGGCCTACCTGCAAGTCATCTGGTCCTACGGGAGAGAGAGAGAGAGAGAGAGAGAGAGAGAGAGAGATCCTTGGCGCGTCTGGGACGGTGTTTGGGATGTGGGAGGGTCCAATGGGGTCACCGTCATCTCCCAACGTGCCAGAAGTATTTCCTTTGCTTTTTCTGTCCACCCCCCTGCGGAGCCCGGACAGCAAGGCTACAGAATGCCATGGCTCTGCCCCGTCAGGCATTACGCCGCGCCGCTACACTGGCAACTCTCCAAGCACCACCAGAGGTCGCTCCTAGAGCGCGTGCACTCCCACCCCATGGAAGAGAGAGCAGTCTTCAAGCTGGATCCCCACCCCCACCCGGGTGGTAAAACTCTCGGCTCCTTCCCATGACACCAGATCTAGCCCGCTGGAAGCCAGTTTGCGCTTCGAAGCCGGGGAGCTCAGGTGGGTTGTGTGGATGAACATATACCACTCCTAAAACTCCTGTTACAGGTGAGTAACCTGTATTTCTAGGGACGAGGATATGTTGTTCAATCCACACTTACACTACTGGCATACTCCTAGCAGTTCTCCGGGAGGAGGGAGGCAAGGCGTGCACCCCCTACTTAGGGAATAAGGACTGGAGAACCGAGGTCTCAAAACCAACATCCCGGCGTGACTCAAGGTCAATGTGGTAGTGGTTAATGAAGGTGTGTGCTGACTTCCAGGTAGCAGCCTTGCAGATTTCCTGGATAGGGACGTCCCTGGAAGCAGCTGTATGGTGGGTAGAATGAGCTCTTATCCCTTTGGGAGGCTCCATGCCCACCAACCCAAAACAGATCAATGCAGGAGGTGACCCACCTGCCTATCGTCCGCTTGGCTGCAGGTCTGCCAACTGTGGCTTCAGCGTAGGTGACAAATAGCTGGCAAACCTCTCCCCGAACTTCAGCCGTCCGCTTCTTACAGTAAGAGAGCACTCATCTAGGGTCCAGAGTATGCAGCCTATATTCGGCCTCCGAGGTGTGGTTGGGGTAGAACAGCAGCAGAGTCAACACCTGGTTAAGGAGAAACTGCGACACCACCTTCCGAAGGAATTTCGGGTGGTGGCGCAGGACAACCATGTCCCTGTGGAAGACCAAATAAGACGACTCCTCGATGGAAAGCGATTGGAGCTCCCCATCCTTCTGGCAGACATGATAGCCACCAAGAAGGCGGTCTTCCACGACAAGTGAGAGATGTCACACCTGTGTATCAGTTCGGATGGCTTGCCCATGAGCTTAGCCAATACCAGCAGTAGATCCCACATAGGTGGAGGTTCTCGCACTAGAGGGGATGTGTGATCAAGGCCTTTGAAAAAAGCACCCGACCACCTTCTTCTGCGCCACCGAATGCTTCCCAGCCCGCACCCGGTAAGCAGAGATGGCAGCCAAGTGCACATTAAGGGTCGTCGACTGAAGCCCTAGCTGACAAAGGACCACAGGTAGTCCAGAATGCTAGCCAAAGAACAGCAGGACTGGTCCATCCCCTTATCCTGACACCAAATTGAGAATCTTTTCCATTTGAAGGCATAGCATTTTCTGATTGACTCCTTACAGGATGCCTCAACAACGCTGATGACCTCGTCGGAAAGACCCAAGGCCTGGAACTCTAGCCACTCAGGAACCAGGCCGTCAGGTGCAGGGATTGAAGGTCTGGGGTGGAGTACCTTCCCCTTGTTGTCCGAGATCAGGTCCGGGCAGGCTGAAAGCCGCCTCGGGAGCCTGCAGTTGAGGCCGAGGAGATCTGGATACCAGAAATGACGGGGCCAGTCTGGGGCTACCAGAATCACCTGCGCCTTGTCCCTCCTCGCCTTGAGAAGCACCTTGTGGATCAAGGGAAATGGAGGAAAGGCGTAGAAGAGGCCCTCGAGAAGGCATCGCACTGCTGCGAGCCCTGCTGAGGGGGGCGGGCATGAAACAGCTTCATCTTCGCATTCTCTCTGGAGGCAAACAGATCAACCTGAGGGGTGCACCAGTGGGAGAACAGATCTTGCACTACCTCCGGCAGGAGAGACCACTCATAAGATGCAGCGCCTATCCGGCTGAGGGCATCGGCTAGACTGTTGGAGGCTCTTAAACATGGATGGCTAGGAGATCCCCCTCCAGTCTGATCACGAGAGACCAAGTGCAGAGAGCCTCCTTGCACACAGGCAAGGAGGGCGTCCTGCCCCTGTCGGTTTAGGTAGTACACGGTCATGATGTCCGTCTGGACCTGGACCACTTGACCCTGTATAAACGGAGCGAAGGTGGTGAGCGATAGTCGGACCACTCGAGGCTCCAGCAGGTTGATGCGGCATCGAGACTCCTGAGGGGACCAGAGGCCATGAGCTCTGAGCTTCCCCAGATGGGCACCCCAACCCATCAGAGAGGAGTCAGTCATCAGAGTGACCGTCGGCTCGGGGTGGACAAACGAGATACCCTCCTGCAGATGAGCTGGAACGAGCCACCACTGGAGGCCGTTCCACATCTCCTGGGTCACTCTCACTGTCTGGTCCAGAGGACCGGAGCACTGTGATCACTAGCAGGCCAGCCCCCTTTGCAGGGGATGCATATGCCAGCGAGCCCAACGGACCACGCTGGTGCAGGAAGTCCTGGGCAGGGCGCAATTGCACAACCAGAAATGATTGGGCAGGAGGAAAGAACCTCAGCCCTGTCCGCCGGGAGCCGTCCTCTGGCTCGAAGAGAGTCAAGCTCCGCCCCAATAAACTGAGTCACCTGCGATGGCACGCGTTCCGATTTGGCCTCGTTGATGAGGAGACCAATCTGAGAGCAGACCTGGAGGGCCAGATCCCCTGGACCGCTCCACCTCCAGCCTGGAGGGAGTTGCAATCAGCCAGTCGTCCAGGTAAGGGTACACCCAGACCCTTTGGTGCCGCAAGAATGCTGTCACCACTGCCATACATTTGTTGAAGACCCTGGGAGCTGGAGAGAGGCCGAAGGGCATGGCTCGGAACTCGTAAAGGGATCCCTCTGCCCTGAAGCGGAGGAATCGCTGGTGAGATGGACGGATTGGGACGTGAAAGAACGTGTCCTGAAGGTCCAGAGAACAGAACCACACGCTTCGGTCCAAGGATGGAATGATCTGAGTCAGAGTGACCATCCTGAAGGTGCAAGACCTTAGGAACTTGTTCAGGTCGTGTAGGTAGAGAATGGAGCGCAAGCCCCCCGTTCGTATTGGGACCACGAGGTACCTGGACACATACCCCGGGTCTGGAGGAGGGTCCGCCATCTCCCTGATCACCTCCTTCTGGAGGAGCAGGAAAATGTCGGCTCGACAAAGTGACAGGCTGCAGAACCCGTAGCCCCCTGTGGGGCAACAGCTTGATAGGGTGGGGACTGCCCAAATTCCAAAGGCAGACCCCAGCCTACCACTTCCAACACCCAGCAATCCGTGTTGACAAAGGACCAGGCGGAAAGGAAGTGGCGGAGCCTGGGGAGAAGTGACGAGGTTGGGGGCGACACCCCTCAACCCATCACTGGGCAGGCTTGAAGGAAGGGCTGGCCGAGGAGCTGCCTGGGCCTTTCCCTCCCGGCTTCCTGCTGGAGGAAGCAGCAGGCTTGGCGTTGGGGTGCCAAATGCGAGCCTGCCAGACCAGGTGCTGGTGTGTAGCTAGGCCGGACGTCCTGCATGGGCTGAAGGATGAAAGGGCTTACGCTGCTGCTGGCGGCCTTCGTCCTTCTGGGCAGACGTGACAGAGTCCAAGGTGGCGCTGGACTTCTCAATCCGTTGGAGACAACCCTCCACCCCGGGACCGAACAAGTCGGTACCCAGGAAGGTAACATCTGCCAGCTTTTGCTGCGTATCCACCGTAAAGGTGGAGGTCCACAGCCAAGCTCTGCGCCGCATGGCCACTGCAGTCGCTACTGACCGGGCACACGAGTCAGCGATGTCCAAATAAGTTTGGAGCTGCTGTTTGGCCACCGCCCTTCCCTGGTTCCGCACCTGCTTGACCATCATTTGAAGGTCAGCCGGGAGATGACCAATCACCTCATCCAGGGAGCCCAAAAGGGCATGTGAAAAGTGTGCAATCAGGACGGCCATGTTGGCCCGACTAAGGCCAAGGGAGGAAGCAGCATCGACTTTCCGCCCAGAGTAGTCCAATTTCTTGGACTCTTTTTCCGGTGGCTTGTCCACATCCCGAGTGTTCCCGGAACTCCGAAAACGCTATCAGTCACTAACCCCTCCGCAGCGGGGTACTCAAAGAAACCGAAGAGTGAACTGATAGGGACAGCATACTTCCAAGCCATCCTGGCTGAAGGTGCTGGACAAGAATCTGGCCACCACAGCTCCAGGGTCGGGCCAACAAAGACTTCGGCCACTGGAAAAACCTCCGTAGCGGAATCCCCTCGGTCCAGCATCTCCGTGAGGGGACACTTGGACCATTTTGAAACGGGTTCAAGCTTCATCCCAGTGGATTCTGAGATGAGTCAAAGCATTCCGAGGAACGAGGATGGGCTCTCGTCCACCGACTGACCCCCAGCAGACTCCAGGTCAAGCAGCCTGGAGAACAAGGAGTCGTCGTCAGACTCCAAGGAGTCTGCAAACAGCTGCCGAGCGCCTGAGCCACCCTCCACATGCCGAGGTTGATCGGTAGTGAGGGTGACCAACAACCTATGGGGCAAACCCTGACCAGACCGAGAATCCTTGGTCGGGGCCCCAGTCATTGGTTGTGGAGGCGGAGGTTCCACAACAGTGGGTGGTGCAGCCAGTTTCTGCCGAACAACTGGTGCCGGCTTCGGCTCCTCGACCACTATGAGGGGTTGCTTCGGCCGCTCCGGTGACAGCCACTTAATGGCCGGAAAAGGAGACGGAGTTGGTTTATTCCCGGACAATAAGAGCTGCTGCCACATTAAATCCTCATAGCGCCCGGCACAATTTGCACCAGAGCCTATCCTCACGAAATGGACAACCGGATGGTGAGCGCGCTTGCCATAGTGCCGAGACAAACCGCCTCGACCGCTGGACTTGAAAAGGCCAGAGTTCGAGACCAAGACCTTCTGGGATTCCAAGGTGGGACAGAGAGGGGGTAGGGGGAAACCTGCTCCTCCCTTGGTTCAGGGATCTTAACCGGGAACTCTGGCACAGGAGGCACAGAAAAGTCCTCCATTTCCACCAGAGGAACTGGTGAAGGGTCGTCTTCTCCAGTCGACAGACCATACGACAGGTCGAGAAAAATCTCGACGGCGTCGACCGTTGTCTCGGTCGACTGACCTGATTGGCACACCGTGAAGCCAGCGGCCTTAGCTGCAACGTCGACCGAAGTAGACTGTCAACTATATGAGGAAAGGGACCTCTCCAGCTCCCACAAACGTCGACAGTGGGACTTACCTTTAGAGTCCTCCTTCTTGGACCGAGAGGAATATCCCAATGGCCCTTCTCCCTTGCTGGAGAGGGATTGGCAAAGCTCCTTAAAAGAAGCTATATAATAATAGCACAAGGAGAGCGGGATAAATGCCACGACCGAGGAAGATGAAGATGCAGCCTGGGCCGCCTCCTTCTCAAGGGCAATCATCTGCTCCAGCTTGTCTGCCGAGCCCGCCGCCGGATGTGCCTCCTTCGACTTCAGAGGATAATGTTTTCCAGGGCGCCCCAAGAACAATCGGGCAGCGCGGTCCTCCAAGACCGAAGCGGAAAAGGATTTGCATCAACTCACAGGCCTATGGGTCATGGGGGAGTCCTAGGTAGTAAACGTAGGTGGAGTACGGGTCAGTCAGGGACATCTTCTGCCAGCAGGGGCACTGACGAAATCCGGGAGTCGATTTGTCCATCGCAGGGAAAACGACCAAAGTCCTAATTTTTAGAAAAGTTTCGGTTTAACCGAAGAGTGTGGAACCAGGCCTAAAACGCAGAGCACTAAGGAGGGAACCTGAGCTTCCAAGCGGTAAGGAAGATCTGGTGTCATGCGGCGGAGCCGAGAGTTTTACCTCCTGAGTGGGTGGGAGAAGCCAGCTTGAAGACCTTCCGGCAAGATTTAAAGCGGCAAGGAACCTGCCAGTAAGTGTGGATTGAACATATCCACGTTCCTAGAAATGGAGGTACTTTCTTTTTTGCTACGTTCCCTAACCCCCCCGCCGGAGTGCAGCTTAGCAAGGCAACGTAATGCCGCAACTCCGCCTCCCGCTTTCGTCGCGTCGGTAGTTGGCGCCGCCGACAGCCACCAGAGGTCACTACACTAGCGACTGCATACCCAAACCTCCCCCGAGAAAAGAAAGCTGTCCTACGGACGCTCAATCTCTTCTCCCCCTGCCGACCTCAAGCGGCACAGGCTCATTCCCAAACCCAGGTTGCCAGCAAGATGTGAGGTGTTGCATCCAGCGCCTCAACCCTCCGCGACACCGGGCCGGCGGACCATTGCTTCTTAATCATATTACTTCAGTATGTAGTATGCATTTTTAATATTTAACCTGTAAATACTGTTCATACTTGTTCTGACCATCTCATGTACAACAGCAAAAATAATCTCAAATTAAAAACTCAAAAACAGAATGATTGTATTGGAGAGAGAGAATATAAATTTATATTTTGCCAGTGATGTTGTCACTTCCCAAAGCTTTGCAAAGTTCACCAAACCTCATATCAAGGTCATTACCAATTTCTGAATATTAAAAAATAGCACATTCACTCTGCGAACACACCTTTCGGGACAAGGAAACAAAATGACACTGGCACTCTTTATGAAGAGAGGTCCCAAAAAGGCCATGTTGAAAATGTGGTGCAATACCTCCAAAAAATGGCCAAGTTATTTTATTTATTTTATTTTATTTCGTTTTTGTTAACCAGGTAGGTGCACTAGACAAGAGACTTTGCCTATTTTCAGGCACGACCCGGGAGGGTTACACAGCAGAAACATAGTGTCCACAACAGAAAACAAGTTACACCCGGGTGTTGCTTAATTGTTATGCACATTTGTAAATTTGGTAGCTCTTCACAGCCCTATTGGCTTTGGCTAGAACCTGTTAACTCAGTTGGTTAACGGTGTAACTGTGTACTAGTGTCAGTTTGAGTAATTTTTGTCAGTATTTACTCGTAACTAATGGGGCAGCTCGAACGTCTGCATTCAGAAGAAGATCACCTCAAAATACCGAAGTGTTAGCATGCAGTATTTCGACTAGTAATACTATTTATATGGCACACTGAACTGATGAGCACTGTACTTTTTTTGCCCAACGACTGGCAACCTTTGTATAGCAGTTTTCTGAACCTCAAAGTGCTTTACTGCGTTTCTTGTATGCGTAAAGGAAAGCCTTAACCTGTGCACCTCTTCCCTAATGCCACGACAAACACAGAAGGGGGAGCACATTTCTGTATACCCCAAGCACTCACTTCTGCTGCTGTTTCTGTCTCAGGGCCGCAATGCATCGTCCCAAGGTATGCAGCGATGTGTTGATGCTGCCGGCTTCTTTCATCCTATCTCCACACTTCTGGTCCTTGCATCGCTCAGAACCAGCAAGATCACACAGAGATAATCTGCAGAGAATAGGGAAAGAACTGGTTAAACACCAAAGCAATTGCTCACAGTGTGTATACTACAAACCACTGGAAAGAAAACCAGTGTGCAGTGCTACTTCATACTTACTCGCTGATTTTAGAAACACGCGGAGATTCTGCTTCCCCAGTGACATGCAGAATGCGAATGGAGAAAATACTGTGGCTGCAGAAAAAAAGATACGGAATTTAAAAAAATGACTCAATACCACCATCTGGTCTCTCAAGAGGAGCAGGTGCTGAGAGTTGTGTAACAGGGCTCCATTTATTGCTAGACTCAGAAGGGACAATGTAACTGAAACCAAACACCCTGTCATTAATGGACCAAGGACGGCCAGGTCCTGGAATCCTTGAACAGGACGGTTGGGAAGGATTATCTGAACTCCCAACAGAACCATCAGCTTCATGGGGAACCATCTACCAGTTAATCAGTAATTTGAAGGGGAATAAACACCCAATATTCCAATTAAAAGCTAGGACGGGAAAAAATACAGGTTACTCACCTGTAACAGGCGTTCTAGGAATGGTATATGTGGTTCATCCACACTTATTGGCAGGTTCTTTGTCGCTTTAAATCTTGCCAGAAGGTCTTCAAGCTGGCTCTTCCCACCCACTCGGGTGGTAAAAAGTACAGTTACGTAAGAACTTACCGTAACAGTAGATCTTCGAGAACAGCTCTTGCAGCAGGTAACACCATTAGGACTGAAGCCAGCAGGCGTCAGGACCCCACAGAAATCTGCTAGCTAGCAGTCTTCAGCGGGGACCGCCTCCGACGTCAGTCCCACCCCTGAGGTCAGGCGCAGTACATAAGGAGGCGGTCCCGCCAGAATCCCCAGTTCTCCCGCCAGAGACTCCCGACCGCTGGATGACATGAGAAGAACAAAGAGCGTTAGCTCCTGCCAAATCCTGGATAGGCCATACCTCCTCCAAGGGGGAATGGTGGACAGGAAGGTACCTGCTGCAACAGCTGTTCTCGAAGATCTACTGTTACGGTAAGTTCTTACGTAACTGTACTATCTTACTTTGAGATACAGCTCTTGCAGCAGGTAACACCATTAGGACTGATTCCCAAGCAATAGCACCTCTAAGCGTTCTGGGAGGAGGCATAACGGAGAGATCTAGAACAAATCCTGACTCTAAGACAGGAGACCCAGTAGAACGGCAAAGCCGAAACCGGCTCTCCGTCGTGAGGTAATATCCAGGCTATAGTGCCTAATTAATGTGTGTACTGAGCTCCACGTAGCGGCGGCACAGATGGCAGAGGTGGAGGCGTTGCTGGCAGCTGTAAAGGAGGTAGCCACCCCCCTAGTCGAGTGGCCCCGGATTGTGCCTGAAAGAGGCTTGTTTGTTGTTGTAGCAAAAGGAAATGCACTGGACAAGCCAGCGAGAAAGGGTCTGCTTTGAGACTGGTTGGTCCAGCATCCTCTCAGCGAAGGATACAAACAGCTGCTCAGACATACAAAGCTGTTTAGTCCTGTTCAAGTAGTACCTTAAGGAGCGGTGAACATCCAGGGTGTGAAGCAATGCCTCTCCTCTATTAGTGTACTTGGGAAAGTACACAGGCAGATCGATGTCCTGCTTAAGAGTAAGGGCAGAAACCACCTTGGGCAGGAATTTAGGATTCGTCCTCAAAGACACTGTCCTGGTGGAAAATTAAATAAGGTTCCTTACACATGAGAGCATGTAGCTCAGAAATTCTCCTTGCTGACGTGACAGCAACTAAAAATAAGCGTTTTCCACGACAGAAAGCATGGCTACATAATCTGAGGCAGGTTCAAAAGGGTAAGCGTGAGGCTGTTCCAGGAAAAAGTAGGTCCCAAGGAGGGATGGGATCCTTGATGGGTGGACTAAGGTGTAACACCCCCCTCAGGAAGTCCCGAGAGGCAGCGAGTTATGCCACTGTGCGCTGACCTATTGGGTAGTAGTAGGCCGAAATCGCACAGAGGTGAACTTTAATAGAGGAGTAGGAGAGACCTGATTGGAAGAGGGAAAGCAGGTATTCCAGAATTGATTTCTCTGGGCATTCTAAAGGGGAGAGGTCGTGTGCCTGAGACCACAGGCAAAATCGGCGCCATTTCATGGCGTACGTTGCATACGTTGCCGGCTTTCTGGCAGCAGAAAGAACTTCCACCACCTCTTGAGAGACCCCGTGTCGCATAATGGCTATGTCTTGAGGAGCCAGGCATGCAGGTTCAGTGAACACAAGTCCGGGTGGACTAGTGAACCCTCCTCTTGAGACAGTAGATGGGAGCTGAAAGGCAACGGGAGCAGAGGTTCCCGGGACAATTGCGTCAGCATGGGGAACCAGATCTGCCTGGGCCAGAAAGGCGCTACCAGGATCATTGTTGCGTGCTCCCTGCGTAGTTTGAGAAGAACTCTCTGGATCAACGGGAAGGGAGGGAAAGCGTAGAGGAATCTGTCCGCCCAGGAGAGGGACAACACGTCTCGCCAGAAAACACCAGGCCCTGGATCTAGCAAGCAAAAATTGGGCTGTTTTGCGTTGGATGGGGAAGCGAATAAGTCCAACTCTGGAGTGCCCCATCGAAGAAACAGATCCTCTGCTACTTCCTGAAGAAGTTCCCATTCGTGGACTCTGGCCTGGGAACGACTCAGGCCGTCTGCGGTTGTGTTGTCCACACCAGGAACAAGAACTGCAGTCAGGCTCACGCCGTGTCGGATTACAGAATCCCACACTCTCATAGCTTCCCTGCAAAGGGGGTAAGAGTGTGCCCCTCCTTGTTTGTTGAGGCAATACATCACCGCCGTATTGTCTGTCTGAAGCAGAAGAGTACTCGACGGGATTTCTGACTGAAAAGCCTGCAGGGCATAAAGGACCGCCTTCACCTCCAGAATGTTGACGTGGAGGTGAGTCTCTTGAGGGGTCCATGTTCCCTGGGACCCCACCCCGTTCAGGTGTGCTCCCCACCCCAGCCCTGAGGCATCTGTGAAGAGGATTATCTCCGGGGACGGCGCTGTAAACGGAACACCCACAGAAAGTCTCCCTGGGTCTAGCCACCATTGCCAGTCCCGAATCACTGCGTTCACGATTCTGACCGGCTGCTGCATGTGGTCTTGCCTTTGGTCCCACTGCACTTTGAGCATCCACTGAGTTACCCGCATGTGGAGCCTTGCCATAGGGACGGTTGGAATGGCCGCAGCCATGTGTCCGAGCAGGCGAAGGACCAGCCTGGCGGGGGCAGTCTTCTTCGCTGAGAGATCTCTGATGAGGGATCTGATGCGTTCCGCTCTTGCCTCAGGAAGAAAGGCTTTCTCTTGGACGGTGTCCAGAACTGCGCCTATGAACTGCAGCTTCTGGGACGGTACCAGGAGAGACTTCTCATAGTTGATAAGAATGCCGAAAGACTGGAAGAGAGCCTGGGTGTTCTGGATAGCCAACAACAGCGCCTCTCTGGAGGCAGCCATGAGAAGCCAGTCGTCCAGGTACGGGAACATGTAGTGGCCCTGTCACCTTAGAGACACTACCACGACTGCCATGCACTTGGTAAAGACCCTGGGAGCCGATGACAGTCCGAAAGGAAGAGCCCGGAACTGAAAGTGGTGGCCAAGAAACTCGAAGCGCAGGAACCTCCTGTGCGCTCAAGCTATGGGGATGTGCAGGTAGGCATCCTGCATGTCCAGGGACGCTAGTAAGGCGTCTCCTCTCAGCATGGGAATGAGTCATTGAAGGGTCACCATGCGAAAACGTTTGTAGGCGACTGACATGTTGAGGTCGCTGAGGCCCAATATTGGACGGAGGTCCCCTGTTTTCTTCGGAACCAGAAAGAAGTGGGAATAGTAGCTGGATCCTTTCTGGTTCTCCGGGACGTACTTCACCGCTCCCTTTTGAAGAAGCGCGAGTACTTCTTGCCTGATGAGCGATCTGTGCTGACTCAAGTAGCGGGAGAGCAGAGGAGGCCTTGTGGGTGGCTTGTCCATGAATTCTATAAAGTAGCCTTGTTTGACCAATTGAAGAACCCACCTGTCTGTGGTTATAGGTTGCCACCCTGGCAGGTGGTCCGCGATACGACCCCCGACCTTGGTGTCTCGTTGATCCTAAGGAGCGGGAGCCAGGAAGGAGTCATGCTGTGGCGGCTAAGGGTCCTGCAGGCTGGGCCGACTTTGCAGGGCGTTGGCCTCGGCCTGCGGAAGACTTCCCCTGAGTTCTGCAGGAGATGGAGCCCCTCTGTTGCGGACCGGTGCGGGACTGCTGTCTCTGCAGCTGGCCTCAAAAACGGCTCTGGTTCCTGCGAAAGGAACTGAGCTTGAGTCTGTAATTGGCTTGGACAGACCGTACCGCATTCCCGGCCTCTTGAAGTTTGGTGAGGACCTTCTCCGAGGACTCACCAAAAAGAACTTCTCCGTGGAACGAGGCGTCCAGAATGTTCTTCTGGACATACGGAGTAAATCCGGAGACACGGAGCCAATAGTGTCTCTGGAGACATACGCCCGAGACAGCCGCTCTGACCGAGGAGTCCGCGGAATCTTACGTGGCTCTCAGCACCTGGGTTCCCACGTCCGAACCCGTGCGGAGGAGTTGCAGCAATTCCTCCTTCTGCTCATCTTCTGGCATCTTTTCTGCCAGATCCAGTCCCTGCTCCCACAAGGCATTCTGAAACTGGACCATGTGGGTTAGACAGTTGAGGGACCTAATGGCGCAGGTAGCGGATGCATACATGCGCCTGCCCATAGCGTCCAGCTGTTTGGACTCTGGGTCCGGTGGCAGGGTGCTCAAATGTTGCGGCCTCTGGGACTGGTCATGAGAGGCTGTAATGACCAGAGAATCGGCCACAGGATGTGATGCCAAGTACTGGTCCTCCCCAAGGGGCCTTGTACAGGTGGTCAGCCTTCTTCGGCAGAAGCTGTCCACCAAGGGTGGCACCATCACAGGCTTTGGATCCTTTTGCCGAAGATACCTGGCAAGGCGTAGTCTCTCGGGGTCAAGTTCCTCTGCATCCCAGCCCATGTTCTCCTGGATATGCCTCATAATTTCTAAGAACGATGGGTCATCTGGAGGAGATCTTGGGAGCTCACGTGGGTCTGGAGAGGGGACGCTGATGGGAGAAGGGGATCTGGATCTGTCTTAGAAGTCCGATCCCGTGTCCTCCGTCGAAGGCGAATGGTGGCGTCTTCTAGTTCTCTTGCGGCTAGGTGACCCTGAAGAAGATCTGGACGGAGGTCTCCTCTTGTCTGGTCTGCCCCTAGGAGGTTCCTCAGGCTCCTGGGGAAAAGGTACTCGGCCTGCTGTCCCGGATGGGGTGGGGGGCACTGGGTCCGGTGGAGTCATGGGTGGAGGAGGAGGAGGAAGAGGAAAAGGTGTGGGAACTACATCCTTCTTTATGCTGTCCCACCAATAGGTGAATAGCTCCTTAACCTCTGAAATACTGACGCCCGACGACAAACCGGGAGCCGCTAGTCGGCCGTCGGGTTCCAGCGTCTGCTCCCCAGGGATCTCTGGTTCAAGGGAGGGTTCCCTTGGGGGTGCAACAGGACCGGGGTCGCCCGTCTGGTCCTCTGGCTGGGTCAGCTCCTCCTCCGTAAGCGCCTCCTGACCGACGTCGGTGGGTGGCGAAGGGTTCTCCTCTCCACAGGAGGCGGGAGTCGGTCCCCGGCCAGCGTCCGGGTGGCGGGCCTGACCCACGTGGCGTCTGGCGATGCGTCGGGTCTCGGGACGGTGAGGGTGAGCGATGTCGGATCAACATCCCTTGAGCCAAGTCAGCTCCTTTGTCTTCCGGCTTGGGTGGAGGGGGCAAGGAGACTGACCGGGCGTCTGGGTCCGGGTGACGGGAGCCGGACTTGTGCTGGTGGTGGCGTTCCCCTGACCTCGGCGAGGCCTTGGAAGCAGGAGGCCGCCTGGAGGTGTTGGCTGGAGGTAGAGGAGGAGAAGAACCCGAGGAAAACTTCCCCGCAGCCGGGGGAGGCTGAGAGCGGGCCCAGGAAGGTGATCAGTCGGACCGGGAGCCGGAGCTACAGGAGTCGGAAGCCCTAGAAGGGGATTTAGATCTCACCCTCTCCCTGTGCTTTTCGAGGTGTCGCCGGGCTCTCTCAGATGATTCCCACTTGGAGGCAGAATCCATGGCCTTTACCCTTTCTTCGAGAAGGTACGCTTGAAGGGCCTTCTGGCGACGGATCGGGGTCCGGCTATTGAATCCCTGACAGAAGGTACAGGCCTGGGTGTCGTGATCTGGGCCTAGGCACCGAACACAGGCCGAATGCGGGTCTTTAAAATGGATTTGCTTCCCACAGGCGCACTTCGATGGACAGCCTTCCACGGAGGTTGGAGAGGACATCAGATGGCAGACTTCGAGAAAAACGTAGTTTTCAAGTCGGAAGAACTTTTCCGTCACCACGATAGAAACAGGCGGAAGGTGAGACATGCAAGTCGATGGCGGGAAAGAACTGGGGATTCTGGCGAGACCGCCTCCTTATGTACTACGCCCGACATCGGGGGCGGGACCGACGTCTGAGGCGGTCCCCGATGAAGACTGCAACCTAGAAGATTTCCGTGGGGTCCTGACGCTTGCCGGCTTCGGTCCTAACGGTGTTACCTGTTGCAAGAGCTGTATCTCGAGGTAAGATCTCTTGGCTCCGCCCCAAGACGGCAGATCTAGCCCGCTGGAAGCCAGGCTGTGCGAAGCCGGGGAGGCCAGGTGGGTTGTGTGGATGAACATATACCATTCCTAGAACTCCTGTTACAGGTGAGTAACCCGTATTTCTAGGGACATGGATATGTTGTTCATCCACACTTATTGGCAGACTCCTAGCAGTTCTCCGGGAGGGAGGCAAGGCGCATACCCCCTACTTAGGAATGAAGACTGGAGAACCGAGGCCCCGATCAACATCCCAGTGTGACCCAAGGTTGATGTGGAAGAGGAAAACAGTAAACCTGCTCCCAGGTAGAAGCCCTGCGGATATCCTGGACCAGAGTATCCACGGAAGCAGTCACCGATGCAGCGGAAGGGCGGGTAAAATGAGCACTTATCCCTCTGGGAGGCTCCATGCCCGCCCACCTATAGCAGAGACCTACGCAGGAGGGGACCCACCCACTCGTCCGCTTGGCTGCAGGTATGCCAGGTGCAGCTTCAGCGTAGATGACAAACAGCTGGCGAACCTCTCCTGAACTTCATCCCTACGCTCCCTGGGTAGGAGACCGTTTAAATAGGGTCCCAAGGAACCTATATACGGCCTCCGAGGCGTGAATGGGGATGAACGACGAAAGCAATACCCAGATAGGGAAAAACACTCCAACGGAAGGAACTGGATGGTGGCGCGAGGACAACTTTGTCCCTGTGGAAGACCAGATAGGGAGATTCAAAGGCGCCTGGAACTCTCCCTCCTTCTGGATGGCAGAGTAGCCCCAAGAAGGTGTTCTTCCACAACAGGTGGGGAACTCGCACCTGTGCAAAGGTTCGAACAGCTTGCCCGTGAGCTAAGCCCATACCAGCGAAGATCCCACAAAATGGGGATACTGTCCCCGAAGGGGAGGTGTGATCGAGGACTAGTAAAGCGCCAGACCACCTTATCTGCGTGACCGACTGCCTTCCGGCCCGCGCACGGAAGACAGGGGAGACCAACAGAAGCACCCAGAGGGTCATCGGCTGAAGCCCTGGTTCAAAAGAACGGACCATAGAAGGTCCGGAATGCTCGCCGAAGGACAGAAGAGGGGCCCCTGGCCCTAACCCAATATCAAATGCAGAACTCTACCATTTGAAGGCGAGTCTATTTGGCCGACTCCCGGCAGGACGCCTCGAAAACGTCGAGGACCTTGCCGAAAGATCCCAGGCCTGGCCCCTAGCCGCACAGGGACGAGGCCTTTAGGTGCAGGGATTGAAGGTCCAGATGGAAACCCTTCCCTTGAAAACAGAGATCAGGACTGGGCGGGCTGGAAGCCACCTAGGGAGCCTGGGGCTGAGACTGAAGAAAGCTAGATACCAGAGCTGGCCAACCAGTCTGAGGCTACCACCATCGCCTGCACGTAGTCCCTCTTCGCCTTGCTCGTGGGTCAAGGGAAATGGGGGAGAGGCGTAGAAGAGGCCAGGGGTCCGCGACCTCGACGGCATCCCCTACGGCAAACCTTGCTGAGGGGGCGGGCATGAGACAGTCTCAGCCTCGTATTCTCCCTGGAGGGAAGGAGGGAGAAGATCCTGTGCTACCTCCAGCAGAGAAGACCACTCGTGGGGCGCAGCCTATGTCCGGCTTAGGGCATCAGACAGGGTGCTGGAGGCTCCTGCTATTAAATGGCTAGGAAACCGCCTCCCAGCTGCGTGAAAGACCCAATACGGAGAACCTTCTCACGAGATGCAAGGGCTCGTCCGAACCTGGCAGGATAGGTAGCACATGGTCGTGGTGTTGTCCGCCTGGACTTAAACCACTAGACCCCGCACAAATGGAGCGAGCGGTGCAAGCAAAGCGGACCGCCAGAGCGTAGGAAAGACATCGGAACTCCCGAGAGGACCAGAGGCGGAGCACTCTGTATTCCCCTAGATGGGCACCCCAACCCATCCGAGAAGCATCGGTCGACACAGACCGTTGACTCGGGGCGGACGAACAGGATGTTCTCCTGCAAGAGCTGGAACGGTCCGAAGGAGAGCGTTCCCTAACTCCTGGGCTGTAGTCATGAACTGGTCCGAAGGAACGCAGCACTGTGACCACTGAAAGCCAGTCCCCTCAAGGGGAACGCGTGAACCAGCAGGTCCAACAGACCACGCTGGAGCCGGCCGGCGAGAGGCCCAGGAGGTCCCAGCAGGGCGGAATTACCCAGTCAGACCTGACCAGGTAAGGGAGGAAAAACTCCAGCCCTGTCCGCCGGGAGCCGAGCTCGGACTCAAGAGTCGAGCCTGGTCCCGAAGAAGGATCACCCGCTAAGGCACGAGTTCTAACGTGGCTCCGATAATAGGAGGAGACCAGCCTGAAATCCAGAACTCTGGATCAACCCCTTCCACCTGGAAGGGTTAAAGTCAGGCCGCCATTCGGGTGGGGTTACGCCTGGGCCCCACGATGCTGCAGAGAGCTGCTGGGCAGAGACCGAAGGGCCTGGCCAGGAACTCGTAAGGAGATCCCCCGCTAGGAAAGGGAGGAGTCTTCCAGAAAACGGACAGAACAAGGAGTAAGTACGTCCTGGAGGCACACGAGCAAAGCCACATGCCTGTTCTCAGGATGGGATATTTAAGTCAGAGAGACCATCCAGGCGTGTGGAAGAATGGGGCGCAAGCCCCCCGTCCGTTTAAGACCAGAAATACCTGGACACGAACTCAGGTTCAGGAGGAGGATCCGCAACCTTTCCGATCACCTCTATTTAGAGGGACAGGCAAGTCGGCTCAGCTGGCAAAGAGGCTGTGGACCCCAAGATCCCCGTGGGGCAATGGCTCGAAAGGGTGGAACCTGCTCGCAAACCCGAGACAGGTCCTACCCTTAGAACCTCTGGCCCCTAAAGGTCCGGAAGCGGACCAAGTGGAGAGATACGGAGCAGTCCCCCAGAATCCGGGCCATAAATGGCTGACGGGACAGGGCCCTTAGCCCGTCACTGAGCAGCAGGCTTGGGGAGGAAGAGGCAGAGGGAGCTCTCGGACCTTTACCTCTCTGCTCCCTTTTGGAGGAAAACGCTGGTTTGGAGTCAGGCTGCCCAGCGCAAGCCTGCTGGCCCGGTCGAGCCGCAGGGACCGGGAGGCAAAGGGGCTTACGCAAAGGCTGACGGCTGCCCTTGTCCCTCCAGGCGGGAGTAACAGAGTCCGGAGTGGCATCGGACTTCTCGGACACCTGGAGGTGTTTCTCCACTCCAGGGCCGAAAAGGTCAGTCCCCAAGAAGGGAATGTCCGCCAACTCGTGCTGGGTTTCCAAAGAGGAGGAGGATAACCTCAGCCATGCCCTGCGGCGCATGGCCACCGCAGCCGCCACCGATCTGGCAGAGGAGTCGCCCAGATCCAGAGCCGTCTGTAGCTGCAGTATCGCCACCGCCCTACCCTGGTCCCACACCCGCTGGACCGTGGTCCACAGGTCGGCCGGGAGATGAGGGAGGACCTCATCCAGGGAGCGCTGGCCTGACAGAGGCCTAGGGAGGACGCGGCGTAAACCTTGAGCCCGACATAGTCCACCTTTTGAACTCCTTGTCAGGGGGCCTATCCACATCCCTAGCATTTCCAGAACATTGGAAAACACTGTCGGTAACTACCCCCTCAGCCAAAGGGTGTTCCGAGAAACCGGGCAGAGAACCAACAGGGACAGAGTACTTCCTGGCCATCCTGGCCGATGGTGAAGGGCAGGAAGTAGGCCGCCACCAGAGCTCCAAGGCTGGGCCCACAATTGCCTCAGCCACAGGGAAGGCCTCCAAGGGTGAACCCCCTTGGTCTAGAATCTCCGTAAGGGGGTAAGGGGCCCATTTGGAAACCGGCTCGAGCTGCATCCCGGTGAATTCCGAGATGAGCTGGAGCAGACCCATAAGGACGATGGGCTGTTGTCCGGAATGTCCCGGAGAAGACCCTGGGTCCTGCCTAGGAAACAGAGGAGTGCGATTTGGGCTCCGAGGGTCTGCAAACTGCCCAGGCTGATCACTCTTCATCCGCCGAAGGCGGGCGGGAGTGAGGGGAACAGAAAACCTGCGGGACAGGTCATGACCCGGCCTGGGTTCCACAGAGGACGGTGGGGCAGCAGGGATCGGAAGAGCAACTGGCCCCGGAGAGGGCACCTCGACTGTCTCGAGCAGTTGCTTCGGCCGACCGGGCGGCAGCTGCTTACTAGCCGGAGAATGAATCGGGGTAGACTGATTCCTGGACAACAGCAGCTGCTGACACAAACTCCTCGTAACGTTGACGCCAACGGCATCGAAGCCACTCCTCATCCGAGGAGGGGGACGAGGAAGAACGGCAATGCCATTAGACTCGGTGCTCCCGACGAACGCCGATGTCGGGCGTGAGCGACTAGACCGAGAGGAGGACTGAGACCCGAATCCTCGGGGGAACCGAGTACGGGCCTGGGAAGGAGCGGGTCGCGCCCGCTCCTCCGGCTCTGAAGAAAGGGCCGAGGTCTGTCGATCCGAAGGTACAGGCATAACTTCAGCCTCCGCCAGGGGAGCCGGTGAAGAGATAGCGGCTCCAGCAGAAGACAGCCCAGATGACTGGTCGAGAGACTCGACAACGTCGACAGGAGTCCTGGCCGGCTGACCTGACAGGGACACCATGAGACCAGCGGTCAGAGACGCATCCTCGACCGAAGTCGAACGTTGGCCGGCAGGGGAAGAGGAACTCTCCCGCTCCCTCCGGCGCCAAAGGGACTTAGCCTGCGACTCCTTGGACTTGGGCCGAGAGGCAGGTCCCAAAGTTCCCTCTCCCTTCGAGGAAAGGGACTGGCGAAGCTCCTTGAACGAAGCTGCATGAGGAGAACTCAAGAAGAGAAGAATAAGTGCCGCGACCGAGAAAGAGGGAGGGAAGATCAAGCTGCTCAGCCGAGGCCGCCGACGCGGACACTGCCCGACAAGTCTCCAGGGAATTTTCCAGAGCAGGAAAAAATTTCCGGTCGCCCGAGCCCCGAACGGGCCGCGCGATCCTGCAGAGAGCTGGCCGAAAGGGCACAACAAAAGTCGCAAAGTTGAGGATCATGATCCAAGTCAAGGCAATAAACGCATGTGGAGTGCGGGTCTTTTCTGAAGGAAAATGTTGGGCGCCTCCGCGAGCCGGAAAACGAATGAGCCATCGCCGCAGCGAAGAAGAAGAAGATCGAAGTTTCAGAATACTTCCAATTGAATTTGAAGACCAAAATTTCCAGGAACCAGTCGAAAACGCAGAACGCTAAGGAGGGAACCTGAGCTTCCAAGCGGTAAGGAAGATCTGGAGTCATGGGGCGGAGCCGAGAGTTTTACCACCCAGGTGGGTGGGAGGAGCCAGCTAGAAGACCTTCCAGCAAGATTTAAAGCGGCAAGGAACCTGCCAATAAGTGTGGATGAACAGCATATCCATGACTCTAGAAACTTCTGACCAGTCAGAAGAAGCCAAGAGGATAAGATGCCAAACCGGTCCGTCAGTTAGCAGATGGACATATCAAACCAGTCAGCAAGGAGAACAGGCTCCTAATAAAATCAGTCAAAGGTTAGGAACAGACTCCTAAGCAGTCAGGAGCCAGGCAACCAACGGCCACATTCCGACCATTCAGTTAACAGCCAGAGGAACAGCCTCAAGTCAACAGCTATGAGAGATTAGCAACCATTCAAAGGCTAGAAGGGGAACAAACTCCCAGTCAGTAAGCCAACAATTGTGCAGTACCTCTATCAGCCAGACAGACCCTCTTGCAATGAAGCAAGCCATCCTGCGCATTGCCGTGGTCACGGTGTTGGTATAACTTGGAACCTAAATCCCCATGCTGGACGGCACTACTCCAGCAGGGGCAAAGACCCCTACCCCAAACCGCATCCACTCCCGAACCTAGACTGCCGATACACAAGTGCAATACACTGCCACTAGGACATAAAGCAGGTTATGAAATGCTCCACCTTTGCCAAACTTCCCCAAACAGCCAAGACCAGGACAAAAGAATGGATCCCCATCCCCAATGACCTCATATTCTGCATTAAAGGTTTACCTGCAAGTCAGTGAGACACAGGTCAGGAAAAATAGCAAAACCATGAGCAGTTTCAAAATTCACAGACAGCGTTTCATCTTTCAACAGCAAAATGAAAAAAAAATGATTTAGTATAACTGATTACAAAGGCAGCACAGAGAAAACCAAGTACTACTTTTGAGGGTATCCCTTAATTCCAAATTTCAGTCCCTCCATCTCCTTGTCTCTCTAGCAAAAGCATTGTTGTTCTTTTTATAGGTCCTTACCAAGAAAAAAAAAAAATTACTCACCTTAGTAATTATGTTTCTTCTAAAGGAGTCTTGCTGTAGTACTCCGACTACTGCAGTTAGTCCCAGCACTCAAACTGCCCCGGAGACTAGATGGTTAATTTTCTATGCAGAGCATAGAACGTTGAGATCGAGTTCTGTTCAAACCTTAGTCTGCTGCACTTTGAAGAGCAACTGTCAGATTCTTATGAGCTAATACTAACTATGCGGAAATTGTGACATTTTTACTAGCCAAATGGCAACCAAATATTTTGGATCCCCAAAAGAGAAGTCAAGAAATCCAAAATCAAAAACCAGGTAGTGAACAACTTAAGACTGTTACATTAATATAACCAACTCCTCCTCTCTAAAAGGAGGGAGAACCAATTGCACACCTGAGGTGCAACACTGCATCTGCCAGCCCACTTCCCAAAAACAGATTGAGAGGGGAGGTCAGGAGGGAGGTCAGAATACAGCAAGACTCCATTAGAAGAAACAATTACAAAGGCGAGTAATTTTTTCTTCAAACATGAAGTCTTGTTGTATTCCAACTATTGCAAACTACCAAGCAGTACCTCCATGGAGGAGGGAATCAAACCGACCTTGGGAATAGGCTCTGCAGTACTGCTGTACCACACCAAGCATGACTCCTAGCCTGGATGTCCAGGGAGTAATGCTGGGTACATGTATGGTCTGCTTTCCAGGTGGCTACTTTACACATCACTAGCAAAGGAATATAACTGACCGCAGCCAGGGAAGCAGCTGTACCTCTAGTCAAAGGAGCCTTTAGGCCTGAGAGAAGTGTTTTGCCTAGCTTCTCATAGCAAAACTTAATAAAAAAGACAATTCACTGGGCAAAAGTTCCCTTAGTGGCAGGTTTGCCTTTTCCCACTTCCCCATAAGTGAGAAACAACTGAAGGGAGTCAAACCTGTGAGTCTTAGTACAATCAATGTAGTAACTAAAGGCTCATTTAACATCCAAACTGTGCAAACTTTCTCCTGAAGAATGATCAGTGAAGAATACAGGGAGAGACAGATTGGTTCAGATGAAAATCTGAAACTACTTTAGGTAAAAACCTCCTATTGGTTCAAAGGACCACCATATCTCAATGGAATGAGAAAATCAGGCTCCACTGACAGAGCTTGCAATTCACGGACACTCCTGCCAGAGGTAATAGCTACCAGGAACAGTTTTCCAAGTCAAGTACTTAAGCTATGCTGAAGACAGAGGCTCAAAAGGGGGCTGCATAAGCTGAGCAATGCAAACATTAAGATCCCAAGCAGGGGTAGGATTCCTAAATGGGGGATTGGTATGAAGCAATCCCTTGAAAATTTTACAGAATACAGGGTGAGATGACAGCGAGGAAGGCTTTCCCACTGACAGAAAAGCAGAAACAAATAACAAATGTACTTTGAGAGTAGCTGTTCCGAGGCCCAGGCCATTAAGATGAACCATATAATCCAGAACTGTAGACAATTCAGCAGTGTCTGGGGAGATACGCTTCTTGGAACACCAAATGCTGAATCTTTTCCATTTGGAGTTGCAAGTTTTTCTGGTGGCAGACTTTCAAGAGGCTTTGAGAATATCCAGAGCCCCTTGGGACAGATGCAAATCTGCATACTCTAACTCTTCAAGAGCCATGCCTTCAGATTGAGCAACCAAAAAAATTGGGTACCAAATCCTCCCCAGAGAGGAGGTTAACAGGTTGTAATTCCTGGGAAGAAACAGGGGAAGATGGACCACTGGGGACAGCAACAGGGGATACCAAGAATGCATGGCCCAGTCTGGAGCAATCAGAATCACTTTGCAAGGTTAAGACCTTACCTTGACCATAACCGTGAACAGTAGAGGAATAAAGAAATTTCCCTTCCCAGGTCAAAATCAGAGCTTCCAGAGGGACTGAGCCCAATACTGGGGGCCTGCAACAAAACAGAGGAAGATGGTGACTGGGGCTGCAAAGAGATCCATCTCTGGAGTGCCCCACCTTGAAAAAAATCACTTTCAACACCAGAGGGTCCAGGGACCATTTGTGATGGCCCTAAGACCTCCTGCTCAATGCATCTGTTAACAAATTGTCCTTCCCTGTAAGGTGGTCTGCTATCAGAGGTCTGCAGAGAATAAGCTACGGACCACGATTTCATGGCTTCCGTGCACAAGGCCGTGGACAGAGAGCCTCCCAGCTTGCTGACATACCACATGGTGGTGGTGGTGTCTGTCCTGATCTGAACCACCATGTTCTGCACTGACTGAGAAAGCCTGCAGGGCCAGAAAGACCGCCCTGACTTTCAAGAGATTGATACGAAGAAGGGATTCCTGAGGAGACCACAGTCCCTGGGCTGTGAGAGCCCCCAGATAGGCTCCCCACCCAGATAGGCATCCATGGTCAGCAGTACAGTGCGAGACTGAGTGACGAATGGGACTCCTTGCCTGAGGTTGCCCTGATCCTGCCACCATCTGAGAGCCTGGATCAGAGTCTGGGTCACTAACTAGTTTGGATAGAGAATCAATCTTCTGAGACCAAAAGGCCCTCAGGTGAAACCGAATGTCCCTCATCTGAAATCTGGCCCCTTGGACCACTACTGTGGAAGCTGTCATGTACCCAGAAGCTGAAGGAAGTGCCTTGCTGGCGAAGACCAGAAGGTGGAATGAAGAAGCCAGCTCTACAATAGCCCTTGCCCCTACCAGACGAAGAAAACCTCTAGCTTTGACTGTATCCAGCTCTGCCCCTATGAAGGTGAGGAGCTGTACCGGGCTCGAGAACTGAATTGGGAAGACTGAGAAGGAATCCTAGGTAAGTGACCACTTACTGAGTCACCTGAAGGTCTCACTTGCCTTGGTCTGGGGACTGAACCACAATGAGCCAGTCGTGCAGGTATGGAAATATTTTTCCTTCTTAAAAAGGCCACTACTACTGCTAGGCATTTAGTGAATACCCTTGGAGTTGATGTCAAGCTGAAGGGCATAGCTTTGAATTGATAATAGCCTGAAGGAAATTCGAACCCGAGGTACTTTCTCTGGGAGCACCTGATGGGAATGTGAAAGTAGGCATCTTTTAAGACCAGGGAGGTGAGCCAGTCCCCTGGCCTTAGAGAGGGAAAGTTTATTCCCAGAGTCACCCTATTCAATTTTGGTTTTAAAAGATGTTTGTTCAGGTATCTTAAGTCTAGGATGGGTCGCCACTCCCCTGTCTTTTTTGGGGTAAGGAAGTACCTGGAGTATAGACCTTTGTCACTGTGCAATGTAGGAACTCTACAGCCTTTAGACCCAGTAGAGATGAAAAGTACAGTTACGTAAGAATTTACCGTTACACTAGATCTTCAAGAAAGAAAGTACAGTTACGTAAGAACTTACCGTAACAGTAGAACTGAGAACGGCTCTTGCAGCAGGTTACACCATTAGGACTGAAGCCGTAGGCATAAGGGACCCCACGAAAAATTCCCAGCTGGGCTATCTTCAGAGGGGACGCTCGACGCCGGACCCGCCCCGACGCCAGATGTAGTACATGGCAAAGAAGTCCCACCCGATTCCCCCAGTTCTCCGCCGGAGATCGGGGCCGCAGGCTGACATCGAAATGGAGACCGAGATCCACCGTCAGGAAGTCAAAAAGGGAAAAAAACCCAGTTAAAGGGCCTAAGCCATGCCTCCTCCAAGGGGGGAAGGTGGAGGGGTGCCTTGCTGAAAGAGCTGTTCTCAGATCTACAATTCGATGTAAGTTCTTCACGAACTGTCTATCTTACTCGAGACACAGCTCTTGCAGCAGTCCACCCATGAGACTGATTCCCATGCAGTAACACTGCAAACATTCTGAGGAGGAAACTAGGAATTACATTCCAGGTCCTGAACCCAGGACAGGAGACCTTAGCAATCGCTGAAGCCAAAGCTGCCCTTCGCCGAGAGGCATGGCGTCCAGGCTATAATGCTTGATAAATGTATGCACAGAGCTCCAAGTGGCTGCAGCACAAATGGCAAGGTGGAGACGCTTAGAGTGCTGCAAAAGGAGGTGGCCACACCCTAGTGGAATGACCCCGGACTGATCCCGGAGGGGCTTTGTTTCATATAACAGTATGAGATGCACTGGATGCAAGCCAGCGAGACAGGGACTGTTTGGATACTGGTTGGCCCATCATCTTTTCAGTAAAAAGGAAACTAAAAAGCTGCTCTGAACCACGGTTGTTTAGTTCTGTTGAGGTAATACTCAAGCTGCGGTGAACATCCAGGTGTGGAGCAGTCGCCTCTATTGGAGTAATCTGAGAAGTAGACCGGCAGGTCAATATCCTGATTGAGAGTGAGTGTAGAAACCACCTTAGGCAAAAATTTAGATTTGTCCTCAGGGATACTTCTGTCCCGTGGAAAACTAAATAAGGCTCTTTGCACATGAGAGCATGAAGCACAGAAACTCTTCTAGCTAAAGTAATACGCTAACCAAAAACATGCCTCTCACTTACAGGAAAAACGCAGCTCGCAATCCGCTGCAGGTTCGAAGGGGGGGAAGCGACGAAAGCTGTTCCAGGACAAAGAGCAAAATCCCATGGAGGCACTGGGTCCTTAAAGGTGGCCTAAGATGTAAACACCCTATCAAAATTCCCCGAGAGAAGCATCTAGTTGTGCCACACATGCGCTGTCCCACCGTAAGGTGGTAAGCTGAAATGGCACAGAGGTGCAACTTGATAGAGGAGTAGGCGAGGCCCAAACGGAAAAGGGAGAGCAGGTAGTCCAACACCACTCTCACCGGCAACCTAAGGGGAAAGGTCGCTATGCTTGCACCATAAACAAAAACGGCGCCATTTCATTGCGTACGTCGCATGCATTGCCGGCATTCTGGCTGCAGAAAACTTCCGCAACCTCTTGCGAGACCCCGTGATGCAAGATGGCTATGTCTCTAGGAGCCATGCGCGAAGGTTCAGTGAGTGTAAGTCCGGGTGGACCAGTGAACCTTCCTCCTGAGACAAAAGATAGGAGCTGAACGGCAACGGGAGCGGAGGTTCCCGGGATAGTTGAATCAGTAAAGGGAACCCAGATCTGTCTGGGCCAAAGGGGCCACAAGGATCATGGTTGCTTGCTCCCTCAAGTTTGAGAAGAACTCTCTGGATCAGCAGGAAGGGAGGGAAAGCATAGAAGAATCTGTCGCCCGGAGAGGGACAGCGTCTCGCCAGAAAACACCAAGCCTGGATCTAGCGAGCAAAAATTGGGCAGTTTTGCGTTGGATGGGGAAGCGAACAAGTCCAACTCTGGAGTTCCCCATTGAAGAAACAGATCCTCTGCTACCTCTGGAAGTTCCCACTCGAGGACTCTGGCCTGGGAGCGACTCAGGCCGTCTGCAATAGTGTTGTCCACCCCGGGAACATGTACTGTGATCAGATTCGCGCCGTGTCGGATTACCCAATCCCACACCTTCATGGCCTCCCTGTAAAGGAGGTAAGGGTGTGCGCCTCCTTGCTTGTGGAGGTACTACATCACCGCCATGTTGTCTGTCTGAAGCAGGAGAGTACTCGGCGGGATTTCTGACTGAAAGGTCTGCAGGGCATAAAGGACCGCCCTCTTCTCTAGGACGTTGATATGGAGGTGGGCCTCCAGAGGGGTCCACGAACCCTGGGACTTCACCCCGTCCAGGTGTGCTCCCCATCCTAGACCTGAGCGTCTGTGTAAGGATTACCTCGGGAGCGTTGCTATAAATGGGGCGCCCATAAGTGTCCTGGGTCTCAGCCACCACTGCCAGTCTCGAATCACGGGTGTTAGTGATTCTGACGCGGATGCTGCATGTGGTCTTGCCTTTGATCCCATTGCACCTGAGCATCCACCGAGTTACCAGCATGTGGAGCCTTGCGAAAGAGGCGTTGAGGAATGGCGCAGGCCATGTGTCCGAAAGCGAAGGACCGACCTGCAAGGGACGGTCTTGTTCGCGAAAGCTCCCTGAGGGATCTGATGCGCTCCGCTCTGTCGTCTGGAAGAAATGCTCTTCCCTGAGCGATTGTCCAGTACTGCGCCTATAAATTGCAGCTTCCTGCACGGTACCAGGAGAGACTACAGTGGTTGATTAGGATACCCAGAGATCGAAACAGATCCTGGGTGCACTGGATCGCCAGCATAGCGCTCTCTAGAGGCGGCCATGAAAGCCAATCGTCCAGGTATGGGAACACATAATGGCCCAGTCTCCTTAGAGACGCTGCCACGACTGCCATGCATTTGGTAAAAACCCAGGTGCGGATGACAGTCGAATGGAAGCTCGGAACTGAAGGTGGTGGTCGAGAAACTCGAGCGCTCGAGGAACCTCTTGTGCGCCTGAGCTATAGGGATGTGCAGGTATGCGTCCTGCATGTCTAGAGAAGCTAAGAAGGCGTCATGCTTCAACATGGGAATGAGACCCGGAAGAGTCACCATGCGGAATCTCTTCTAAGCGACCGACACGTTGAGGTCGCTGAGGTCCAGAATCGGACGGAGGTCCCCTGTTTTCTTTGGAACCAGGAAGAAGTGGGAACAGAATCCTTGTCGTCCTCTGGTTCTCCGGGACGTACTCCATCACTCCCTTTTGCAAGAGCGCAAGTATTTCTTGCCAGATCAGTGATGTGTGCTGACCCGGGTACCGGGAGAGCAAAGGAGGCCTCGAGGGTGGCTTTTCTACGAATTCCTATAAAGTGGCCTCTTTCGACCAACTGAAGAACCCACCTGTCGGTGGTTATAGCCTGCCATCCTGGCAGGAAGTCATAATGCGACCCCAGACCATGATTTCAATGTTGATCCTGAGAGCGGGGGCGGAAAGGAGTCAGGCTGTGGCTGAGGGTCGCTCGCTGGCTGACCAGCTAGAAGTACGCTGGCCGGCCTGCAGGTTGTTCCCTGGGCTCTAGCAGACAGGCCCCTTTGTTGTGGAGGCGGGGCGGGACTGTTGTCTCACGTCCATCCACGAAAATAGGCTTTTCGTTCTCTGAAAGAACGAAGCTTGGGTCGTACATGGCCTGGACCGACCTCACCGCCTTCCCAGCCTCTTGGAGTCTGGTAATCTTCTCTGAGGGTTTACCAAACAAACTTCTCCTCAATGGGCGTCCCATGATATTCTTCTGGACGTCCAGGGTGGAAACCAGACGCGTAACCAAGAGTGTCTCCGGATACATACGCCTGAAGCTGCTGTTCGGGCCGAGGAGTCCCAGCGAGTCGTCACAGGCTCGTCACGCAGGTTCCCGTCAACCCCATATGAAGGAGCTAGGCATCTCCTTCTGTACCTTCCGGCAGTTTCTCAGCCGCATCCAGACCCTGTTCGCTACAAGGCATTTTGGAACTGCACCATGTGGGTCAAATAATTCCAGGATATGATGGCGCAGGTGGCGGAAGTCCATGCGCTACCCACTAGCATCCAGCTGTTTGGACTCTGGGTCCAGTGGCAGGTGCTCAGATGTAGTCTCTGGGACCCGTCATACAGAACTGTTATGACCAGAGAGTCGGCCTGAGATGCTGACTCCAAGTACTGAGTCTTCCCTGGGGTCTTGTACAAGCGATCAGCTTTCTTGGCATCGCCGGGAGAAATGTGGATGCTTCCGCTGCCTTGGTGGCGATCACGAAGTGTCTACCAAGGGTGGCACCACCAGGCTTGGGGTCCTTCTGCAGAAGATACGTTGCAAGGCGTGGCCTTTGCAGGTCTAGCTCTTCCGCATCCCATCCCATGTTCTTGGATGTCTCCTCATAATATCCGAGAACGAAGGGTCATCCGGAGGAGACTTTGGCATCTCGCGTGGATCCGGAGAAGAGATGGAGAGGGGAGATGGGGATCTGGATGTTGAGAACTCTGATCCCGTGTCCTCCGTCGAAGGCGTCTTCTGGGTCTCTTAGGGCTGGGTGACCTGGAAGAGGATTTGGACGGAGGTCTCCGTTTGTCTGGTCTCCTCCTTGGAGGTGTTCAGTGTTCCCGGGGAGGAGGTAGCCGGCCTGCCGACCCCGATGGACAGGGGGGCGCAGGAACCGGAGTAGTAACCGGTATAGGAGGAGGAGGAGGAGGAAGAGAAGGTGGAGTAGAACATGTCCTTCTTTATGGTGTCCCATCAGTAAGTAAACAGCTCCTTCACTTCTAACATGGAAAGGCCCGACGGCGGTCCGAGGCGCCAGTGAGCAGTCGGGTCGCGTCGGCTCCACAGGGGCTCGGGTAATGGCGAGGGTTCCTGGGCGTCTAAACAGGACCGGGGATGCTCCGTCTGGTCCTCGGGCAGAGTCACTCCTCCTCGGTGATGGTCTTCTGACAGGCGATCGAATTCGGGCGTCGGGGTCCTCTTCTCCCAATAGGAGGGCGGCGGTCCCACGGCGTCCGGTGATGCATTAGCCTGCGGCAGCCCGGCTCCAGGGACCTGTGGCGAGAGGAAGGCAGCCGGACGCACGGCGTCGGGTCCTGCGGCCTCTTCAGAGAGGTAGCTCCTTAATCTTCCGAGAGCAGGAAGCAGACCTGACACCTGGTTCAGAAAGGCGGAAACCCGACTTATGGTGATGATGGCGATCCCCCGACTTGACCAGGGCCTTGGAGGGCGAGGAAGGCCTGGGAGTCTTGGCCTGGGAAGAGGATGAAGACTTTGTAACCAGCAGCAGGGAGGCTGAGAGCAGGCCGGGAAGGGGCGGTCGGACCTGGAACCAGAGCTGCGTGGTCTGAAGCCCTAGGCGGGGACCTGGAAAGAGCCTTCCCCTATTTCTCCAGCGTGCTTGTGGGCCTTCTTGAAAGTCCCCCCTTGGAAGACATTGTCTTGAGTTTTCTTCTAGCAGGAATGCCTGAAGGGCCTTCTGGCAACGGATCCGAGTTCTGCTAATAAACCCTGGCAAATGGAGCAGGACCGGTGTCGTGGTCTGGGCCTAGGCACGGGACGTAGGCCAAGTGCGTGGTCCTGAGAGGATCTGCTACCCACAAGCACCATCATCGAGTGACCGGAGTCGGAAAGGACATCAATGAAAAACTTGATTATGAGAATCGAATTTCAAGGAAAAACTTTACCACGCATCGCGCTAGAACTGAACCCGAAGGGTCAAGACATGCAAGTCGGCGGAAAAAGAAATACAGTTACTCACCTGTAACAGGAGTTCTAGGAATGGTATATGTTGTTCATCCACACTTATTGGCAGGGTATCCTTGCCGCTTTAAATCTTGCGGAAGGTCTTCAACTTGCTCCTCCCACCCACCGGGTGGTATAATCTCGGCTCAGCCCCATGGCGCAGATCTGGCCCGCTGGAAGCTCAGGTTGTGCGTCCCGAGCAGGGAGGTCGGGTGGAGTGTGGATGAACAACATATACCATTCTAGAACTCCTGTACAGGTGGGTAACCCATTTCTAGGACATGAGATATTGTTCATCACACTTATTGGCAGACTCTAGCAGTTCTCCGGGAGGAGGGAGGCAAGAGCGCACACCCCGATACTTACTTGGGAAAGAGAACTGGAGAGCCGAGGCCCCAAAACCACATCCGGCGTGACTCAAGGTCGATGTGGTAATGGGTAATGAAGGTGTTGCTGACTTCCAGGTAGCAGCCCTGCAGATTTCCTGGATAGGAGCGTCCCTGGAAGCCACCGTTGCAGCAGTATGGCGGGTAGAATGGGCTCTTATCCCTCTGGGAGGCTCCTGCCGCACAACCTATAGCAGAGATCTATGCAGGAGGTTACCCACTGCTTATCGTCCGCTTGGCTGCAGGTCTGCCAGATCTGACTTCAGCGTGGGTGACAAACAGCTGGCGAACCTCTCCCGAATTTCAGCCGTGCGCTCCTTATAATAAGCAGCGCCTTCTAGGGTCAGAGTATGGAGCCTAAATTACGACCTCCGAGGTGTGATTGGGGTGGGAACACGCAGGTCAACACCTGATTAAGGTGAAACTCACGACCTACCTTGAAAGGAATTTGGTGGGGGCGCGAGACAACCTTGTCCCTGTGGAAGACCAGGCAAGGAGACTCGATGGAAGCCTGAGCTCTCCCATCCTTCTGGCTGACGTGATAGCCACCAAAAGGCGGTCTTCCACGACAGGTGAGAGAGAGCACACCTGTGCATAGGTTCGAATAGCTTGCCACATGAGCTTTGCCATGCCAGCAGTAGATCCCACGGAGGGGGGTTCCCGCACTGGAGGAAATGTGATCAAGGCCTTGAAAAGCGCCAGACCACCTTCTCCTGCGCCACCGACTGCTTCGGCCGCCCGGTAAGCAGAGATGGCTAAGAATACACCCTTAAGGTCGTCGACCAAAGCCCCCTAAGCTAGAAAGGACCATAAATAGTCCAAGATGCTTGCCAAGGAACAGGAGGAAGGGTCCAAGCCCTTGCCCTGACACCAAATGAAAACCTTTTCCATTTGAAGGCATAACATTTTCTGGTCGACTCATACGGACGCCTCCAACTACATTGAGGACCTCGTCGGAAAGACCAAGGCCTGGAACTCTGGCCGCTCAGGAACCAGGCCGTCAGGTGCAGAGATTGAAGGTCCGGATGGACACCTTCCCTGATTGACTGAGAGCAGGTCCGGGCGACCTGAAGGCTGCATATGAGTCCTGGAGCTGAGACTGAGGAGATCTGGGTACCAGAACTGGCGAGGCCAGTCTGGGGCTATCAGAATCACCTGCCTTGTCCTCCTCGCCTTGAGAAGCACCTTGTGGATCAAGGGAAATGGGGGAAAGGCGTAAAGGGCCGGGTCCACTGCCTCGAAGGCCACCTGCAGAAGCCCTGCTGAGGGGGCATGGAACAGACTCAGCCGCGTTCTCCTGAGGCAAACAGGTCCACCTGAGGTGTGCCCCAATGGGAGAACAGATGCTGTACTACCTCCAGAAGGAGAACCACTTTCTGGGATGCAACCCCTATCGGCTCAGGGGCATCGGCGCAGGGTGTTGGAGCTCCTGCCACGTGAATGGCAGGAGATCACGCCTCCAGGCTGCGCACGAGTGACCAAATGCAGAGAACTTCCTTGCATAGAAGCATGGGCGCATCCCGCCTAGCGGTTTAGATAATACATGATTGGTGTTGTCCGTCTGGACTCGGACCACTTGACCCGGAGGGCAGACAAAAGGCGGTGAGCTGAGGACGGCTCGGAGCTCCAACAGGTTGATGGCATCGGGACTCCCGCGGACAGAGGCCATGAGCCAGTGTTCCCCAGATGGGCACCCCAACCCATCAGAGGCATCGGTCGATAGAGACCCGTCGGCAGAGGCGGACCACGGGATGCCCTCCTGCAAATGGTCTGGAGCAGTCCACCACTGGAGGCGTTCCACATCCCTGTCACCGACTAAGCTGGTCAAGGATCCTGGCGTTGTGACCACTGGCTGGCCAGTCCCCACTGAAGGGACGCATGTTCCAGCCAGGCCCAAGCGGACCACGCTGGTGCAGGCCATATGAGACCCAGGAGGCGCCAGGAAGTCCCGGGCAGGCGCAATTGCCCAACCAGAAATGATCGGGCAAGGAGGAAGAACCTCGGCCCTGTCCCATGGGGCAGCTCTGGCTCGAAGAGTCGAGGCTCGCCCGATGAATAGAATCACCTGCCCGACTCGAGTTCCGACTTGGCCTCGTTGATAAGGAGGCCCAGTTGAAACAGACCTGGAGGCCAGATCTCTGGACCACTCCGCCTCCTTCCTGGAGGAGCTGCTATCAGCCAGTCATCAGGTAGGGTACACCGGACCCCTAGGCGCGCAGGAATGCTGTCACCACTGCCATGCATTTGGTGAAGACCACTGGGAGCTGGAGACAAGCCGAGGCATGGCTTGAACTTGAAGAGGATCCTTCCGCTCAGGCGAAGGATCTCTGGTGAAGACAGACGGATAGGGCGTGAAAAAACGATCCTGCAAGTCAGGAAACAGAACCATACGCCGCGTTCAAGGATGGTATTATCTGAGCCAGAGTAACCATCCTGAAGGTTCGAGACAGGAACTTGTTTAGGTCATGTGGGTAATAGAATGGGCTCAACCCCGTCCAGCCGGAACCAGGAAGTACCTGGACACAAACCCTGGGTCTGAAGGAGGGTCCACCACCTCTCTTATCACCTCCTTCTGGAGGAGGAGGCGATGTCGACTCGACGAGCGCCAGTGAGGCTGGGATCCCGAAGCCCCCGAGGCGGCGAAGCTCTGAAGGAGTGGTGCCTGCTCGAATTCAGAGCAGGCCTCTTCCCACCTCCAAGACCCACCTGTCCCGTGGAAACAGCGGACCAGGCGGACCAGAGTGCGGGCCGTCCCCAGGGGACAGGGAGTGAGTGGCGGGAATGGGAACGACACCCTCAGCCCGTCACTGGGCAGGCTTGGAGGAGGGACGACCGAGGGACCTCCTGGGCCTTTCCTCCTGCCTCCTGTTAGAGGAAGCGGCGTGGGTTTGGGATACCAGGCCGAGCCTGCTGGCCCTGGCGTTACTGGGCAGGCGCGCGCCGGCCAGGAGGGGCGAAAGGGCTTAGGCTGTAACTGCGGCCTTTGTCCTTCTGAGGCGGAAGACCGAGTCAAGGTAGCATTGGACTTCTCGATCCTCTGCAGGTGACCTTCCACCCCAGGGCCGAAGAGGTCAGTCCCAAAAGAGACATCCGCCAACATGTTGGGTATCCGGTAAAGGTGGATATCCTCAGCCAAACCCGGCCCCGCAGCATACCCTGCGGCCGCCACCGATCTGGCACATGAGTCCCCTATATCCAAAGCAGTCTGGAGCTGCTGTTTGGCCACTGCCTGCCCTGGTCCCGCACCTGCTTAACCGTAGTCTGCAGATCGGCGGAAAGAGATAACCTCATCCAGGGGCCCAACAGGGCATCAGAAAAAATGTGCCATAAGACGGCCGAACTGGCCTGGCGCAAGGCCGAGAGAGGGGCCTAGCGTAAGACTTTACTTGACATAGTCAATTTCTTGGACTCCTTGATCAGGAGGTTTGTCCACATCCTGGGCGTTGCGGCAAGCTGAAGCGCTGTGGGTAACCAACCCTCAGCAGAGGTGTTCGAAAAGCGGACAAGGAACCAGTAGGGACCGCATACTTCCTGGCCATCCTGGCCGAGGCGCAGGAGCAGGAAGCAGGCGCTACCAAAGCTCCAGTGCGGACCCCTATGGCCTCGGCCACGGAAGGCCTCCGTCAGATCCTCGGTCCAGAATCTCCGTGAGGGATACCACCGTTTGAAGCGGGTTGATCCATCCGGTGGACTCCGAGATGAGCGAAGTAGTCCTAGGAAGGACGGACGGGCTATAAGTCGATGACTGACCTCCTGAAGACTCAAGTCAGTCGCTTGGAGAAAGGAGGAATCATCTTCGAACTCGGAAGAGTCCTCGAAGAGCTGCCTCTGGCCTGAGCCACCCTTCACCTGCGAGGTGGGTCGGGGTGAGGGTAACTGACAACGATGGGATAGACCTTTAGCAGACCGAGAATCCTTGGTGCAGACCCAGTGGTGGCTGTGGGCGGAGGTTCCACCCGAATCAGGTGGGCAGCTGGTTTTGGCGAACAACGGCCTGGGTATAAGCTCCTCGGATAAGTGGGGGTTGTGTCAGCGCTCGGTGGCAACCACTTATGGCGGGGGCGGCAGAGTCGGCTTACTCCCGGCCAGACCTGTTGCAACATAAGGTCCTCGTGCCGTCGGCGTAATTTACGCGAAACTCCCTCATCGAGGAGGAGGGGCCGAGGCCAGCCGACGACGCCCGCTTGTGATGCCAGACCGAGACCGCCTATAATGATGGGATGTGACTGGACGTGAAGGTCCGGACGAGAGTCCCAAATTTCCGAGGTGGGGTGCGGGGGAGGTGTCGGCGGAACCGGCCTCCCTGTCTCCGGATGGTGCATCCGAGGCGCTCCAGGACCCGGAGGCACTAGGCGAGCCAAGGATCCTCCAACTCCTCCCGGGAGCAGGAGGGAATCTCGGCTGTTAAGCGACAGCCCGTCAATTCGAGAAAAATCTCGACTTCATCGGTCAAGTCTCGGTCAACTGACCTGTGAGGACACCGTGAGGCCAGTGGCGGCCGAGAGAAGGATGCGGCAAGCCGGCGGTCGGCGGCCGAGGAAAGGACCTTCCCGCTCCCAAGAAGCGTCGGCAGAGGGACTACCCTTGTCCCTCTTTTGGACCGAGAATAAGGTCCCGCCAGCGTAAGCCCTTCTCCTTTAGTGGAGAGGACAGACAAAACTCCTTAAAGAAGCCATGTAGAAGAGCCCAGAGACGCGGGATAAATGCCGCGGCCGAGGAAAATCTGACCAGCCGCCTCCTCTTAGGGCGACCATTGATCGAGCCTGATCCGATGGAGCCCGCCGCCCTTGAGACACCGCCACCAGAGCCTCCTTGGACTTCACGGGAGGAAACACTTCAGAGACGGCCCAGATGCAATCGGGCACACGATGTCGGGGGCGTAGGCGAGAAAGATGAAGCACAGTCGCAAGCCTGCGGTGGTGCTCAAGGCCTAAGCAGTAGACACCACGTGGAGTGTGGATCCGTCGAGACATCTTCTGCCCGCATGGGCATCTCCGAAATCGGAGTCGATTTGTCCACCGCGGCGCGAGGGATAGAAGACTGAAGTCTTTTTCGCAAATTTATTTTTAAATCCATGACGGAGAAATAGGAACCAGTCTCAAGCGCGGGCGTTAGGAGGGAACCTGAGCTTCAAGCGGTAAGGAAGATCTGGCGTCATGGGGCGGAGCCGAGAGTTATACCACCGGGTGGGTGGGAGGAGCAAGCTTGAAGACCTTCCGGCAAGATTTAAAGCGGCAAGGATACCTGCCAATAAGTGTGGATGAACAACATATCCATGTCCTAGAACTGAAAGTCGGGCGGGACCCCCATATATACTACGTCTGACAGCGGCGGGACAGAAGTCGAGGCGGTCCCGCTGAAGATAACTAGCTAGAATTTTTCATAGGGGTCCTGATGCCTGCGGCTTCACTCCTAATGGTGTAACCTGCTGCAAGAGCTGTGTCTTGAAGTAAGATCAGTTACGTAAGAACTTACCATAACAGTAGATCTTCGAGAACAGCTCTTGCAGCAAGTTACACCAAAAGGACTGAAGCCGTCAGGCATCAGGACCTACGGAAATTTTCCAGCTAGCAGTCTACAGCGGGGACCGCCTCCAACGTCTGTCTCGCCTCCGACGTAAGGCGTAGTACATAAGGAGGCAGTCACGCCATAATCCCCAGTTCTCCCGCCGGAGACTCCCGGCCGCTGGCTGACATCAGAAGAGAAGACTGAGGATCCGCCATCAGATGGCCAAGACTAAAAACAAATCGCTCCATCCTAAAAGATGGATGTTAGGCTATAACCTACCTCCTCCAAGGGGGAATGGTGGGCGGGAAGGAACCTGCTGCAAGAGCTGTTCTCGAAGATCTACTGTTAAGGTAAGTTCTTACGCAACTGTACTATCTTACTTCGAGATACAGCTCTTCCAGCATGTTACACCATTAGGACCGATTCCCAAGCAATAGCGACAATCTTACGCCATCGGGAGGAGAAAAGGCAGAGATTACAACCCTGCTGGAGCCTAGGACAGGAGTCCCTGGAGGACGGCTAGGCCGAAAACTGCCCTTCGCCTTGAAGAGATGTCAAGGCTGTAATGCCTAATAAAGGTATGCACCGTGCTCCAGGTAGCTGCAACACAAATAGCTGAAGTGGAGACATTCTTCAGCGCTGCAAAGGAGGTGGCCACTCCTCTAGTAGAATGACCCTTGACCACGCCTGGCAAGGGTTTGTTGCGCTTGTCATAACAGAAAGAGATACACTGAATGAGCCAACGTGAAAAAGACTGTTTAGAAACAGGGGCACCTTTCATCCTCTCAGCAAAGGAGACAAACAGATGATCCGCTTTCCGGTACTGTTTGGTTCAGGTCAGATAATATCTGAGAACCTGTGAACATCCAGGGTGTGAAGCACTGCTTCTCCTCGATTGGTGTACTTGGGAAAGTACACTGGTAAGTCGATATCCTGATTAAGGGTAAGGGTTCAAACCACCTTAGGTAGAAACTTGGGATTTGTCCTCATGGATACCCTATCCTGGTGGAAAATTAAATAGGGCTCCTTTGCACATGAGTGCATGTAATTCGGAGATTCTTCTCGCCGAAGTAACTGCAACTAAAAACAACATTTTCCACGACAGAAAAGGTAGCTCGCAATCCGCGGCTGGTTCAAGTGGTGGCAGCATCAGCTGCTCCAGGACAAAGGGTAGGACCGAAGGAGGAACCGGATCCTTGATATGCGGCTTAAGGTGGAGGACCCCCCTTAAAAAGGCATGAGTAGTGTCCAACTCAGCCACCATACAATGGCCTATTGGGGGCATGATAAGCCAAAATTGCACAAAAATGCACTTTGATGGAGGAGTAAGCCAGTCAAGATTGGAAAAGTGAAAGCAGGTACTCCAGAACCAGCATCTCAGGGCAGACAAAGGGCGAGACCCCGCACGTTTGAGCCCACAAGCAAAATCTGCACCACTTCATGGCGTATAATGCGTGTGTTGCCAGTTTTCTAGCGGAAGAAAGTACATAAGCCACCTCTTGCGAGACCCAGTGACGCATCATAGCTATGTCTCTAGGAGCCAGGCATGTAGGTTCAGTGAACATAAGTCAGGATGGACTAGTGAACCCTCCTCCTGAGAGAACAAGTGGGAGCTGATTGGCAAGGGAAGCGGAGGTTCCTGGGATAGCTGATGCAAACGCGGGAACCAGATTTCCCTGGGAAAGAAAGGCGCTACCAAGATAAGCGTCGCGTGCTCCCTGCAAAGTTTGAGAAGAACTCTCTGGATCAACGGGAAAGGAGTGAAAGCATAGAGGAATCTGTCAGCCCAGGAGTGGGACAATGCGTCTCGCCAGAAAACACCAGGCCCTGGATATAGCGAGCAAAAATTGGGCAGTTTTGCGTTGGATGGGGACGAAAATAGATCTAATTCTGGAGTGCCCCATCTGTGGAACAGATCCTCTGCCACCTCCTGCAGAAGTTCCCACTCGTGGACTCTGGCCTCGGAACGACTCAGGCTGTCTGCGACGGTATTGTCCACAGCTGGGATGTGGAACTGTAAAAGGTTCGTGCTGTGTCAGATCACCAATTCCCACACTCTCATGGCCTCCCTGCAAACGGGGTAGGAGTGTGTGCCTCCTTGTTTGTTGAAGTAATACATCACCGCAGTATTGTCTGTTTGCAACAGGAGAGTACTCAGTGGCATCTCTGACTGGAAGGTTTGCAGGGCATAAAGGACTGCCCTCATCTCCAATATGTTGATGTGGAGATGAGATTCCTGGGTTGTCCATGTTCCGAGACCTCACCCCGTTCAAGTGCACTCCCCATCCCAGCCGTGAGGCGACTGTGGAGAGAGTTACCGTCAGGGACGGCACAGTGAAGAGAACCCCAAAGGAGAGGGTTCCCAGATCTAGCCACCATTGCCAGTCCCTAACCACGGCCTTAGAGATTTGGACTAGTTCCTGCAGAAGGTCTTGCCTTTGGTCCCACTGCATCCTTAACATCCACTGGGTTACCCGCATGTGGAGTCTTGCCATCGGGACTGTTGCAATGGCCACAGCCATGTGTCCGAGCAGGCGAAGGACCAGTCTGGCCAGGACGGTCTTCGCGGACAGATCCCTGAGGAGGGACCGAATGCATTCCGCTCTGTCCTCGGAAAGAAAGGCTTTTCCCTTGACGGTGTCCAGAACTGCCCCTATAACTACAGGTTACTCACCTGTAATAGGAGTTCTAGGAATGGTATATGTTGTTCATCCACACTTATTGGCAGGTATCCTTGCCGCTTTAAATCTTGTCGGAAGGTCTTCAAGCTGGCTCCTCCCACCTACCCGGGTGGTAAAACTCTCGGCTCCGCCCCAAGACACCAGATCTGGCCCGCTGGAAGCTCAGGTTGTGCGTCGGAGCCGGGGAGGTCGGGTGGGTCGTGTGGATGAACAACATATACCATTCCTAGAACTCCTGTTACAAGTGAGTAAATAGAAATTACGTTCTTACCGTAATTATGATCTTTCTGTGTATCTTCACCATTCATCACAGATGGGTACAGGCCAGAGATCAGGACCTCGCGGGAGCCTTTTTTTCCTTTTCTTTAAAAAGGATAGGCGGAGCCGGCCTTGTCGGCGCCGCCCCCGAGGCCGACGACCATGGGCGCCTCGAGGATTAGCCAGATAGCTGTGTCGACTCAGCCTGCCTACCAGTTCTGAGTCACTGGAGAGATAAGAGGAAGGGATGGAGGGTGGGACAAGAGAGTCCAAGGGACAGAAAAAGGAAGAGAAAAGGAGAAATAACGACAGAGGACAGCATAGAAGAAGTAAAAACTAAGGGGATTGGGCAGGAGCCCCAATCTCTGAAACAGGAAGAAGGGAGGGAGGGGGAGAGAATTTAGGAGAGAGTGAGAGGTGACAAGAATCCAGGACCCCTGTCCGTCACCAGACTGTATAGGAACTGCAAGGAGTGGCAAAGCTCACCTGCCAGAATTCAAGGCACAGAATAACTGGCAAACCCCAAAAGCAGAGTCGGCTATTCTGGAGAAGAACAGGGTACAGGGAATCAGTACTCTCTCTGTAAAGACATTTGGTGAAAAAAAGGATTTTCTTTTTTTTTTTTTTAAAGGAAGGATAACAAAAAGGGCAACCACCAGTTCTCACCCAGCAGGTGTGTAGATAATTAGTAGAGAGGAAGTGCCACTCGAACTGTACCCTTTGGGAGAAATTTACCCCCCCCTCTGTCTCCCAACTTTACCCCGCTCAAAAGAGGGGTAGGCACAGGGAGAGGAGGATCCAGAGACTGGAGCCCCAGGGGGATGGCGGGTGGGATTGTGATGAATGGTGAATATACACAGAGATCATAATTACGGTAAGAACGTAATTTCTATATAATAACTGGTCAGCAATTTCTCTCAATGTACTGACCAAGTTGATATTTTCCATAACACCCAGCTAGTTGTTATGACATTCATGAGCCATGCCAGTCAAACTATGCTGCTGCCTCATTGGCCAACATTCTGTATGTGGGCAGGGCTTAACAGTCTCTCAAACTGCTGGAGAAAAATTGCTGGTCTGTTATTATAAAAAATAAAAGATGGGGAGGGTTTTTCATATGAGAATTTAATGCACAACCTCATTGTGAGATGCTTTGACAAACCCCTTGGGCTTCGCCCTTGGGGTTTATGTAGCATCCCACAACTCAGGTGTGCATTAAATTACCTATCAAACCCTTCCCCATCCATCATTCTCTATATCTTATCTGTGTCAATCTTCACCATTCATCACAGATGGGTGAGTACCAAGCACCACCGAAGGGGGTTGACTAAGTGCACCCTAAGGGACAGCGTCCCTTAGCCCTCAGTGGGTGACACTAAGGGGGGGGACCTTCTGGGCCTGAAGAGGCCCGAGAGTGGGGAGAACGAAATGGGGTCCCTCCAGAGGTGGAAGGAATTTGCCCCGACAGACGACGTCTCGCCCTACGGGAAAAGAGATAGGTTCCCTGGTGAGCGGAGCAGATCACCCTACGCCGGGCCAAGGGTGACAACCGGGAAAGGCAAAGCCACGCCCATCTTCTGGTGCAGATCGCTGTCCCTACTACCCTGGTAGCTACCTCATTGGCGTCGTAAGATGCCCTTGCTAGGTGCCTTGCTAGCTCCAGGCCACGTGTAGAGAGCGCGATGGCTTGCCTGGTTTGCTCCGAATCAGGCAAAGCAGCCAGGAATTGACCCAGCGCTGACCACAAGAACCTGTTGTAGGCTGCATAGTGGGCCTGATAAGCAGAGATGGAGAGAAGCAACCGTGCCGAGTAGAAAGTCCTCCTCCCCCAGAAATCGAAATCCGAAGACTCCAGATCTAGGGGCCGGTCACGGTGGAGGGCGCGAAGCCCAACAGGAGTGTCCAGATGCGTCAATCCGGACTGCAGATGAGGCATAGAACCTGGAGACTCTGGTGGAGCGCAATACCTCTGGCTGAGGTCCCATGGGGCAGGAACTCCGGAGAAGGGCCTCTGCCAGAAACGCATGGAAGCCTCCCAAGAAAGCAGGCCAGGGGGCACCAAAGGGTGGCCTGCGAAATGCGCCGAGGCGTGTGCAGCATGCTCTGGATTGCTCGCAGATGGGGGGGAAGGTGAAGGTCCTCTAACATCCGAGCGAGGAAACACGGATAGTCTGAGAGATCAGCGGCAGGAGAGATGTGGACAGATGGTTCCTCTCTCCCAGAATAGGGGGATGAGGAGCTGGAGGTCACCATATGCTCCAAGGGTCGTTGCTCGGGGGAAGGTTGAAAAACCTGACCATCCAAGGCCCTAATATAGGCAAGGAACCGAGAAGCCACCGCTCTGAACTGCTCCCAGGTGAGAGGCCCAGTAGGACCAAGAATGCCCGGGAGTGCTGGAGAATGCGGCAGAGGGTTAGGGGCAGAGATGAGGGAAGGAATCGGCTGACCTCTGCCAGGGCCAGGGAGCGGACCATGGACACCTGAGGAAGGTGCCCCGGAAGACTCCGCAGCAGACAGCTGTACAACCACGTTGGTACTGCCTAAGCTGCGCCCAGAAGAATCCCCCCAGTGAGGCGAGCGGGGCCGTATGGGTCCAGAAGGACAGTCCCCTGCCTCCAAAGAATGGGACCCTCTCAAGGACCTGTAAGGGAAGGCGAATCCGCACTCCGGCTTCTTCAAGGACCCGGGTGGACCCCAGAGAAAGGCCTACGCAGGGACCCCACACCCCTCGACCCCTCAGAGTCCGAGAATCCTGGTCCTCGGGAGGGTCACCCTAGGTAGCTTGCAGCCCTGGGGTGTCCCCGAGGGGGGAAATCCAGGGCGCAGCACCCTCCCCACCTGTAGGCTTCTCGATAGGCCCCAAAATTGGGCGATCAAAACACACCAAGGGAGGGGGTACACCTGCTGAGGGGTCCAGGAACCCCCCCCAGGCCAGGTTGCCTGGCTGTAGTGGCACGCAGCATAGCCTGCTGGTCAGTGCCACTGACCCCGACCCGGAGGGAACCGGACGCTCCTCAAGAGGAGGCTGACTCAACCGAAGAGACCACTGGTTCGGCCCCTCAGTAAGGCCCCGACGGCACCAATGACGCAAGGCCGACCCGGGCCTCCGAACCGTGGGAGCAACACCGGAGAGGCCTACACCCCCGAAAGGGTGATTGCCATAGCAGCGCCGCCCGCCCGCTCCCAGGAGGAAGCGGGAGGGGCCTCCTGCACCACGAGAGGAGCCTCAACCAAGGCTAGGCTACGGGGGATTGAGGCTCCCTCCTCCACGGCCCGTATAGAACCGGGAAGGGAACCAGAGGAAAGGCCGAGAGAACGCGGCTTGGCCTGACAAGTGCGGATCCTACCTCCGAAAGTCGGCATAGCTCAGTCCAACTTTCCATGCGACTGTTCGATAACACGGCAGTCCATCGAGCAAGCTGCCGACGAATCCACGTCGTGAAGCGGGCCAAGACACGAGAGACACCGGTCATGCTGGTCGGTCACGGAGAAATTGCGGTCACACAGGCACCGACGCATAGGGGGCCGCCCCGCCTTAGCAAATTTCTTGCCCTCCGACCGCGACATGATCTGCGGAGAAAAAACACCAAAAATAGACTCGACGTCGCCAAAATTAAAAATAATGGAAAGATCTTATCAGCGACGTCGAGTAGGGCAGACTAGAACTAGTAGACCGACGAACTATCGACGAATAAGGGCTAAGGCCTAAAATTTTCTTCCAAATACTTCTTCAAGGCTTCCCACGAGGCAACCCCGACGGCGGGAGACGAAGAACTGGTAGGCAGGAGGAGTCGACAGCTTAACGGCTAATCCTCGAGCACCACGTAGTACGTCGGCCTCGAAGGCAGCGCCGATGCTGCGTCGGCTCCGCCTATCCTTTAGGAGAAAAAAAAAAGGCTCCCGTGGGTTCCTGATCTCCGGCCAGTACCCATCTGTGATGAATGGTGAAGATTAACACAGATAAGATCCTGTATTTCTAGGGACTTGGATATGTTGTTCATCCACACTTATTGGCAGACACCTAGCAGTTCTCCAGGAGGAGGGAGGCAAGGCGCACACCCCCGATACTAACTTGGGAAATAAAGACTGGAGAACTGAGGCCCCAAAACCAGCATCCCGGCGTGACTCAAGGTCGATGTGGCAGTGGGTAATGAAGGTGAGTGCTGACTTCCAGGTAGCAGCCCTGCAGATTTCCTGGATAGGGACGTCCCTGGAAGCAGCCACCGATGCAGCAGTATGGCGGGTAAAATGAGCTCTTATCCCTCTGGGAGGCTCCATGCCCGCCAACTTATAGCAGAGATCTATGCAGGAGGTGACCCACCTGCATATCGTCCGCTTGGTTGCAGGTCTGCCAGGTGCGGCTTCAGCGTAGGTGACAAACAGCTAGCGAAACTCTCCCAATTCCAGCCAGGCGCTCCTTATATTAGGCGAGCGCCCTTCTAGGGTCCAGAGTATGGAGCCTATATTAAACCTCCGAGGTGAGATTGGGGTAGAACACGGCAGAATCAACACCTGGTTAAGGTGAAACTCAAAACCATCTTCAGAAGGAATTTGGGTGGGGGCGCGGACAACCTTGTCCCTGTGGAAGACCAGGTAAGGAGACTCGATGAGAGCCTGTAGCTCTCCCATCCTTCTGGCTGACGTGATAGCCACCAAGAAGGCGGTCTTCCACGACAGGTGAGAGAGATCACACCTGTGCATTGGTTCGAATGGCTTGCCCATGAGCTTTGCCAGTACCAGCAGTAGAACCCACGGAGGTGGAGGTTCTCGCACCGGAGGGGAATTGTGATCAAGGCCTTTGAAATAGCACCTGACCACCTTTTCCTGCGTCACCGACTGCTTCCCAGCCCGCGACCAGTAAGCAAAGATGGCTGCCAGGTGCACCTTAAGGGTCGTCGACCTAAGCCCTTGCTGAGAAATGGGCCACAGGTAGTTCAATATGCTAGTCAAGGAACAGGAGTAAGGGTTCAGGCCCTTGCCCTGACACCAAATGGAAAATATCTTCCATTTGAAGGCGCAGCATTTCCTGGTCGATTCCTTACGGGATGCCTCAACTACATTGAGGACCTTGTCGGAGTGACCCAAGGCCTGGAATTCTAGCCGCTCAGGAACCAGGCCGTCAGATGCAGGGATTATAGGTCCGGATGGAACACCGTCCCCTGATTGACTGAAAGCAGGTCCGGGCGAGCTGGAAGCTGCCTCGGTAGCCTGGAGCTGAGGCTGAGGAGATCTGAATACCAGCATTGGCGGGCCCAGTCTGGGGCTACCAGAATCACCTGCGCCTTGTCCCTCGCCTTGAGAAGCACCTTGTGGATCAAGGGAAATGGGGGAAAGGCGTAGAAGAGGGCCAGGGTCCACGGCCTAGGGAAGGTATCCCCCTGCAGCGAGCCCTGCTGAGGGGGGCGGGCATGAAACAGCCTCAGCTTCGCGTTCTCCCTGGAGGCAAACAGGTCCACCTGAGGGGTGCCCCAATAGGAGAACATATCTTGTACTACCTCCGGCAGGAGAGACCACTAATGGGACACAGCCCCTATCCGGCAGGGCCAGCCAGGGTGTTGAGGCTCCTGCCACATGAATAGCTAGGAGATCCGCCTCCAGGCTGCGCACGAGTGACCAGATGCGGAGAACTTCCTGGCATAGAAGCATGGAGCGCGTCCCACCCTGGTGGTTTAGATAGTACATGGTTGTGGTATTGTCCGTCTGGACTCGAAACACTTGACCCCGAAGAAATGGAGCGAAGACGGTGAGAGCTAGGCGGACCACTCGGAGCTCCAGCAGGTTGATATGGCATCAGGACTCCCGCGGGGACCAGAGGCCGTGCACTCGGTGTTCCCCTAGATGGGCACCCCAACCCATCAGAGAGGCATCAGTCGATAGAGAGACCGTCTGCTCGGGGCGGACAAACGGGATGCCCTCCTGCAGAAAAGCTGGAACGATCCACCACCGGAGAGCGTTCCACATCCCCTGGGTCACAGTCACTAGCTGGTCCAAAGGATCACAGCATTCAGACCACTGGCTGGCAAGGCCCCACTGAATGGGGCGCACGTTCCAGCGGGCCCAACGGACCATGGTGGTACAGGCCGCCATGAAACCCAGGAGGCGCAGGAAGTCCTGGGCAGGGCACGATTGCCCAACCAGAAATGATCGGGCAAAGGAGGAAAGAAAAAATTACTCACCTTAGTAATGTTTCTTCTAATGGAGTCTTGCTATATTATGACAACTGCAGTTTGTCCCACCATTAGAACTGCTCGGAGGTGAAAGGAGTTAACTCGCATTTTAAAAATGGAACTTGGTATGAGCTCGGTTGGAGAAAACTCTGTCTGGGTTATTTCAAACCTAAACTGTCAGATCTTTGACACAGCAAATCACTAAGGTCTCAAGTGGAAGCTGTAACCTACACCAGCCAACTGGCTACCTGACACATTGATATACCCTGGTCCCAACATAGAGACTCAAGTCAGGGGACCAGAAGTAATAATATAATATAAGCAATAAATACAGGTTACTCACCTGTAACAGGAGTTCTAGGAATGGTATATGTTGTTCATCCACACTCATTGGCAGGTATCCTTGCCGCTTTAAATCTTGCCGGAAGGTCTTCAAACTGACTCCTCCACCCACCGGGTGGCCATAACAAAGGAATTCTGTATCAGGACCTGACAGGTGTACCTCCTGTCCAATCCTTTTGTCCACAGGATGCACAGAATTAGGAGTTTATAAATTTTATCTGTTTCTAAATGACTTATGCAAAGGAATAGACAATCTCTGAACTCTGGAATATCCATCATTTCTACAAAATCAGGTTCCTCTTGTTCAAATACAGCTTCCTCCAATGGAAGCTGGAGGATTCAACAATTTTTGTAAAACATAAAGTGAGAGGGGACTCCCAAAGCAAGAAATTCTAAGGTCTGTCTGGGGAGATGTCCGGTTCAATGGGCACACCCAGACCCTCAAAATCACATTCATATGGTCATAATCATCCTCCCCCCTCCTCTGGTTCATAAAACCTCTTCAACAACTTATATTCCTGAGCACGTTGGAACCCGACCGAACGCCGACCTTTTACTAGACAGTGGCGGTTCGGACGGGTGTCGAGAAAGTGACTGGACAATCTGAATAGCTCTTGCTATCTCTGCAGCAGTTGGAGAAGGAATTTTGGGCTCCACACACCTGCTGATTTTCTTGTTTTCTTTACTGAACTGGCTCCTCCAGAGCCAGCTTTACGTTGCGAGAAGTCTCGCCCTGGTCAGAGGCACTCCCTCCCCGGTTCGGTTCGCTTTCAAACCCGGGCTGGCCATCGGGTCAGCGGACTTTTTTATTGCCTCTCGTTCCCTAGAGCCTGCCAATTCTCTTATCAGGGTGGCTGAAGGTTTCAAATCAAAGCAGTCTAGATAAAGAAATGTAGTCAAACCCAGACAATATAAACATATCTGGTGTGTGGGTCAGCCATGGCAAAGACTTCCCCACCAGGCATCACAGTGTTGAAACCCAGTGGGCAGTTTTCTTTTGGGTTTTTCAGACATATGCCAGCCTAACCAAACTTGCCCTTTTCAGCGGCAGTACAGGCAAGACACTCATATCGGTTCTAACACGTGTCACAGGTCTTGGAAAAACAGTAATGAAATCCTTTTTTTTTTTTTTTTTTTTAGAACCCGATCAGAACCAGGAACCGCACTCTAAAACCTTCAATTCAAGTTTTAAAACAAGCTGGTCGGTTCAAAAACCGAACGATAAACATTACAAGTTCCACAGAAAATAAACTGAAACTACTTACGATACCACAAACAGAGCTTGAACCCGAGCGGTTTTAAGGTTAAAATAATAATATTCTCGGTTGATTTGAACAGAAAACACTATTTAAACGAGAAATGAACCGAGCAGTAGGAGAAATCTCCGGGCGACTGTTCAGTGAGAGAGAAAAGAATCTGACAGTTTAGGTTTGAAATAACCCAGACAGGAGCTTCTCCAAGCGAGCTCGCTCCAAGTTCATTCTTAGAATGGGAGTTAACTCTTTCACCTCGGAGCAGTTCTAATGGTGGGACAAACTGCAATTGTCATAATATAGCAAGACTTCATGTTGTTTGAGAACCTCTGCCCTGTCACGGGAGCCGTGCTCTGGCTCGTGGGAAGTCGAGGCTCTGCCCCGATGAATTATCACCTGCTTTGGCACAGGTTTCCGACTTAGCACCGATGAGAGGCCAACTTGAGGAACAAACCTGGAGGCCAGATCCTGGACCGCTCCACCTACTGCTTGGAGGGCTACTATCAGCCAATCATCCAGGTAAGGGTACACCGGACCCCTCAAGCGCCCAGAGATGCTGTCACCACTGCTATGCATTTGGTGAAGACCCTGGGAGCTGAGACAAGCCGAAGGGCATGGCTCAGAACTTCGAAGGGATCTCTCCTTTCGAAAGTCAAGGGACCTCTGATGAGACAGACGGATAGGGACGTGAAAAACAGCGTCCTGCAGGTCCAGAACAGCAGACCACCGCCGTGTTCAAGGATGGTATTATCTGAGGCCAGAGTAACCATCCTGAAGGTTCGAGACCTTAGGAACTTGTTTAGGTTGTGTGGGTGAGAATGGGCGCCAGCCCCATCAGATTTGGGACCAGGAAGTACCTGGACACAAATGCGGGTCTGAGGAGGGTCCGCCACCTCCTGATCCTTCCTTCTGGAGGAAGGCGATGTCGGCTCGGCGAGCGGCAATGAGAACTGCGGAGCTGAGGTGCGATGGCTCTGAAGGGTGGGGCCTGCTCGAACTCAGAGCGAGGCCTTTCCCACCACCTCCAATACCCATCTGTCCAGTGGTGATAGCGGACCAGGCGGAAGGAACTGGGGCCGCCCCAATGGGGAACTGGGAGTAATGGGCGGGCGAGGTTGGGGCGATGCCCTTCAGCCGGTCACTGGGCAGGCTTGGAGGAGGAACCAGCCGAGGGACCTCCTAGGCTTTACCTCCTTGCTTCCTGGAGAAGAGGCTTGGCGGGCTTAGGTTTGGGGTGCCAAGGTGTGACATACTAGCCCCTGATGTTGCTGGGCCGGACGTGCCTTGGGCGCAGCAGGAAGAAAGGTTTAGGCTGTGGCCTCGCGGCCCTTTGTCCCTTTGTCAGGAAGAGACAGAGTCAGGGTAGCATTGGACTTCTTGATCCTCTGGAGGTGACCTTCCACTCCAGGACCCGAAGAGGTCGGTCCCCAGAAAGGGACATCCGCCAAGCATGCTGGGTATCTGCTGTGAAGGTGGAAATCTCAGCCATACAGCAGGTGCATGGCCAATGTAATCATGACGACCTGGCGCATGAGTCACCGATGTCAAAGCAGTCTGAAGTTGCTGCTTGGCAATGCCCTGCCATGAACTGCACTGTATGGCGTGAGTCTCTGCAGGTGGGGCCGGAATGAGGGACTACCTGCGTCCAGGGGCCCAACAGGGCATAAGAAATGTGCCATCAGCATGACCCGGGTTGGCCTGAAGGCCGAGGAGGGCAGCAGCAGACTTTTAAGCCCAGCATAGTCAATTTCTTGGACTCTGTCGGGGAGGGGTTGTCCCGTCCCTAGCATTTCGACGCATGAGCGCTGTCGATAACTAACCCTTGGCTGTGGGGTGTTCCAAAAACGGACAAGACGGTGGGGACATATGCCTTCCCTGGCCAGGCGCAGGGCAGGAAGCAGGCTGCCAGAGCTCAAGGCCGGACCCACAATAGCCATCGCCTACCAGGAAGGCCTCTGTGGGGGAATCCCCTCGGTCCAAATCTCTGTGAGGGGATACTTGGCCCGCTTAGATACCGGCTCAAGCTGCATCCTGGTGGATTCCGAGATGAGCCTAAGTAAGCCCGGAAAGGACGAAGGGCTCTTGTCCATCGACTGACCCCCAGCGGACTCCAAGTCCACACGCTTGGAGAAAAGGGAGGAATGGTCGGACTCGAAGAGTCGCAAAGAGCTACCTCGGGCCTGAGCCACCCTCCACCTGCCGAGGCCGGTCGGGAGTGGGGTGACAGACACCATGGGGCAGACCCTGAGCCGACCGAAATTCAGTCGAGGCCCCAAATAATGGCTGTGGAGGCGGGGGTTCCACGAATGAGTGGGAAGCTGGTTTTGGCGAGCAGCGGCCTGGGAACAGAGCGCCTCGGTGAGTCGGAATTGCTGTGACCGCTCAGTGACAACCACTTAATGGCCGGGAAAGGCGGAGGTCGGCTTGTTCCCAATCGAGAAAGATGTTTGCCACATGAGGTCTCGTACCGCCCAGCGTAACTAAATCCGGGCCTCACTCGTCGAGGAGGAGGATGAGGGCAGTGGCGCGCCTTCCGTGGTGCGAGACCAAGACCGCCTGTGGCCAGGATCGGCTGGGCATAAAGAAGTCTGAGACCGCGAACCTCTGTTTTTCCGAGGGTTCGGAGGAGGGATAGGTGGGACCAGCTCTCCCTCGGCTCGGAAGGTTCACCCGAGGCTCCGGGCCGGAGGCACTGGCAAGCCACGGGATCCTCAACTCCCACCCGGGGGAACCAGGGAAAGTTTCAGCTTCACCAGTATTAACCCGTCCAACGGGTAGAAATATCTCGACTGCGTCGGCAGGAGTCTCAGTCAACTGATCTGGCAAGGGATGCAGTGAGACCAGTGGCGAAGCCGAAGGATCGAAGAAGTCGATGGCCGACTACTCAGGAAGGACCTTTCCACTCCCAAGAGCTCCAGCGGAAGGACTTACCCTTGTCTTTCTTTTGGACAGAAGGTCCAGAAGATGTTGGGCCCTCTCCCTTGGTGAAGAGGGACAGACAGAACCTCGTTGAGGAGGCCAAATAAGAGGAACCCAGGAGGCGGAATAAAGCAGCGGGCCGAGGAAAGGCGGCACGAGCCGCCTCCTCTTCAAGGTGATCATCTGCTCAAGCTGATCCACAGAAGCCAGCGCCTTTGAGCACTTGCATGCCTCTTTTGACTTCACGGAAAGCAGCTTCTCGGGGCATGGTTATAAGCAGGCAGCCATACGGTCCTCGAGATGTAGGCCGAGAAGGAAGAGCACAGGTGGCAGGCCTGCGGGTGAGTGCTCAAGGAATGGCAGTAGGCCTTGCGTGAAGTGCGGATCTATTGAGACATCTTCTGCCCATAGGGCATCTCCAAAAGCAGGAGTCGTTTGTCCATCGCGGCAGGGGATAGAAGACCCGAAGTCTAAAGCTGAAAAACTTTTAAATTCAGAAACTGAAGAATTAGGAAGCAGTCTGTCATAAAAGCATTAGGAGGAACCTGAGCTTCCAGCGGTAAGGAAGATCTGGCGTCATGGGGCGGAGCCGAGAGTTTTACCACCCGGGTGGGTGGGAGGAGCCAGCTTGAAGACCTTCCGGCAAGATTTAAAGCAGCAAGGATACCTGCCAATAAGTGTGGATGAACAACATATCCATGTCCCTAGAAACTGCAGTTTCTGTGATGGTACCAGGAGAGACTTCTCTTAGTTGATGAGGATGCCCAGAGACTGAAAAAGGGTCTGGGTACGCTAAATAGCCATCAGCAATGCCTCCTTGGAGGGGCCCCAGGAGAAGCCAATCGTCCAGGTACGGGAACACGTAGTGGCCCGTCTCCTCTGAGCCGCTGCCTGCGACTACCATGCATGGTAAATACCGAGGTGCTGAAGACAGCCCGAGGGCATGGGAGCCGATAATGGCGGCCCTAGAAACTCGAGCGCAGGAACCTCCGTGCGCTTGAGCAATAAGGGATGTGCAGTAGGTGTCCTGCATGTTCAGGGGCACCAAGAAAGCGTCCTTCAGCATGGGGATCAGACCCGGAAGGGTCACCATGCGGAAGCGTTTGTAGACGACCGACAGACTGAGGTTGCTGAGGTCCGAAATTGGACGGAGGTCCCCTGTTTTCTTTGGAACCATGAAGAAGTGTGAATAGTATCCTGCACCTCTCTAGTTCCCTGGAACGTGCTCCAAAGCTTCCTTCTCTAGAAGCGCGAGCACTTCCTGCTGCATCAGCAGAGCATGCTGACCCGAGTAACGGGAAAGCAGAGAAGGCCTTGTAGGCGGGTTGTCTACAAATTCTATATAATGGCCTTTTCCGACCAACTGTAGCACCCACCTGTCGGTGGTGATCGACCGCCACCCTGGCAGGTGGCCTGCGACGCGACCCCCCACCTTCATTTACCGTTAAACCTGAGGAGGGGCGGGGGCCGGTAAGGAGTCATGCTGTGGCAGCATTGGGTCTTGCAGGCTGGGCCGACTTTGTGGCTCATTGGCCTCTGCCTGAGGATGTCTTAGCCTGGGCCTTTCGGGTGAAGGAGCCCTTTTGTTGCTGGCTGGAACGTGGTTGTTGCCTTTGGGTCCGGCTGCGAGAACGACTGGTTCCGGCAAAAGGAACCAAGTCGAGACCTGTACATAGCGTGCACAGATCTAACCGCCTTCCCGGATTCCTGCAGTTTGGTGATCACCTTCTCAGAGGCTTCGCAAACAGAACTTCGCCATGGTAAGGGGTGTCCTTGATATTCTTCTGGACGTCCGGGCAAAACCCGGAGACAAGGAGCCACAGTGTCTCCGGAGACACACGCCTGAGGCTGCAGCTCTGGCCGAAGAGTCCGCAGAGTTGTATACGGCTCTGAGCACCTGGGTCCCCATGTCCAAACCCGTACAGAGGAGTTGCAACATCTTCTTTTGGCCGTCTGGAATTTTTTCGACTAGGTCCTGTCCCTGCTCCCACAATGTGTTCTGGAACTGAACCATGTGGGTGAGGTAGTTTAACGACCTAATGGCGCAAGTCACAGCCGCGTACGTCCGCCTGCCCAGAAGATCCAGCTGTTTGGACTCTGGGTCTAGTGGCTGTGTGCTCAAGTGCTGCAGTTTCTGAGACTTATCATGAGAGGCTGTAATGACCAAGGAGTCTGCCAGAGGATGGTTCGCAGGTACTGGTCTTCTCTTGGGGCCTTGTACAGGCAGTCAGCCTTCTTCGGCACTGCCGGAGTCGAATGTGGACGTTTCCATGCAGCCTTGGTGACGTCCACGAAGGTGTCCATCAATGGTGCCACTACCACAGGCTTGGGGTCTTTTTGCCGAAGGTAGCGGGCGAGGCGTAGTCTCTCGGGGTCAAGCTCTTCAGAGTCCCACCCCATGTTCTCCTGGATATGTCTCATGATCTCAGCAAACGAGGGGTCATCCAGAGGGGACCTAGGAAGGTCGCGTGGGTCCAGAGAAGGGACGCTCATTGGAGAAGGGGATCTGGAGCACACGGAGGTGTCAGATCTGGAGTCCTCCACTGACGGGGTATACCGACGCCGTCTGGGTCTCTTGGGGCTGGGGAACCCCGAGGTGGATCTTGAAGGAGGCCTTCTCTTCTCGGAAGATCTGCCCCTAGGAGGGGATGCTGGCTCCTTGGGGGTCGATGCCCGTCCTGCTGACCCCCTAGATGGTGGTGGAGGCGCAGGCGTTGAAGGGGTAGTCTGCGTTGGAGGAGGTTGTGTGGTGACCACATCCTTCTTGATGGTGTCCCACCAGAAGATGAAGAGCTCCTTCACTTCTGTTAAGTTGAGGCCAGACGACGGGCCGGGTCCCCGTGACCCGTCGCCAGGACGGGCGTCTGGTCCCCGGGGGTCTCCCACTCCGGGGAGGGTTACCATGGGAGCTCAACGGTTCCGGAGTCGCCCGCCTGGTCTTCGGGCGGGGGAATGTCCTCTCCAGCAGCGCTTTCGACCAACGCCGGAAGGCAGTAGTGTGATCCTTCTCTCTGTAGTAGCAGACGTCGGTCCTCTGGCAGACGTCCTCTGGGGCAAACGCCTGACCGGCGACGGGTGACGTATACTAGCTGGTTCTGGGGAGTACCTATGTATTTTGGCCGACGTCGGGTTCGACGTCCGCTTCAGGGAGGTCAGCTCCTTAGTCTTATGCTGCGGTGGTTGGGAGACAGACCCGACGTCGGATTCCGGACGATGGGAGGAAGACTTATGGCGCTCCCAGACCTGGACGAGGCCTTGGCAGGAATGGACGAAGACACAGGCCTGGAGGTCTTGACAGGCTGCAGAGAGGAGGAACCACTAGCCGATCTGAAGAGAACCGGGGGAGGCAGAGAGCGAGCCCTAGAGGGGGAGCGGTCAGACCTGGAGCCGGAGCTGCATAAGTCTGAGGCCCTGGAAGGGGATCTGGGTCTATCCTTCTCCCGGTGCTTTTCGCAATGCCTATGGGACTTCCCTGACGACACCCCCTTGGAGGAAGGGCCTCTATCCATTGCTTTAAGTTTTTCCTCAAGAAGGAAAGCTTGAAGGGCCTTCTGGCGGCAGATCCTTGTACTGCTGTTGAAGCCCTGGGTGTCATGGTCTGGGCCCAGGCAGCACACACAGGCAGTGGGGATCCTTGAGAGGAAATCTGCTTGCATGAGCTCTAGCAAGAATGGCCCTCCAGAGTTGGAGAACATCAGGCGAATTCCAGGCGATTTTGAGAAGAAGGTTGAAATTTCCTGAGTCGTGCTGCAGCTAGAAAGTGACAGAGGGCCGATGCTGCAATGTCGACAGGAAAAGAAGTGGGGATTATGGGAGGACCTTATATACTACACTTGGCGTCAAGGCGGGACCGGCGTCTGAGGTGGTCCCCGCTGAGACTGCTAGCTAGAAAATTTCCATGGGGTCCCTGATGCCTGGCTTCAGTCTAATGGTGTAACCTGCTGCAAGAGCTGTATCTCTAAGTAAGATCAGCTCTTGCAGCAGGATCCCTCGACTCAGTCAGCTCCAACAAGCCCTCAGGACAATTTCCAGCCTTCAGCGAGGACCCTGCATTTATGATCCCATTTCCGACTTCAGGCACAGTACAAAAGGGGGCGGTCCCCCAGAATCCCCAGTTCTTCCGCTGGAGACTCCCGGCTCCTGGATGACAGAAGAGACTGAGCATCCACCATCAAATAGCAGTCAGAGAGATGCCGAGAACACCTGATCCTAGAAGAAGGATCTTAGAACTAGACTACCTCCAGCGGGGATGGTGGGAGCGAAAGTACCTCCTGCAAGAGCTGTTCTCGAAGATCTACTGTTACAGTAATTTCTTGCATAACTGTACTATCTTACTTCGGAAAACAGCTCTTGCAGCAGGTTACACCATTAGGACCGATTCCCAAGCCATCATGGAAATCCCACACCATTGGGAGGAGGGAAGGTAGAAATCCTTATTGAAACCAAAGCCTAGGACAGAAGTCCTTGAAGGACTGCTAGACCAAAACCTGCTGTTCACCTCGACGCAATATCCAGGCTATAATGCCTGATGAAAGTGTGCACGGACCTCCAACTACTTGTGGCACAGATGGGCGAGGTGAACACATTCTTAAGGGCTGCAGAATGGGGTAGCCACCTCCTTGTGGAATGACCCTTAACTGCATCCGGTAAGGGTTTGCTGCGCTTCTGGTAACAAAACGTAATACACTGAATGAACCACCTGGACAGCGACTGTTTGGAAACAGGAGCTCCCATCATAAGGTGGGAAAAGCTGGTCTGACTTTCGGTGGTCGTTGGTTCTGGTCAGGTAGTATCGGAGACGCCTATGCACGTCTAGGGTGCGCAACAGGGCCTCACCTCAATTCGAATAGTTGGGAAAGTACACTGGTAGATCGATGTCTTGATTAAGGGTGATAGCTGAGACCACCTTAGGCAAAAATTTGGGATTAGTCCATAGGGATACCCTGTCTTGGTGAAAAACCAAATAAGGTTCTTTGCACATGAGTGCATGGAGTTCAGAAATTCTTCTGGCCGAAGTAACGGCAACTAAAATCAACGTCTTTCAAGTGAGAAGTAGCTCACAATCCATGGCTGGTTCAAAGGGTGGCAGCATGAGCTGTTCCAGGACAAGAGGTAGATCCCATGGCGGAATTGGATACATAATCGGAGGTCTAAGCTGGAGAATACCTCTCAGGAAGGCTCGTGCCATGTCCAACTGGGATATGGTGCTTTGGCCTATTGGACAATGATAGGCTAATATGGCACAGAGGTGTACTTTGATCAAGGAGTAGGCCAAGCCTGTCTGAAAGAGAGACAAGAGATGGTCCAAGACCGACTTTTGTGGACAGTCTAGAGGCAAAACCCCCTCGCTTGACCCCGTAGGCAAAAAATACAGGTTACTCACCTATAACAGCAGTTCTAGGAATGGTATATGATGTTCATCCACTCTGTCTGGCAGGTTCCTTGCTGCTTTAAATCTTGCCGGAAGGTCTTCAAGCTGGCTCCTCCCACCCACCCGGGTGGTAAAACTCTCGGCTCCGCCCCATGATGCCAGATCTAGCCCGCTGGAAGCAAGGTTGTGCGTCGAAACCGGGGAGGTTGGATGGGTCGTGTGGATGAACATATACCATTCCTAGAATTCCTGTTACAAGTGAGTAACCTGTATTTCTAGGGACATGGATATGTTGTTCATCCACACTGTCTGCCAGACTCCTAGCAGTTCTCCAGGAGGAGGGAGGCAAGGCGCACACCCCCTACTTAAGGAATAAAGGCTGGAGAACAGAGGCCCCAAAACCAGCATCCCGGCGTGACTCAAGGTCGATGTGGAAGTGGGTGATGAAGGTATGTGCTGACTTCTAGGCAGCAGCCCTGCAGATTTCCTGGATAGGGACGTCCCTAAAAGCAGCCACCAATGCAGCAGTATGGCGGGTAGAATGAGCTCTTATCCCTCAGGGAGGCTCTATGCCCGCCAACCTATAGCAGAGATCTATGCAGGAGGTGACCCACCTGCTTATCATCTGCTTGGCTGCAGGTCTGCCAGGTGCGGCTTCAGCGTAGGTGACAAACAGCTGGTGAACCTCTCCCTGAACTTCAGCCATCCGACTTATAATAAGCGAGCGCTCTTCTAGGGTTCAAAGTATGGAGCCTACACTCGGCCTCCGAGGTGTGAAAGGGTAGAACACTGGCAGAGTCAACACCTGGTTAAGGTGAAACTCCGACACCACCTTCGGAAGGAATTTCGGGTGGGGGCGCAGGACAACCTTGTCCCTGTGGAAGACCAGATAAGGAGACTAAGGAAAGCGACTGGAGCTCTCCCATCCTTCTGGCTAACGTGATAGCCACCAAGAAAGTGGTCTTCCAGGACAGGTGAGAGATTTCACACCTGTGCATCGCTTCGAAAGGCCTGCCCATGAGCTTAGCCAATACCAGCAGTAGATCCCACGGAGGTGGAGGTTCTCGCACCGGAGGGGATATGTGATCAAGGCCTTTGAAAAAGCACCCGACCACCTTCTCCTGCGCCACCGACTGCTTCCCGGCCCGCGCCCGGTAAGCAGAGATGGCTGCTAGGTGCACCTTAAGGGTCGTCGACCGAAGCCCTTGCTAAGAAAGGGACCACAGGTAGTCCAGAATGCTTGCCAAGGAACAGGAGAAAGGGGCCAGGCCCTTGCCCTGACACCAAATGGATAATCTCTTCCATTTGAAGGCGTAGCATTTTCTGGTCGACTCCATACGGGACGCCTCAACGACGTTGAGGACCTCGTCGGAAAGACCCAAAGCCTGGAACTCTAGCCGCTCAGGAACCAGGCCGTCAGGTGCAGGGATTGAAGCTCTGGATGGAACACCTTCCCCTGATTGACTGAGATCAGGTCCGGGCGGGCTGGAACCCGCCTCGGGAGCCTGGAGCCGAGACTCAGGAGATCTGGATACCAGAACTGACGGGGCCAGTCTGGGGCTACCAAAATCATCTGCGCCTTGTCCCTCCTCGCCTTGAGAAGCACCTTGTGGATCAAGGGAAATGTGGGAAAGGCGTAGAAGAGGCCCGGGGTCCATGGCCTCGAGAAGGCATCCCCCTGCAGCGAGCCCTGCTGAGGGATGCGGGCATGAAACAGTCTCAGCTTCGCATTCTCCCTGGAGGCAAACAGGTCTGCCTGAGGCGTGCCCCAGTAGGAGAAGAGATCTTGTACTACTTCCGGCAGGAAAGACCACTCGTGAGACGCAGCCCCAATCCAGCTTAGGGCATCGGCCAGGGTGTTGGAAGCTCCTGCCACGTGAATGGCAAGGTGATCCGCCTCCAGGTTGCGCACGAGTGACCAAATGCGGAGAGCTTCCCTGCACAGAGGCATGGAGCGCGTCCCACCCTGGCAGTTTAGATAGTACATGGTCGTGGTATTGTCCGTCTGGACCTGAACCACTTGACCCCATAGAAACGGAGAAGGCGGTGAGGCTAGGCGAACTGCTTGGAAGCTCCAGCAGGTTGATGTGGTATCGGGACTCCCGAGGGGACCAGAGGCCTGCACTCTGTGCTCCCCCAGATGGGCACCCCAACCCATCAGAGAGGCATCGGTCAATAGAGAGCCCGTCGGCTCAGGGCGGACAAACAGGATGCCCTCCTGCAGATGTGCTGGAACGGTCCACCACTGGAGAGCGTTCCACATCCCCTGGTTCACTGTCACTAGCTGATCCAATGGATCGAAGCACTGTGACCACTGGCTGGACAGTCCCCATTGAAGGGGAAGCATGTACCAGCAGGCCCAACGGACCACGCTGGTGCAGGCCGCCATGAGGCCCAGGAAGTCCCGGGCAGGGAGCAATTGCTCAACCTGAAATGATTGGGCAAAGGAGGAAAGAACCTCTGCCCTGTCAGCGGGGAGCCGTGCTCTGGCTCGAAGACAGTCGAGCTCTGCCCCGATGAAGAGTATCACCTGCTTCAGAACGAGTTCCGACTTGGCCTCGTTCATGAGGAAGCCAATCTGAGAGCAAACCTGGAGGGCCAGATTTCTGGACCGCTCCACCGCCGCTCTGGAAGGGGCTGCAATCAGCCAGTCATCTAGGTAGGGGTACAACCGGACCCTTCGGCGCCGCAGGAATGCTGTCACCACTGCCATGCATTTGGTGACAACCCTGGGAGCTAGAGAGAGGCCGAAGGGCATGGCCTGGAACTCAAAGGGATCCCTCCGCTCTGAAGTGGAGGACTCTCTGATGAGACAGACACATTGGGACGTAAAAGAATGCGTCCAGGAGGTCCAGGGAACAGAACCACACGCCTCGTTCCAAGGATGGTATTATCTGAGCCAGAGTGACCATCCTGAAGGTCCGAGACCTTAGGAACTTGTTCAGGTCATGCAGGTCGAAAATGGGGCACCAGCCCCTCGTCCGTTTTGGGACCAGGAAATACCTGGACACAAACCCCGGGTCTGGAGGAGGATCCGCCACCTTCCTGATCACCTCTTTCAAGGAGCAGGGCAATCTCGGCTCGGCGGGCATTCAGCGAAGACTCGGACCCGTAGCCCCGAGGGGCACGGCTCGAAGGGTGGGGTCGCTGTCGAACTCCAGAGGCAGGCCCTTTCCTACCACCTCCAACACCCAGCGGTCCGTGGTGATAGCGGACCAGGTGGAAAGTGGCTGAGCCGGCCCCCCCCACTGGGGGAACCCAGGGTGGAGTGACGAGGCTGGGGGCGACACCCCTCAACCCGTCACTGGGCAGGCTTGCAGGAGGGACCGGCCAAGGGACCTCCTGGGCCTTAACCTCCCTGCTTCCTGTTTTAGGAAGCCGCGGGCCTGGGTTTGGGATGCCAAGCTCGAGCCTGCTGGCCCTGATGCTGGTGCTGTTGGGCCGGACGTGCCGCAGGCGCAGAAGGATGAAAGGGTTTGTGCTGCAGCTGACGGCGGCCTTTGTCCTTCTGGGCGGAGATGACAGAGTCCAGGGTGGCACTGGACTTTTCGATCCGCTGGAGGTGACCTTCCACTCCAGGGCCGAAGAGGTCAGTCCCCAAGAATGGGACATCCGCCAACTTGTGCAAGGTATCCGCCGTAAAGGTGGATATCCTCAGCCATGCCCTGCGGCGCATGGCCACTGCGGCCACCACTGATCTGGCACAGGAATCCCCTATGTCCAGAGCTGTCTGGAGCTGCTGCTTCACCACTGCCCTACCCTGGTCCCGGACTTGCCGGACCGTGGTCTGCAGGTCGGACGGGAGATGAGGGATCACCTCATCCAGGGAGACCATGAGGGTGTGGGAGAAGTGTGCCATCAGCACGGCCGAAATGGCCTGGAGGAGGCCAAGGGAGGGCCATGGCGTGCACTGCTAGCCTGGCGTAGTCCAGCTTTTTGGACTCCTTGTCGGGGGGCTTGTCCACGTCCCTGGCGTTCCGGAATGCTGGAAAACGCTGTCGGTTACCAACCCTTCGGCAGAGGGGTGCTCCGAAAAACCAGGCAGAGAGCTGGTAGGGACCGCATACTTCCTGGCCATCCTGTCCGAAGGCGCAGGAGAGGAAGCAGGCCGCTGCCAAAGCTGGGCCGACAATGGCCTCAGCCACAGGACAGGAAAGGCCTCCGTGGGTGAATCCCCTCGGTCCAATATCTCCGTCAGGGGATACTTGGCCCGTTTGGACACTGGCTCGAGCTACATCCCGGTGGACTCTGAGATGAGCCGAAGCAGAACCATAAAGGACGATGGGCTTTTGTCCAGTGACTGGCCCCCGGAGGACTCCAGGTCAATCTGCCTGGAGAATAGGGAGGAGGAGTCAGACTCGGACTCTGAAGAGTCCGCGAAGAGCTGCCTAGGGCCTGAGCGACCCTCCACCTACAGAGGACGGTCGGGAGTGAGGGTGACCGACAACCTGTGGGGCAGGCCTTGAGCCGACCGAGAATCCTTGATCGGTGCCTCCGATTTCGGTTGTGGAGGCGGAGGTTCCACCACAATCTGTGGGGCAGCAAGCTCAGACTGAACAACCGGCCCGGACATGGGCATCTCGACTGCAGTGAGGTTGTTTCGGCCGATCGGGTGACAGCCAATTGATGGACGGGGAAGGCATCAGAGTCGACTTCGCCCCGGACAAGAGTAACTGCTGCCACATCAGCTCCTCGTAGCGTCGACGCAATTTGCGCCAAAGCCTCTCCTCATCCGAAGAGGAAGCGGCGTTGCCGCTTACCTCGGTGCCGAGACCAAGACCACCCGATGTCGGCGGGATCGGCTGGACCGAAGAGGTTCGAGACAGAGACCGGAGAACCTCGGTGTGTCAGGCGGGCCTGGGGCCGGAGCAGGGACAGCAGCTCCTCCTGCAGCTCAGACGTTTAACGAGGACAACTGCACCGATGGCGCGGGTAAATCCTCGGTTTCCACCAGGAGAACCATCGAAGACTGGTTGTCTGCCTCACCAGTCGACAAACCGTCCGACAGGTCGAGAAATATCTCGACCGCATCAATGGCTGTCTTGGCCGGCTGACCTGACTGCGATGACGTGAAGCCAGCAGCCTTAGCTGCAACGGCGAGAAGTCGGCAGTCGGCTGCGGGGAGGGGACTCTCCGCTCCCAGACGTCGATCGATGGGACTTACCCTTGGGATCCTTCTTCTTGGACTGAGAGGAATGTCCCGATGGCCCCTCTCCCTTCGTGGAAAGGGAATGGCAAAGCTCCTTGAATGAAGCAGAATACGAGGTACCCAAGGCGAGCGGGATAAATGTCGCGACCGAGGAGGAGGAAGATGCAGCCTGGGCCACCTCCTCCACGAGGGCGATCACCTGCTCGAGCTGTTCAGCCGAGCCAGCCGCCGCGGTAACCGCCCAATGGGCCTCTCAACTTGACAGGCAGGTGGCGCTTCTCGGGCCCGAGCTTTAACAGGCAGCGCGGTCCTCCAAGGCGTTGGCCGAGCAGACAGCAAGATTCAGAGGCCTGCAGATCGTTTCTAGGCTGAGGCAGAGAGCGCATGTGGGTGTGGATCCGTCCTGGACATCCCTCTGCCCGCACAGGCACCGCCCAGAAACCGAGTCGATTTGTCCGCCACTGACGAGAGAGAAAAGGAAGACCCGAAGTCTTGAGAAATTTTTAAAATGAGTTTCGGACGAACCGAAGAATTAGCATCAGTCTAACACTTGGGCGTTAAGGAGGGAACCTGAGCTTCCAAGCGGTAAGGAAGATCTGGCGTCATGGGGTGGAGCCGAGAGTTTTACCACCCCGGGTGGGTGGGAGGAGCCAGCTTGAAGACCTTCCGGCAAGATTTAAACGGCAAGGAACCTGCCAGACAGTGTGGATGAACAACATATCCATGTCCCTAGAACTGCGCCATTTCATGGCGTAAGTAGCATGAGTAACCGATTTTCTTGCAGCCACCAGGACATCAGCTACCTCTTGCAAGACCCCGTGTCGCAAAATGGTTATGTCTCTAGGAGTCAAGCATGCAGGCTCAACGAACAAAGGTCCAGATGGACCAAGGAGCACTCCTCCTGAGACAAGTGAGCTGATTGGTAGAGGCACCGGAGGTTCCCAGGATAGCTAGTGTAGTAGAAGGAACCAGATCTGCCTGGGCCGAACAGTGCGATGAGAATCAGCGTCGCTCGCTCTCTGCGAAGTTTCAGAACCAACCTCTGGATCAATGGAAAGGGGCGAAGGCAGAGAGGAATCTGCCCGCCCAGTAGAGGGACAACGCGTCTCGCTAGAAAACACCAGGTCCTGGATCTAGCGAGCAAAAATTGGGCAGTTTTGCGTTGGACGGGGACGCGAAAAGGTCCAACTCTGGTGTACCCCATCTGTGAAACAGATCCTCTACCTCCTGGAGTAGTTCCCACTCGTGAACTCTGGCCTGAGAGCGGCTCAGGCCGTCTGCGATGACGTTGTCCACTCCTGGGACATGAACAACAATGCGGTTTGTGCCATCTTGCAAAGTCCCAATCCCACACCCTCATGGTCTGCCTGCAAAGCGGGTAGGAATGGCTGCCTCCTTGTTTGTTGAAGTAATACAATCACCGCAGAATTGTCTAATGGAAGAGTACCTCGTGGAATCTCCAACTGGAAAGCCTGCAGGGAGTAAACAGCTCATTTCCAGGATGTTTATGTGGAGATGAGTTCTTGGGCTGTCCACAGGCCCAGAGACCGGGATACCGTCGAGGTGTGCTCCCCATCCGAGCCCTGAGGCATCTGTGGAGAGTGACAATTGGAGACAGCGCAATGAAGGAGACCCCTGCCAATAGATTCTTCGGATCTAGTCACCATTGCCAATCTCGGATTACGGTATTCGTGATCTGGATTGGAAGCTGCAGATTGTCTTGCTTTTCATCCCACTGGACCCGCAACATCCACTGGGAGACCCGCATGTAAAGACAGGGAAGGGGGACTGTTGCAATGGCCGCAGCCATGTGTCAGAGCAGGCAAAGGCCCAATCTCGCAGGAGCGGTCTTTGCCGAAATGTCCCTGAAGAGGGACATGATGTGTTCTACTCTGTCCTGGGGAAGAAAGGCTTTCCTTTGGACAATGTCCAGAACTGTGCCTATGAACTGCACAGTATGAGACTGAACCAGGCGTGACTTCTCTTGACTGATCAAGATGCCCAGCGTCTCGAACAGAGACAGTATAATGAATGGCGGACATCAAGGCCGCCTGAGAGGGCGCTATGAGAAGCCAGTCATTCAGGTGAGGGAACACGACCTGGCCTTGCCGCCTCAGAGTCGCCTCTACTACCACCATACACTTCGTGAATACCCGAGGTGCCGATGATAGTGTGAAAGGGAGGGCTCGGAACTGATGTTGGCCCTGGAATTCGAAGCGCAGAAACTTCCTGTGCGCTTAAGCGATGGGTATATGCAGGTATGCGTCCTATATGTCCAAGGACGCTAGAAAGGTGCCCTGCTTGAGCATGGCAATCAGACCTGGGAGGGTCACCATGCAGATGTGCTTGTACAGGACCGACTTGTTGAAGTCGCTAAGGTCCAATATCGGACAGAGGTCCCCTGTTTTCTTGGGAACAAGAAAGTAGTGAGAATATCATCCTGCACCCCTCTGGTTCCGTGGAACGTGCTCTATTGCTTCTTTTTCCAGGCGCACGAGCACCTCCTGCTGTACCAGCAGGGCATGCTGACCCGAGTAACGGGAAAGCAGGGGAGGTCTTGCCGGTGGGTGGTCGAGAAATTCTGTGAAGTGACCATTCATAACCGATTGGAGAACCCACTGGTCGGTGGTAATCGACTGCCACCCTGAAAAGTGGCGAGCGATGCAACCCCCTACCTTTTGCGCCCATTGATCCAGAGGAGGGGCAGGGGGCCAGAAAGGAGTCATGCTGTGGCAGCACTGGTCCCTGCAGGCTGGGCCGGTTTAGTGTAGCATTGGGCTCTGCCTGAGGACGACTTAGCCTGGGCTTTCCGCTGAAGGGTACCCCTTTGTTGTTGGCCGGAACGTGGTTGCTGCCTTTGTTGCCGGCTGGGAAAACTGCTCTGGTTCTTACGAAAGGAACCAGACCTGGGTTTGTATGTAGCCTGTACAGACCAGACTGCCTTCCCAGCGTCCTGTAGTTTGGTGAGCACCTTCTCTGAGGGTTCACCAAAGAGTACCTCGCTGTTGTAGGGGACGTCAAGAATGTTCTTCTGTATGTCCGGGGTGAAACCGGAAACACGGAGCCAACAGTGCCGCCAGAGGCAGATGCCTGAAGCTGCAGCTCTGGTGGACGATTCCTCAGAATCATATGCGGCTTGTAATACTTGAGTCCCCACATCAGACCCTGTGCGGAGAAGGTTTAGGAGCTCCGCCTTCTGATCGCCATCCGGAAGGTTATCGACCAGGTCCTGGCCCTGTTCCCATAGGGCGTTCTCAAACTGTACCATGTTGGTTAGGTAGTTCAGGGACCTGATGGAGCATGTAGCAGCCGCATATAAATGCGTCTCCCCAGGGTGTCCAATTGTTTGGATTCCTGGTCCAGTGGCTGTGTGCTCATGTGTTGCGGTCTTTGGGACCCGTCATGTGAGGCCATAATAACCAGGGAGTCTGCCAGAGGATGCTGAGCCAGGTACTGGTCCTCTCTCGGGGCATTGTACAGGCAGTCAGCTTTCTTCGGTGGAGTGCGGACGCTTCCACATAGCCATGGTGACGTCTGCAAAGGTGTCCACCAAGGCTGGCTCTACCACAGGCTTTGGGACTTACTGCCGAAGATAACGGGCAAGGCGCTGCCTTTCCGGGTCGAGGTCTTCAGCATCTCACCCCACGTTGTCCTGGATGTGCCTCATGATCTCGGAGAAACAGAGATCATCTGGAGACGACCTGGGAAGGTCATGTGGGTCAGGTGATGAAATGCTGAGTGGAGGAGGAGATCTGGAGTCCTCCCCCAACTGAGTATACCGCAGACGTCTGGGTCGCTTGGGGCTGGGAGACCCTGATGGAGATCTTGAGGAAGGCTTTCTCTGTTCCTGGGATCTACCCCTAGGCGGTGCAGTCTGTTCCTTGGGGGTTGGTGGTCGTCCTGATGGCCCTTGTGGTGGAGGAGGGGGCGTAGGAGGTGAAGGAGTAGGAGGCTTTAATGGGACCACGTCTTTACGGATGGTGTCCCACAAGAAAGTAAAGAGATCCTTAACTTCTTGAATATTCATGCCAGACTATGAGACTGGCACCAGTGGTCTGTCGCCGGCGTCTGGTGTCGGGTCCTTGGGTGTCTGCGGGGTGGCGAAAGGTTTCTTCGGAAGCCCGCCATCCTCTGTTGCCCGCCTGGTCTTCGGGCAACACGGTGGCCTCCTCCATTAAGTCCCTGTGACCGGTGACTGGGGGCGGTCTTCGGCTGCAGTGAAGCAGACATCGGTCGCTTGGCCGACTACTTCTGGTCCGGTGAACGCCTGGCCGGCATCTGGTGCTAGGCCGATGTTCTCTGCTCCAGCGAATGCCTGGCAGACTTCAGATGCTTGGCTGACGTCGGGTAGAAGAGGAAGACTTGTAGTGTTCAGAGGACTTTGAAGAGGCCCGAGAGGGAGCACAGGAAGCCAAGGGTCTGGAAGTCTCGATGGGCTGAAGAGTCAAATAACCGCTGGAATCCAGGACCTTCAGAGGAAGGGGCTGAGACGTAGTCCTGGAGGGAGAGCGGTCCGATTGGGTGGAGTCTGAGCTCCGTGAATCCGAGGCCCGGTTCGGAGATCTGAACCTTGCCTTCTCCCAGTGCTTGTACCGGTGTTTGTGGACCTTGGAGGAAGAATCGCCCCTGAAGGAAGGTTCTTTATCCATCCTACCAAGTTTTTCCTCCACAGGTAAGCCTAAATTGCCTTCTGACGGCGGATCCTGGTGCAGCTGTTGAACCCTTGGCAAAAGGTGCAGGCCTTGGTATCATGGTCCGGGCCTAAGCACCGCACACAGAAAGAATGAGGATCCTTGAAAGGGATCTGTTTTCCGCAGGCAGACTTTGAAAGGTGACCCTCAAATGAAGGAGTTAGAAAGGACATTAGTTAAGTAGAAACTAAGTTCTAAGTCATTGTGCACTAGGTAGAGACAGAGGTCGATGCTGGTGAGTTGACAGCGGGAAAATAACTGAGGATTCTTAGGGAACGCCCCCTTATGTACTGTGCCTGACGTCGGGGGCGGGACTGACATCAGGGAAGGTCCCCGCTGAATACAGCTAGCTAGAAAATATCCGTGGGGTCCTGGAGCGCGCCTGCCAGCTTCAGTCCCAATGGTTTAACCTGCTGCAAGAGTGGTTTCTCGAAGATCTGCTCGAATTCCAGAGGCAGACCCCCGTCTACCACTTACAACACCCAGCGGTCCGTGGTGATAGCGGACCAGGCTATAAGAAAGTGGCTGAGCTGCCCCCCCCCCCACAGGGGGAACCTGGGGAGGAGTGACAAGGTTGGGAGTGACACCCCTCAACCAGTCACTGGGCAGGCTTGAAGGAAGGGCCGGCCGAGGAGCCGCCTGGGCCTTTTTTCCTCCCGGCTTCCTGCTGGAGGAAGCAGCAGGTTTGGCTCCGGGGCGCCAAGTGTGACCCTGCTGGCTCTGATACTGGTGTTGCTGGGCCAGACGTGCCGGAGGGGCTGAAGGATGAAAGGGCTTACACCGCTGCTGGCGGCCTTTGTCCTTCTGGGCAGACGTGACAGAGTCCAAGGTGGCATTGGACTTCTCGATCCATTGGAGATGACCCTCCACCCCCGGCACGACCAAGTCGGTACCCAGGAAGGGAACGTCTGCAAGCTTGTGCTGGTCATCCATGAAGGTGGAGATCCGCAGACAGGCTCTGCGGCGCATGGCCACTGCGGCCTCTACTAACCGGGCACACGAATCAGCAATGTCCAAAAAAGTTTGGAGCTCCTGTTTAGCTACAGCCGTTCCCTGATCTCGCACCTGCTTGACTGTTGTCCGAAGGTCAGGCCATCAGAATGGCCAAGCTAGCCTCACGAAGGCCTAGGGAGAAAGCAGTGTACATCTTCCACCCCGAGTAATCCAACTTTTTGGATTCCTTATCTGGCGGTTTGTCCACATCCCGAGCGTTCCTGGAATGCCGAAAAACGCCATCAGTCACAAACCCTTTAGCGAGGGTGCTCGAAGAAACAGGAGAGTGAACCGGTGAAACCACTCACTGAGAGCAATCCTGGCCAAAGGTGCGGGACAAGATGCTGGCCGCTGCCACAACTCCAGGGCCAGGCCAACAATAGCGTCAGCCACCAGAAAGGCCTCCTTAGGGGAATCCCCTCGGTCCAGTATCTCCGTAAGGGTATAATTGGCCCGTTTCTGAACTGGTTCAAGCTGCATCCCAGTAGACTCTGAGATGAGTGGAAGCATTCCCAGAAATGAGGATTGGCTCTCGTCCACCGACTGACACCCCCCCAACGCAGAGTCCAGGTCAACCAGCCTGGAGAACAGGGCGTAATAGTCAGATTCCGAGGAGTCTGCGAACAGCTGCTGAGCGCCCGAGCTACCCTTCACCTGCAGAGGTCAATCAGAAGTGAGGGTGACCGACAATCCATGGGGTAAGCCCTGACCCGACCGAGAATCCTTGGTTGGGGCCCCCAATTTAAGGTTGTGGAGGGGGAGGTTCCACCACAATGGGTGGAGCACCCAGTTTCGGCCTAACAACCTGCACCAGTGGCGGCTCCTCGACTACTATGAGGGGTTGTTTCGGTCACTCTGGTGACAGCCGCTTAATGGCAGGAGAAGGAGACAGAGTTGGCTTGTTACCAGACAGGAAGAGCTGCTGCCATATCAAGTCCTCGTAGCACCGACGCAACTTGCACCGGGGCCCATCCTCCAAAGAGCAAGAGTATGAGCGGCAGCGCCGCTTTCCATGGTGCCAACAGAGACCGCCCGATATCAGTGGGACCTGGAAGAGGACAGAGACCTTCGGGGATTACGAAGGTGAGTCAGAGAGGGAACCCGCCTTTCCTTCGGTACAGGAACTTTAACCAGGGACTCCAACACAGGAGGCACAGGCAAGTCCTCTGTAATGACCAGGGGAACCAGTGAAGTAGGGTTGTCTGCATCACCAGTCGACAAACCGTCAGATGGGACAAGAAAAATCTTGACCGCGTTGACTGCTGTCTCGGCCTGCTGACCTGACGAGGACACCGTGAAGCCAGCGGCCTTAGCCGCAACCTCGACCAAAGTCATAAGTAGACGGTCCGGTGAAGGGGATCTCTCCCACGAACGGCGACAGTGGAACTTACCTATCGAGTCCTTAGACCGACTGAAATGTCCCAATGGTCCTTCTCCCTTGGTGGAGAGGGATTGACAAAGCTCCTTAAAGGGAGCTGTGAAGGAAGAGCCCAAGGAGAGTGGGATAAAAGCCGCGGCCGAGGAGGAAGAAGTGGCCTGGGCCTCCTCCTCCTCGAGGGCGATCACCTGCTCCAACTGTTCCGTGAAGCCCGACGCCGGACACCGCCCAACAGCCTCCTTCGACTTGACCAGTAGATACAGTTTTTCAGGGCACCAAGAAGAAGTCGAGCAGCGCGGTCCTCCAAGACTGAAGCCGAAGAGAGCTCCACAATCCGCAAGCCTGCGAATCGTGGCCAAACCCCAGGCAGTAGACGCACGTGGAGTGCGGATCGGTCCAGGACATCATCTGCCACAGGGGCACTGATGAAAGCCAGGAGTAGATTTGTCCATCGCAACCGCGAGGGAAGACGAAGACCGAAGTCTTGTAAACTATAGAATTAGTTTAGGGTTAACTGAAGAGTGTGGATTCAGGCCTAAAACGCAGAGCGCTAAGGAGAGAACCTGAGCTTCCAAGCGGTAAGGAAGATCTGGCGTTATGGGGCGGAGCCGAGGGGTTTTACCACCCAGGTGGGAGGGAGGAGCCAGCTTGAAGACCTTCCGGCAACATTTAAAGCAGCAAGGAACCTGCTAATTAGTGTAACAACATAGCCACGTCCCTAGAAGGGAAGGATCCTCGGGGGGCGGGCCCAGTCTGGATTCTCTCCTAAATCTGGAAAAACTATGTTCTTGGATGTAGTCCCTATGACGTGAACAGTGGATGGGGATGAGCTCACCGGGGAAGGGGACCCTGTAGAGCGGGGAAGTGGAAGTCTGCTCTCAAGGTTCGTCACCAACTCCGAACGTGCCTCCTGCCACCTAGACTAGATAAGCCTCTTGAAATCCGGTTCAGTTGGGGGGGGGGGGGAGATGGCCTGGGGAGGAGGGTAGTGGTACCCCTGGTATCCCATATAACCATATCCCAGGTACAAGGTGTAGCCCAGGAAGTAATGGCCCTCTCCACTCCAATCTATAGGAGGACCTGCTGGGGGATGGTCCAAGAAATACCCTGAAGGGTAATGCAGGACAGTGCAGAGTTTTGGAGAGTCATAACATCAGGGGGCTGGATGGTGGGGTAATCCACATAGGGCCTGCACGAGAATAAATGGGTGGCAGGTCCAGCGTAGGAGGTGCAGGCTTCGGGCCGCCGTCTGAACTGGCACCACAGATTCCAGCATCTGAAGAGTGTCTGGCATCAGATAAGCTGGCGTCGTGACCCGAAGGGGATCCAGAGGAACCTGGTCTGCCAAAGAAGCTGACGGCAGAGGCAGACACAAGTGCCCTGGCACTGAGATGGTCATCAGAGGGTCCGGCGTTAGGTCTCACTGGATCAGACAGAGGAAGGGTGCCCAGCATAAAAAAAACAAACCCCGGAACACAATCATTCCTCCCTGAAGGAACAGCAGGAGCCTCAGGTGTAGGGCCGGTCGACCTAAGGACCTCCGTCCCAGCGACCCCACAGAGTGAGCGGGGATTAGACCCTGTGTTTTCTACATCCAGGGAGCCCGCACTATCTTCGCCCCGGGTAGCCACCATAGAAGGACTGGCAGGGGTGAAGGGGGGAGCAGCAGCCTCCCCTGGGCTCGTCCAGGTAGGCTGCCATTAGGCCCACAAGGGAGAGCCGTGTCTGTGTGGTCGGAGGCAGCTGTCTGACCAGACATAGCCAGGTGGGAGAGGGAGGAACACTGCTGACCTAATGGCTGAGACCGGGCGGCCCTAGAGAAGCCAGGGGCCAGACTTAACTGCTCATGCAGTGCGGCCGTCTGAGGAGCCAGCAGTCGCCTTACCCACTATTTAAGATTTCCCACACTTACCTGGATCCCCTGCTGCCAATAGTTTCTTAGGTGGATGCGGTGGGGGAGAGGCCTTGCAAGTAGAGGGCCTAGAGGACTCTGGCAGAGAACCTTCAGAGGAACACTCCCACTCCTTACATTTCTCCTTCTGGTGTTTTGAAGGAGAGGAGGAGGAAGAAGAGGAATTATGAATACGTTCCATTAGTTTCTCTAGAGACGCCAGCCGTGTCTTCAAGAGATGGGCCTCCAGAGCCTGCTGCCCCCTCTTGGGCGTGGCCTTGTTAAAGGTCTGGCAGTCAGGGCAGGACGAAGTTGGATGGTCCAGGCCCAGACAGAGAACGCATTTCACGTGGCAGTGTGTGTGAAATTTGCGTACCACAAAAACTAACTTCTTTGGAGAAGACAGAATAACGCAGTGAAGGAAGGTAGAAAATAATAACTGCCTATGAAACTTTCAATGACGATCACTGAGTAAAACTTCCGAAAGGCGACTGACATGAGGCGATGGCAGGAGAGAACTAGAGGGCTGGCGTCAGAACCACCCACTATACAGGGTCACGCAGACGGTTACGCAATGTTGGGTGGGCGGTTCCCCCATCAGCTATTGCTGGAAAAGTCTGCTGTGCAGCCCAGACGCCAGGTGTCGCTAGTCCTATATGTGATGACCTACTGAAGTAACCCTCTCGAAGTAAGATCTATTAGGATCGTCTGACACGACCTTCCTGCTGTGAATCCATGCTGCCTTGGGTCCTGTGCCTCACTGGCCTCTAGGAACTCATTCTTTACTTCAGAAGCAATTCCATAATGTTCCCTACCACTGAGGTCAAACTAACAGGTCTGTAGTTTACTGCCTGTCTTACTCCCACTTTTGTGAAGTGGAATCACATCCACCCTCCTCCAGTCCTCAGGTAGCAAACCATCCTTCCATCATTTGTTAAAAAGGGTAGTCAGTGGTGTCGCTAGTTCTACCCTTAGTTCTTTTAGAATTCTTGGGTGAATCCAGTCAGGCCCCATTGCTTTCTCCACCTTCAGTTAAGAGTTCTTTCAGAAACATTTCCTCTGTGAATGGTGTGACAGGGTAGAATAGGATCCTGTCCCATTTATTTTGGAGAAAGAATAAAATGCAAGGATCTGTATTTTTTCGCTTTCTGTCTGGTTGCGCAACCAAATTTTCCTGAGACACTTTGGACTTGATCAACCCGAACAGTCTTGCAATCCTTTGCCTGTCTGTTTTCTCTTGCTTTCTGTTTCTCCTCCCTTGCATGTATAGATCTAGTAATATAAAAATATGTAAGCTATAAGGCATGATGGGGTGTGCATGGAACACATTCTACTGCATGGCCAGGGGCATAATAAGGCACAAGGCTGAAAGACGAATGACCTTAGCCACTAGCCGTGTGGTAAAATGTGTTCCATGCACATCCCAGATTGCCTTATTGCGCTTATAAAAAGGGCTCCTTTAAAAACTTTACAGTTGGACATGGTATGTTTATATGTATAAACAATAGATTTACTTGTGTATATTTATGGTAAAATAGTCCTTCCACCCACTACAAATGATGCATGTTCGCATTGCATCATTGCCTACTTTCTTCTTCCTGTTTTCCCCCCCACATTCAGGATATGGAATGTTTATCATAGAAAGTTTACCATAGAATACATGGATTCAAAATTCTGCTCACTTCCATTGGCAGAAGGTTTCTCTCCTAACACTCTTTACACACAGACAACAAAGGCCTTTAAAGTGTATGTTAGAACTTTTTATTTGTTAAAAATCTAGGTTTCCCTAGTGTTGTACCATCGATGTGACGTCACGATGTTGTTGCACCATCGTGGGTACGTCACATCGATAGTACAACAGCACGGATGACATTTGCGCATGCGACACTCGCGCGTTGTAGGCGGTCGTACAATGGACGAAAGCGAAGGCACAGGAGAAGATAGTAAGTGCCGTTTTCTTTTAAATCTTTGCTGGCACTTAGTCACAAATAAATAGTGCTGTGAACCGGGAATGAGTGGAGTGTTTGGACATGGCAGAGGCGGGTGGGGCGGGTCTCCGACATCATGGCCGCAACCAGAGCGAAGACACAAGCTATTCTTGATTTCAGTGGATGGGCAACAGTAAACACTGGTCCACTTTGAGGTTTTCATGCCAACCGAAAACCTCTCAAGCTTCGCGAGGGTCTCGGTTGTCATGACAACCTCTCGAAGTGAACAACAGTGTTCACTGTTTGCCCATCCACTATCCTCCATGTTACAGCCAGAGACTCAATTATCTCACTGTCAGGGCAAGAAGACAGTTCCCTGATGAGCAAGTAAAGATAGAAGGGGGATTTTCACTGTTAGCAAAGAAACAGTTGTAGTGAAAACTATAAACAATACTTATCGTTTCTGATTTGTTTATGTGCATAAGGAAAGTGTGATAATCAAGGAAACTACAGCTAATTTGTTTTATTTTTTATTTAAGGTAGTTTTATTTTTAGGGCCCAGATATACAGGTTACTCACCTGTAACAGGAGTTCTAGGAATGGTATATGTTGTTCATCCACACTGTCTGGCAGGTTCCTTGCTGCTTTAAATCTAGCTGGAACATCTTCAAACTAGCTCCTCCCACCCACCCGGGTGGTAAAACTCTCGGCTCCATCCCATGACACCATATCTAACCCGCTGGAAGCCAGGTTGTGCGTCGAAGCCGGGAAGGTCGGGTGGGTCGTGTGGATGAATATATACCATTCCTAGAACTCCTGTTACAGGCGAGTAACCTGTATTTCTAGGGACATGGATATGTTGTTCATCCACACTGTCTGGCAGACTCCTAGCAGTTCTCCAGGAGGAGGGAGGCAAGGCACAACACCCCCTACTTAGTGAATAAGGACTGGAGAACAAAGGTCCCAAAACCAGCATCCCAGCATAACTCTAGGTCGATGTGGTAATGGGTAATGAAGGTGTGTGCTGACTTCCAGGTAGCAGCCCTGCAGTTTTCCTGGATAGGGACATCCCTGTAAGCAGCCACCGAAGCAGCGGTATGGCAGGTAGAATGAGCTCTTTTCCCTCTGGGAGGCTCCATGCCCGCCAACCATTAGAGATCTATGCAGGAAGTGACACACCTGCCTATCGTCCGCTTGGCTGCAGGTCTGCCAGGTGTGGATTCAGCGCAGGTGACAAACAGCTGGCAAACCTCTTCCCAAACTTCAGCTGTCCGCTCCTTGTAATAAGCAAGCGCTCTTCTAGGGCCAAAAGTATAGAGCCTATATTCAACCTCCGAAGTGTGATTGGGGTAGAACACAGACAGAGTCAATACCTGGTTAAGGTGAAACTCCGACACCACCTTCGGAAGGAATTTCCGGTGGGGGCACAGGACAACCTTGTCCCTGTGGAAGACCAGATAAGGAGACTCGATGGAAAGCACCTGGAGCTCTCCCATCCTTCTGGCTGACGTGATAGCCACCAAGAAGGCAGTCTTCCACGACAGGCGAGATGTCACCAGTGCATCGGTTCGAATGGCTTGCCCATGAGCTTAGCCAATACCAGCAGTAGATCCCACGGAGGTGTAGGTTCTCGCACAGGAGGGGATATGTAATCAAGGCCTTTGAAAAAGCGCCCGACCACCTTCTCCTGCGCCACCAACTGCTTCCCGGCCCACGCCCGGTAAGCAAAGATAGCTGCCAGGTGCACCTTAAGAGTCGTCGACCGAAGCAGAAGCTGAGAAAGGGACCACAGGTAGTCCAGAATGCTTGCCAAGGAGCAGGAGGAAGGGTCCAGGCCCTTACCCTGACACCAAATGGAGAATCTCTTCCATATAAAGGCATAGCATTTTCTGGTCGACTCCTTACGGGAAGCCTCAACAACATTGAGGACCTCGTCAGAAAGACCCAAGGCCTGGAACTCTAGCCGCTCTGGAACCAGGCCTTCAGGTGCAGAGATTGAAGGTCCGGATGGAATACCTTCCCCTGATTGAGATCAGGTCTGGGCGGGCTGGAAGCCCCTCGGGAGCCTGAGCTGAGACTGAGGAGATCTGGATACCAGAACTGGCAGGGCCAGTCTGGGGCTACCAGAATCACCTGCGCCTTGTCCTTCCTCGCATTAAGAAGCACCTTGTGGATCAAGGGAACAGGGAAAAGGCGTAGAAGAGGCCCGGGGTCCACGGCCTAGAGAAGGCATCCCCCTGCAGCGAGCCCTGCTGAGGGGGGCGGGCATGAAACAGTCTCAGCTTCGCATTCTCCATGGAGGCAAACAGGTCCACCTGAGTCTTGCCCCAGTGGGAGAACAGATCTTGTACTACCTCTGGCAGGAGAGCCCACTCTAGGGACGCAGTTCCTATCCGGCTTAGGGCATCGGCCAGAATATTGGAGGCTCCTGCCACATGGATGGCAAGGAGATCCCGCCTCCAGGCTGCGCATGAGGGACCAAATGCGGAGAGCTTCGATGTACAGAGGAATGGAGCGCGTCCCGCCCTGGCGGTTTAGGTAGTACATGGTCGTGGTATTGTCCTTCTGGACCTGGACCACTTGACCCCGTACAAATAGAGCGAAGGCGGTGAGGGCTAGACGAACCACTCAGAGTTCCAGCATCGGGATTCCAGAGGGGACCAGAGGCAGTGTTCTCTGTGCTCCCACAGATGGGCACCCCAACCCATCAGAGAGGCATTGGTCGATAGAGAAACCGTCAGCTCGGGGCAGACAAACGGGATGCCCTCCTGCAGATGAGCTGGAACGATCCACCACTGGAGAGCATTCCACATCTCCTGGGTCACTCTCACTGGCTGATCCAACGGACCAGAGTGCTGTGACCACAGGCTGACCAGTCTCCATTGTAGGGGACGCATGTGCCAACGGGCCCACTGGACCACGCTGGTGCAGACCGCCATGAGGCCCAGGAGGAGCAGGAAGTCCCGGGCAGAGAACAACTGCCCAACCTGAAATGATTGGGCAAAGGAGGAAAGAACCTTAGCGCTGTCCACCGGGAGCCGTGCTCTAGCTCGGAAGAAAGTTGACCTCTGCCCCGATGAATTGGATCACCTGCTTTGACACGAGTTCCGAATTGGCCTTGTTGAGGAGGCGAACTTGAGAGCAAACCTGGAGGGCTAGATCCCTGGACCGCTCCACCTCCAATTTGGAGGGGGCTGCAATCAGCCAGTCGTCCAGGTAGGGGCACACCCGGACCCTTCGGCGCTGCAGGAATGCTGTCACCACTGCCATGCATTTGGTGAAGACCATGGGAGCTAGAGAAAGGCCGAAGGGCATGGCCCGGAACTCGTAGAGGGACCCCTCTGCTCTGAAGCAGAGGAATCGCTGATGGGATGGACAGATTGGGACGTAAAAGAACGTGTCCTGGAGATCCAGAGAACAGAACCACACGTCTCATTACAGGGATGGAATGATCAGAGCCAGAGTGACCATTCTGAAGGTTCGAGTCCTTAGGAACCTGTTCAGGTCGTGCAGGTCTAGAATGGGGCGCCAGCCCCCCCGTCCGTTTCGGGACCAGGAAGTACCTGGACACAAACCCCAGGTTTGGTGGAGGATCCGCCACCTTCCTGATCACTTCCTTTTCAAGGAGCAGGTCAGTGTCGGCTCGACAAGCCGACAGAGAGGCTGCGGACCCCGTAGCCCCCCCGTGGGGTGACTGCTCCGAAGGGCAGGGCCTGCTCGAACTCCAGAAGCAGATCCTTTCCTACCACCTCCAACACCCAGCAGTCCGTGGTGATAGCGGATCAGGCGGAGCCATCCCCCCATGGGGGGGAACCAGGGGGGCATGACTAGGCTGGGGGAGACACCCCTTAACCCATCACTGGGCAAGCTTGGAGGAAAGACCAGCCGAGGGACCTCCTGGGCCTTTTCCTCCTTGCTTCCTGTTGCAGGAAGCTGCAGGCTTGGCTTGGGGTGCCAAGCGCGAGCCTGCTGGCCCTGATGCTGGTGTTGATGGGCTGAACGTGCCGCAGGGGCAGAAGGTCGAAAGGACTTGCTGACGACTGCCCTTGTCCTTCTGAGCGGACATGACAGAGTCCAAGGTGGCGTTGGACTTTTTGATCCTCTGGAGGTGGCCTTCCACTCCAGGGCCGAACAGGTCGGTCCCCAAGAAGGGGACGTCTGCCAATTTGTGCTGGGTATCTGCCGTAAAGGTGGATATCCTCAGCCAGGCTCTGAGGCACATGGCCACTGCGGCCGCTACTGACCGGGCACATGAGTCTGATATCTAGAGCCGTTTGGAGCTGCTGTTTCGCCACTGCCCTTCCCTGATCCCGCACCTGCTTGACCATAGTCTGCAGGTCAGCCAGGAGATGAGGGATCACCTCATCCAGGGAGCCCATGAGGGCGTGGGAGAAGTGCACCATCAGTACGGCCGAGCTGGCCCGACGAAGGCAAAGGGAGGACGCAGCATACACCTTGCAATCGGCACAGTCAAACTTTTTGGACTCCTTGTCGGGGGGGGAGGGGCTTATCCATCCCTAGCGCCCTGGAGCCGGAAAACGCTTTCGGTGACTAACCCCTCCGCAGAGGGGTGTTCCGAAAAACCAGACAAAGCCGGTAGGGACCACATACTTCCTGGCCGAAGGCGCAGGGCAGGAAGCCAGCCGCTGCCAAAGCTCCAAGGCTGGGCCAACAATGGCTTCAGCCACCAGAAAGGCTTCCGTGGGAGAATCCCCTCGGTCCAGTATCTCCCTGAGGAGATACTTGGCCCGCTTGGATACAGGCTTGAGCTGCATCCCGGTGGACTCCGAGATGAGCCGAAGTAGACCCATAAAAGATGATGGGCTCTCGTCCATCGACTGCCCCCCGGAGGACTCCAGGTCAAGAGGCCTGGAAAACAGGGAGGAGTAGTTAGACTCAGAGGAGTCTGCGAAGAGCTGCCTAGGGCCTGAGCCACCCTCCACCTGCCGAAGACGGTCGGGAGTGAGGGTGACAGACAACCGGTGGGGCAGTCCCTAACCCAACCGAGAATCCTTGGTCGGAGCCCCCGATTTCAGTTGTGGAGGCGAAGGTTCCACCACAATCGGTGGGGCAGCTGGTTTCGGCTGAACAACCGGCCCAGGCTTGGGCACCTCGACCACCACGAGGGGTTGTTTCTGCCTTTCCGGTGACAGCCACTTAACGGCCGGGGAAGGAGATGGCGTTGGCTTGTTCCCCAGACAAGAGGAGCTGCTGCCACATTAAGTCCTCGTAGCGTCGACGCAATCTGCGCCGAACCCTCTCCTCTTCAGAGGAGGAAGACGACGGCGAGCAGCGCCTCTGCCTTCCTCGGTACCGAGACGGAGACTGCTGGTGTCGGCGGGATCGGCTGGACCGAGACGAGGTCCAAGACAGAGAACCTCTGTGTTTCCGAGGTGGGTCTGGAGGGGCGGGGAAACCGCCTCCCTTGGCTGGGAGCCTTGACGGGGACTCCGCACAGGAGGCGCAGGCAAGTCTCGTTTCCACCGGGTAACCGGTGATTAAGGGTTGTCAGCTTCACCAGTCGACAGCCCGTCTGACGGGTCGAGAAAAATCTCAACCGCATCGACAGGTGTCTCGGCCGGCTGACCTGGCCAGGGACACCTTGAAGCCCAGCGGCCTTAGCCACAGCCTCGACCGGCAGAGTGTCAACTGTCCGGGGTGAAGGGACCTCCCCGCCTCCCACGAACATCGACAGTGGACTTACCATTCGAGTCCTTTTTTGACCGAGAAGAGTGTCCCGATGGCCCCCACCCTTCGTGGAGAGGGACTGGCAAAGTTCCTTAAAAGAAGCTGTGTAGGAGGATCTCAAAGAGCGGGATAAATGCCGTAACAGAGGAAGATGAGGATGCGGCTTGGGCCGCCTCCTCCTCGAGAGCGATCATCTGCTAGTGTTGCTCAGCCGAGCCAGCCGCCGGACACCGCCCAACGGGCCTCCTTGGACTTTACCGGCAGATAAGGTTTCTCTGGGCACCCAAGTTGTAGCCAGGCAGCGCGGTCTTAAAGGATATTGGCAGAGAAAGACCTGCACAACTCGCAGGCCTGCGGGTCATGGATCCATCCTGGACATCATTTGCCCGCATAGGCACTGTCGAAAACCGGGAGTCAATCTATCCATCGCAGCCATGAAGGAAGAATTTGACCGAAGTCTTGTAAACTTTAAAATTATTTTCGGGTGAATCGAAGAGTTAGGATCCAGTCTATACGAAAAGAGCTAAGGAGGGAACCCGAGCTTCCAAGCGGTAAGGAAGATCTGGCGTCATGGGGCGGAGCCGAGAGTTCTACCACCCCGGTGGGTGGGAGGAGCCAGCTTGAAGACCTTCCGGCAAGATTTAAAGCGGCAAGGAACCTGCCAGACAGTGTGGATTAACATATCCATGTCCCTAGAAATTTTAACAGTGTAAAAGTAGCAGCCATGTCTGTGGTGAAGATCAGTTCTGGCTGTAGGTGGCTAACTGAAATGCCTGTGCTCCAAATGCCCATTGATCTGGTTTCTAGACTCTCTGCAGTCTTTTTTACCATGTGTAAACCACATTTTACACAAACAGTCAGATTCCATGATTTTACCCTGCCATTTTATAAGTGCAAATCAGTATACGGAAATGAAACTGATAATGGGATCACTTTTGTTCAGAAAATATGGTGTTACTGTTGAACTGTATATATATTTATATTTGAGAAAACTAAAAAGCTAAAGGTTACTTGGATGTAAATGCCTGAGCCTTTTTGCAGTAGCTGTGGGGACCTCAGGAAGTTCTATGTTCTAGCAGCTCCTGAAATTTACGAAGAACAGGATGCTTGCAAAGGATGGGGGTTGAAAAAAGCCTTATAAAACAGCTAAACTGAGCTGCAAGGGAGCTTACAAGATATTTTATTTTGCTTCTGTATATAGATATTCTGAACAGATGTGGTTATGTTACTCCAACTACAAGAGAACAGTTATGGAATTTTACAACTGGTCTTGGTTTTTCCTATGCTTCCTGACCTGTGCCTCAACGACAAATGGACTATTATCGACCTCCCTGTACAGAGTGCTTCTATTCTTTAATTTAGGTACCTCCCCCTCTTTTTTTGTGAATGCTGAGCACAAGTATTCGTTCAGTATCCTTGCTTTTTCACTGTCGCCCTCTGCCCACCCTCCCCTTCCCTTTATTAAGCCTCACAATACTCTCCCTTGGTCTTTCTTCGCTCCCCAATGTCCCTGTAAAATGTTTTATCCCCTTAACTGAGTTGACCATCTTTTCCTAGGTTTGTGCCTTTGCAATTTGGACTGCCTTCACCGCTTACTTCTGCTTGAACTGGTACAGTTCTGTCCTGCTCCTTCTGTGACTCATACTTCCAGAATGCTACCTTTTCTCCTCAACCTTCCCCGCCACCTCTTTTGAGAACCATAGTGATTTTTTCCCTTTGTTTTGTTGTGTCAATTTACTTCCAAAATAAACTTCATGTTAGAGTTTCCCAGAACAAAAGCGAGCTTCCTTACCTCCTGCTCGAGTTCTGGTTGAGATGGGTACTGGCAAAGCTCTGGTTCTTCCTACCCACCTTCAGAACTTTCCAGGCTTCCTCTGCATTGCAAACATTTACCCAGTTCAATTCTAACAAAAATAAATTTAAGTGAAATAAAAAGTTAGTGTCACAGTGGTTGTGGTGGCGGTGTCATTTGCTGGCAGCAGGAAAAAAAAACTTACGATTGTAAAGTACAGTTACTCAAGAACTTACCGTAACAGTAGATCTTAAAGAGGAGAGCTCATGCAGCAGGTAATATCATTAGGACTGAAGCCGGCAGGTGTCAGGACACCACGGAAAACTTGTAGCTAGCAGTCTGAGGCAGGGGATCACCCCCGACGTCGGCTCCAACTGACATCCTACGTGGTATAAAGGGCCCGACCCCTGGCGCCACCCCAGTTCTCCCGCAGAAGACCCAGCTAGATAGGAACTGGAGAACCAGGTGGTAGAAAATGTTGCACCCTGGTTGGATGGAAACCAATGTAATGATAATCCCCTAACCTATCCTGGGGAAAGAGGGTGAGAAAACCACCTGCTGCAAGAGCTCTCGAAGATCTGTTACGGTAAGTTCTTACGTAACTGTACCATCTGTCTTCCAGGGTGGAGCTCTTTGCAGCAGGTAGTATCATTAGGATGGAGTCCCAAGCAGTACCCAAAGAAAGGCCCAGGTCTGATAGGGTGGAAGGGGATGTATATGAACAGTGGAGCGGACCTCTATGAGAGACGGCCCTGCAGGACTGCTAGTCTGAAGCCTGCTCTCCTCCATGAGACAATGTCCAGGCTATAATGTCTGATGAAAGTGTGGACGGAGGACCACGTGGCAGCCGCACAAATATCGGCTGAAGAGACGTTCTTCAGGGGCCGCAAATGAAGATACCATAGCTCTGGAGAAATGACCCTTAACAGCACCCGGGAGAGGCCTGTCATGGTGCTGATGACATAGCGTGATGCAGTGCACTCACCAACGGACTAGTGTCTGTTTGGAGACAGGAGCTCCTAACATTCGCTCCGCAAAAGAAATCAACTGGTCCGATGTCCTAGAGGAGCAAGTCCTGTGAAGATAGTATTGCAAACTGAGATGAACATCCAGGGTGTGCAAAAGTGCTTTGCCCTGGCTGGAAGAATTTGGATAATATACCGGAAGGTTGATATCCTGGTTCAGAGTCAATACGGATACCATCTTTGGCATCAATTTGGGGTTTGTGCACAAATTCACCTTGTCCCTGTGAAAGACTATATAAGGTTCTTTGCACATCAGAGCCTGGAGTTCCAAAACTCTTCGAGCGGAGGTGATGGCCACCAATAGGAGAGTCTTCCAAGAGAGGAAGCGCAGCTCGCAAAAAGCTGCTGGTTCGAAGGAGGGAGGAGCATGAGTTTCTCCAGAACAAAGAGGAGGTCCCAAGGAGGAACGATTTTTTTTTGGGAGGTCTGACATGTAATACCCCTCGCAGGAAGGTCTTGCAGGCACGCAACTGGGCTAGAGCTTTGTCTCTGATAGGGCTATGATATGCGAAGACCGCACACATATGCACCTTGATTGAGGAATAACTCAATCCCAAGTCCAAGAGGTGTTGAAGATGCTCTAACACATGCCTGACTAGGCAACCAAAGGGGTCTAGGGAACGAGCAGTAGCCCATAAGCAGAAGCGTTTCCATTTCAAAGTGCACGTGGCTCTGGTAGAAGGCTTCCTGGCTGCTACAATAATTTCAGCCACTCTGCTTGACACTCCAAATCTCTCTTCCGCTAAGACTGCAGGAGCCAAGCATCCAAGTGGAGAGCGAAGAGCAGGATGGACAAGGGTCCCCTGTTCTTGAGAGAGCAAGTGAGTGGAGAGTGGCAACTTAACTGGGGGTTCCAGAGACGGTTGCTGGAGCAGCGGATACCAAATATGACGAGGCCATAGAGGAGCCACCAGGATCATTCTGGCTGCTTCAGACTGCAATTTGAGCAGTACTCTATGAATGACGGAAAAAGGAGGGAACGCATAAAAGAACTTCCCTGTCCAGAAGAGGGACAATGCGCCTCGCCAGAAAACACCAGGCCCTGGAGGGAGCGAGCAGAAATTGTGCACTTTGGCGTTGTACGGGAACACAAAGAGGTCCAACTCTGGCTGGCCCCACTTGTTGAAGAGGTAGTCTGCGACATCTTGGAGCAATTCCCACTCGTGATTCTAAAAGCAAGAGAGACAGACGGTCGGCAAGGACGTTCTGGACCCCTGGTAGATGTACTGCGGTGAGGTGCAGACTGTGTTCTACTGCAAAGCCCCAAACTCTCACAGCTTCTCTGCAAAGGGGGTAAGAGTGAGTTCCCCCATGTTTGTTCATGTAGTAGACCACGGTTGTGTTGTCTGTCTGCACCAGAAGAGGACCCAGCTGAAGCTCGTCTCCGAATGCCGAAAATGAATTCAATACCACTCATTTCCAGAACATTGATATGCAGAGAGCATTCTGTGACAGACCAGGACCACCAGGTCCTGTGATCCCCCTAGATGAGCCCCCCCAGCCTGCCAGAGGCATCTGTGGTCAGGGTCTCAAGTGGTGTGGTTCTGTGGAAAGGAACTCCTCCGTTCAGATTATCTGTGCATAGTCACCATCCCAGGGAATGATGACTTGCTTGAGAGATCCAGATTTGAAGATCCTGATCGTCCACCAACTGGTCCCACTGGAGTGCCCTCATGTGGAGCCTGGCTAAGGGAACTGTGGCGATGGCCTTAGCCATGTGACCCAGCAGTTGTAAAACCACCCACACCGGGGAGGATAGGTGATTTTGGAGGCTTCTGGCTAGCCCCTGAAGGCGTTCCGCCCTGTCCGGGGACAGAAAAGCCCTCCCCGTACAGTGTCCAGGATGGCCCCGATAAATTGTAGCCGCTGCGTCGGCCAGGGGTGCGACTTCAGACAGTTTACCGTGATGCCCAGGGATGAAAGCAGAGCCCGTGTTTCAGTGAGAGCGATTGAAAGCTCCTTTTCCGATTGGGCGGAGAGGAGCCAAATCGTTCAGGTAGACAAAGAGGCCTCTCCTGCGGAGGGCCGCTGCTACCACAGCTAGGCACTTGGTGAATACCCAGGGTGCAGACAAAAGGCCGAAGGGCAGAACCCTGAATTGGTAATGCTCACCTCTGAAGCAAAACCACAGAAAACGTCTGTGGGCCTTCTGGACCTTGATGTGCAGATAGGTGTCCTGCATATCTAGAGAGCAAAGCCAGTCTCCTTTCTGGAGCAGGGGGGAAAAGGGATCCCAGGGTTACCATGCGGAATCTCTGGTACTTCACCGAGAGGTTGAGCTGGCTAAGGTCCAAAATGGGGAGAAGGTCTCCAGGCTTCTTCAGAATGAGGAAGAAGCGTGAGTAAAAGCCTTTTCCCATCTGGGCTCCTGGTACCCTTTGGATAGCCCTTTTGTCTAGGAGGTGTTGGATCTCCCCTTCCAAGAGGAGACACTGTTGCGGTGGACAATGGGGGGGAAGGGGGGGTTGTCCAGTGGGATAGGGGTGAATTCTATCGAATACCCTGTCCGAATGCTGGCCAGTACCCATTGATTGGTAGCGATACTGTACCATTCAAGTGGGTAAAGTGCAAACTGCCCTCCTACCTGCTTGTTCTGCCTGTCCCCAAGAGGAGGGCGGCAGAGGTGGGAGTCAGGTAGATGGGGTAGGAGGGGCCACGGCCCAGGAAACTTTGGGTTGCTTAGGGCCCTGGGAACCTTGTGGGGCAGGGTTTCCCAGTCTCTTAAATCCCTTTCCCTGGGATTGTTTGCCGGGCTGTCCTTGACACAGACACTGCCGCAAAGAACATTGGCGTAAGCGGTTTGAGGTTGGGACGTGTATATGTTATGTACGTCCGCCACCGCTTTCCCCAATTCTTGCAGTTGCTTCACCATCTGCTCCACTTCAGGGCCGAAGAGCACTGGACCCTGAAAGGGAGAATCCAAAATAGAGTCCTGAAGGTCGTGCTGGAAACCAAGAAATCTGAGCCAGGACTGTCGCCTCAAATGCCTGATGCCGTGGCCCTGGAGGGTCATATGATCACCGGAGGGCATGTTTGTCCACATCCAGGCCCGACTGGGCACAGGCTAAAATCTCCTGCTTTGAGTCAGAATAAGGGAGAGCCACTACCAATTCCATGGTCTTTCTCCACAGGGATTGTTGGTAGGAGATCATATGGGCCATGAAAATCGGGACCTGATCGACCCAGTAGCTGAGGAAAACACCTTTAGTCCCCAGCTGTCAAGCTTCCGCGAGATGGGGTCTGGAGGCTGGGAGCTTAAATGCTTAGGTTCAGCTCCCCCCTTCCATGGGCCACTGTTAGGACCAAGGAATTGGCCTTAGGCTGTTCTGCCAGAAATGGCTCCAACTTGGGAGGCTTAGAGAGTCTGTCTGCCTTTCTCAGATCTGCTGGGATGGAGGACTGAGTTCGCCAAGTAAGACGGGTGGCATCTTGGAAGGGTTCTACAAATGGAGGAATGGCTAGGGGCTTTGGTTCCTTTTCTCCTAGGAACTTAGACGTTTCTGTTCTGGGTCTAGGGCCTTGGTATCTCATTCATAGATGGTTTGAATATGCCTCATTATATCAAGGAAGGATGGATCGTCCGGGGGGCGCCCCATGGAGACTCCCTGGGTCCAGGAGATGGAGGTAAAAGCCTGTTCTCTGAGGAGTCCAAGTAGTCGCCTGCCTCGTCCGACGAGAACATCTGTGGGGGTGACGAAGGAGACAGAAGGAGATCTCTTTCATTTCCCCTTTGGACGTGGAGCTAGGTGCTCATCAGCTTGTGGGGTAGGAGGAGGAGGACCCATCGGTGGTGGAGTGGGGACCTTGTCTGGAGGTCTGTAAAGAAGGTAGTCTTTGACCGTATTCCACCAGGTGGTGAATAAGATTCTTATGTCCGCCACTGGGACGACAGCTGGGGCCGGCGTCTGGTCAGAAGCACTGAGCGTCGGGTCCTTAGGAGCGGGCGCCTGGGGATCAGGTTCTGGAGTGGCAAGTGTCTCGTCCGGAATACCGGCGTCCAGTGTCTCGAGGAGTAATAACTGGCGTCTGGTCTGTAGGTGTAGGAGCAGACGGCTCAGCCTCGTCCGGCAACCGCCCCATGTCTGGCAATGGGGAGAGAGTCATCGGGGTAGGCAAGCGGCTAGGTGGGCGGAAGTCTGGCGGAGGGCGCACTTTGGCCTGAGGGGGAACGTCCGGGTGCAGGCATCCCGCTGCCTACCGGAACGTTCCTCAGAACGTTTTCTCTTCTCTGAGGTGCCAGTCTTGTCCAGAGCCCTGGGCAGGCCTTCCTGGGTAAACCCTGTTGATTTATGAGGTCGGTGGGCCAGGGAAGAAGAACGATATCCCGCTGATGCAGACTCCCGGTGATGACCCCGAGAAGGGGGGGAGCGGACTTGGAGGAACGGGAAGAATCCTTAGCTGGGACTGAGTTGATCTTTTGGAAGAAGAAGAGGACGACGCCTGTTTAGCGGGTGATGGATGGCGGGATCGATACCTGGCCCTATCTTTCTCCTTGTGAAGTCCTCACCCCACCCCACCCAGCAGCCTTGTCCTTGGGAGGGATTCTAGAGAGGGAGAAGATGAGCTGGCCCTGGAACTGCACTGCATTGCCACAAGCTTTTTCTCAAGGAGAAAGGTCTTCAAGGCATGGGCTCTCCTGGCGCGCATCTTCTGGTTAAATTTCTGGCAGTGGTTGCAGGAAATTAGGCTGGTGTTCTGGGATTAGGCAGAAGAGGCAGGCCGCGTGGCCGTCTTTAGCCAGGATCTGCTTCCCGCAGGCACACTTAGATTTTCATTGCGGTGGAGGAGGCAACGACAAACGAGGCAAGAAGCGGTATTTACTGTATATACTCGCGTATAAGTCGGTTTTTGGGGAATAAAAATAGCCTCGTAATTCGACCTACCGACTTATACGCGAGATATAGTACAGACAGCTCTGAGCAAAACGAACTTTGCCGCTCACGATAATTAGTTGCAAAGTTGTTCAATTGCGGATGCTTTGACGTGATTACTGAAAGATTAACACCGCGTCTCAGCTCACAATTGTGGCACCATTCAGTCACATTTAATTGTTTAATCATCAGTTACCTGTCGGTACTTGTAGGTTGTTAAACGATTCCCTGTTTCAATAAATGATCAACACGGCTCCTTAGTTAGCTATTACCACCTGGGTGTAAGATGCAGGGTCAAAAACGAAAACGCAGTGCATATGATACAGATTTTAAATTAAAAGTGGTTCGCTATGCTGAGATGCACACAAATGCTGCTGCAGAGCGAGAATTCAGCATAGATGAGAAATTAATCTGTGACTGGAAACAAAAAAAACATTCATTGTTATGTGCTGATAGAAATGTCAAACGAATTCGCACAAACCAGTCTCCGGTATCATTAATTAAAGAAGAGCTCAGTTCGTGGGTCAGTGATCTAAGGCAGCAAGGTTACATTGTAACCAGAATGGCTATTCGGCTTCAAGCACTCGCTATCGGAAAGAAGCAAGGAATTGCTGGCAACTTCAGAGCATCTACAGGCTGGTGTACAAGGTTTATGAAGAGACACGGTCTCACACTGCGGCAGAGGACTCATATAGCGCAGAAACTACCAGCAGATGTGCAGCTAAAAGTTGACAACTTTCATGAGTTTATAATAAGAGAGAGAAAGCTGTTTGATTACCCCCTAGTATCGATAGGCAACATGGATGAAACACCTGTCAGTTTCGATCTACCTTCAAACCGTACAGTGCACTTTAAGGGTGAAAAGACAGTCACTGTTAGAACATGTGGTGGAGAAAAATCCAATTTCACTGTCGTGCTTGCCTGTCTAGCTGATGGCACCAAATTAAAACCAATGGTAATATTTAAAAGAAAAACCCTACCTAAAGAAAAGATGCCTCCTAACGTCCTTGTAGAAGCACATCCTAAAGGTTGGATGGATGAAGTACTTGTGAATAAATGGATAACAGACATTTGGGCAAAAGCGACCAGGGCACTATTGCACAAAAAAGCTTTCTTATGTGGATATGTTCCACGCTCATTTAGTGGACACTGTAAAAAATCTACGCCTTCACTGCACCCGGCAAGCTGTGATACCAGGAGGCTGTACATCGCTTCTTCAACCTCTTGACGTAAGTCTAAATAAACCTTTTAAAAATAATATGAGGGAGCTTTGGAGGGAATGGATGGTAAATGGCAGCAAGGAGTACACCCTGGGTGGTAATATTAAAAAGCCAAATTACGGACTCGTGTGTCACTGGGTACGGCAAGCATGGGATGCTGTTCCAAGTTCAGCGGTAGTGAAATCTTTTAAAACATGTGGCATTTCAAATTCTAAGGATGGCACAGAAGATGAGCTTTTATTTGCCGATCTCATTGATGACAGCCTAGCCTCAACTGAACTTGCCGAAGATCCAGGTCAGCTAGATGACATATACGATGATATGCCACTGTCAGAGCTACAGCTCCACCTGATGTTCCAATCCGATGACGAGGAGGATGAGGAAGAGGAGTTTTTGGGATTCTGATCCAACCTTGAATGCACCGTACTGCATGAACTGATCCCCCCCCCCGATGACTGTGCAATGATTGCGAGCACGCTATCTATTGTTCTTAACTGAGCTCGTTTGAATAAAAATAAAATTGATTTTATTTCCAGTTCTGGCATGAAAACTCACTTCTTGTGTGGGCACGAAACTCAGTTCTTGTGAGGTTTTTATTTTATTCTTTATTTTTCATGCTCGTAAATTAATGTTCTTGTGAGGGTTTTTTTTTCTCATGCTACTAAGTTAATCGGGACCCGACTTATCACGGGTCAATTAAAAGTTGAAATACACAGGTCTCAAGTGGGACCCCGACTTATCTGTGAGCTCGACTTATACGTAGTTTTATGGTACTATAAAACAAAAGAAAACGACTTAACTGACGCTCGCTGTCGACTGCAGAGGCGCCCATGGAGCCAACCATGAGGTCGACGGCGGAAAAGAACCTTATACCACGTATGACGTCAGGCGGAGCAGATGTCGGGCGGTCCCCTGCCTCAGACTACTAGCTACAAGTTTTCCGTGGGGTTCTGACGTCTGCCGGTTTCAGTACTAATGGTATTACCTGCTGCAAGACCTACATCCTCGAAGACAGATTGTTCTTTCTTACTGATCAATCAATGAGCCTTACAAATACCATAATTTCATAGTGTGCTGCCGCAGAGGTAAACAATCTACATTTTATAATGTAGAATCCTACTTCAAACTCAGCAATGTGGTCATGCCCCCCCTGCTGGCTTAAAAGTAGATTTGTTTCTATACAAAGGGAAGCAGTGACTAGTAAAACTAAATAGCTACTAAACCATTTCAAAAAGTTTTGAGAAACAATGGGAAGGAGGGCACATTTGCACTTATTCCATCAGCGTATCCAGACTGTCCGAATGACGGTCTTTCTAAAGATCTTATACTTTTTTCAAACTTTTCCTTTAATTCAATCCAGATTTTATTTTTCTTCCTGGGATAGAATATTCTCCAGGTTTGTCTGGGCCGTGAAACACCCTGGAATAAAATGGTCATCTATACAATTACCTATCGCCAAAAGAGGTTTCAATCTCCCTAATCTAAGACTATCACACAGCCACGACATCAAAAGTCATTCTTATTTGGCTTAATAGACATACTATGCCCCCATGGAAATTAATTGAATTAACCGTGAATGACATTTACGATATATTCCCTGTTTTGTTTTCTCCATTAGACTCCATTCCAACTTTAAGGGACTTCATGTGGGGGAACCACAATATTAAAAATATGGTACGAAATTAAGTCAGCTCGGGAACTTGGAGACTTTTTTAATTTTCGATGGGTGACTAGAGAAAAGCAGTTCATAGCAACCAGCCAAGACCATACATATGAGGAGCGGCATAAATTAGGCCGCTCGATGTTTTACCAATTTCTAGATATGCATGGGATGATGCCCTTTGCCTCCCTACAGTCTAAATTTGGACTCCCTTTCACACACCACTTTAAATTTTTGCAGATACGTTCATATCTGATGGATTTGGGCTCCACTCAATAGGCCCTTCCCTCCCCGATGCCTAGCCTGATGAATCTGATAATTGAGGGAAAACTCCCAACACAATTAATTGGTCAGCTTTATAGAGCCATGAGGGAAAATGGGAAGCAGACCACAGAGAATGTTCTGACTAAATGGAACAAAGAATTAAATACTCAGATTACATATGATAAATGGCTAGAGCCAATTATTCCAGCCATGAAGGCTTCTTCAGTTCCCCATTAGCTTGAATATATTTAGAAATGCCATATGCATTTTTTTATCTCTCCAGATAAAAGTAGCTAAATTCCTTCCTGGAAACTCAGAAAAGTGCTGGAGAGAATGTGGGCAGGTGGAGGTAAATACCTCCCATATTTCTTGTTCAGGTCCAAAAATTTCCCAGTACTGGAAAGATATTGCCAGGAGTCTTCAATTATTAACTGATACAGAATTGGTTTGGTGCCGCCCTGTTTGTTGAGGTAGTACATGGTCGTGGTATTGTCCGTCTGGACTTGAACCACTTAACCCGGAGCTGAGGAGCGAAAGCTGACAGGGCCAGTTTGACTGCTCTGAGCTCCAACAGGTTGATGTGGCATCGGGACTCCTCGGGGGGGCCCAGAACCCGTGGGCTCTGTTGTCCCCATGTGGGTTCCCCAGCCCAAGAGAGGCGCGTCAGTCGTACGGACAACCGTCGGCTCGGGGCGGACAAACGGGACTCCTTCCAGCAAATGACTCAGGACGGTCCACCATTGGAGACAGTCACACATCCTCTGGGTGACTGATCAGCTGGTCGAAGAGAGACCGACGCTGAGACCACAGGGTGGCCACCTCCCATTGAAGGGGGCACATGGGCAGTCTGGCCCAGCAGACCACTGAAGTGCACGCCACCAAGTAACCCAGGAGGCGCAGGAAGTCCCAGGCAGGGAGCAAGTGCCCAACCAGAAATGATTGGGCAAAAAAGGAAAGAACCTCCGCCCTGCCCGCCAGGAGCCGAATTCTGGCTTGACAAGAGTCAAGCTCAGCCCCGATGAAGCCCATCACCTGAGAAGGCACAAGTTATGACTTGGCCTCGTTAATTAGAAGGCCCAAGTGGGAGCAGGTTCGGAGGGTCAGGTCCCTGGACCTCTCCACCTCCTGAGGGGAGGAACCCGCCAGGAGCCAGTCATCTAGATAGGGGTAAATGCGAACCCCTTGATGCCGTAGATGGGCTGCTACCACGGTGATACAGTTGGTGAAGACCCTTAGGGCCGAAGACAGGCCGAACGTCATGGCTCTGAACTCTTACAAGGTCCCTTCGACCCTGAAGCGGAGGAACCGCTGATGGGACGGACGGACTGGGATGTGGTAGAATGCGTCCTAAAGATCCAGTGTACAGAACCACATATTTCGCTCCAGAGATGGTATGATCTGGTTCAGTGTTACCATCCTGAAGGTGAGAGAACTGAGATACCAATTCAGGTCGTGGAGATCTAGGATGGGGCGCCAACCCCCCGTCCGCTTGGGCACCAGGAAATGCCTGGAGACTAAGCCTGGGTCTGAAGGAGGATCCGGCACTGGAGCAACTGCCTCCTTGAGGAGGAGCTGCGCAATGTCATCCCGAAGTGCCAACTGAGATCCATTCCTCCCGTGGGGCACGGGCTTGGCTGAGAGGGTACTGCTCGAACTCTAGCGGCAGACCCAGCCCGACCACTTCCAGAACCCACCTGTCCAAAGTGATACCGAAGCAGGCAAAAAGGAAGTGGCAGAGCCAGCCCCCCACGGGAGAAACGAGAACTGGCATGATGGGTGCAGGGGAGGCCACCCCCAACCCGTCACTGTGCAGGCTTGGAGGAGGATGTACCTGGACCAGCACCTCGGCCTCCTTTGACGGGCTGTTGAGGACCTTGCTTGGGCCTAGGGCACCAAGCCTGAGCCTGCTGCTGTTGCTGACCTCCAAGGACGGAGAGCTGTCTGACCGCAGGGGAAGAATGCCGAAAGAACTTCTTGCACTTCTGCTGGCTCTTGCCCAAAGAACCTTTAGCAGAGGTGGTATCTAAGATGGCACTAGACTGCTCAATGCGCTGAAGGTGACCTGCCACTCCTGGACCGAAGAGGTCGGTGCCAAGGAAAGGCACGTCAGCTAACTTGTGCTGGGTATCCACCAGAAAGGAGGATAACCTCAGCCAAGCCCTGCAGCGAGAGGCGACCGCGGCAGCCACTGAGCGGGCACAGGAATCACCTATGTACAGAGCCATCTGGGGCTGCTGTTTAGCAACAGCTCGGCCCTGGTCCCAGACCTGCTTGACTGTGGTCTGCATGTCTGCTGGGAGATGAGGAAGAACTTCATCCAGCGACCCCAAAAGGGCGTGAGAGAAGTCTGCCATGATCACTGCTGAGCTAGCCTGACGAAGGCCAAAGGAGGTGGTCAGTATCCGTAGAGCTCCCCGTTCGCCTAAATACTGAGGCAGTCACAAGGCTTTCCAACGAGGGGTGCTCAGAAAAAGCCCATCTAGGACCCCATCGGCACCGCGTACTTGGGGGCCATATGGGCAGAGAGAGCCGGGCAGGAGGCTGGATGCTGCCAAAGTTCCAGAGCAGGGCCAACTATGGCTTCAGCCACTGGAAAGGCCTCCGTAGGGGTATCCCCCCTCTTGAGAATATCCGTGAGAGGATATTCTGCCTTCTTCTGAGTAGGCTGCAAAGGCATGCCCATGGACTCTGAAATGAGTCGAAGGATGCCCTGGAAGGAGCAAGGCCCTTCTTCCATGCCCGATACCGACAGCTCATCATGAGAATGAAGGCTGGTGGTATCCGAATCCGAGGAGTCCGGATACAAAGGTCTCCCACCTAAATCCCCCTCGATGCGTATAAGTCAATCAGGAGTGACCGAGATGGACAGCCTGTGGGGCAGGACCGAAGACTGATGGTCCTCCTTAGAGGGAACCCCTCCCTAAGGCTGTTTTGGTGGTGGTTCCACCAAAATTGGTGGGGAGCCTGTAACAGGGTGAGCCGAAAAGCGCACAGGGCCCACCGGAGGGAGAACCGCATTCCTCGGCACCGAAAGAGTCTGTGTCGGCCGAAGAGGTTGAGGCCAAGTAATGGCCGATACTGCTGGCTTCTGACCTGTCAGAAGTTACTGCCACATAAGGTCCTCATAGCGTCAACGGAGTTTCCGTCTAAGCCTCTTTTCATCCGAGGAGGATGAGGAACGGTGGCAGCGCCTCTTTCGGGAGTGTTTGTGGCCCATCGGTCTTCCGACCAACAGGGACCTACTCCTCAATCGAGACAGACGGCGTCGTCTCTGTCAGACGGGGGAAGCCGGGTTCGGAGAGAACCGGGATTCCGGCTCTTGTCACTCGATCGGGATGCCCCAAGGATGAGTCTCCTCATCGGGGAAGGAGAGAATAGGCGTCCTCTCCACAGAGAGGTCGACAGCCGTCGGCGACAACGTCTCGATCAGGTCGAGAGATATCTCGGCCGGTTCAGCCGTGTCCTCGACTTCAGTGGCCTGGCCTGACAGAAGGTCCGAACAGCCGGCAGCAGAGGAGGCGATCACGACCGTAGTTGAGACCCCCTGCTCTTGAGAGTCAGACCGCTCTCTGTGACAGAAGAGTCTTCTTCGGCTAGAGGAAGATTGTTTACGATCCTTCTTGGATCGGGAGGAGTGCGAGCCCAAGGGCGCCTCACCCATAGTAGGGAGTGACTGGCACAACTCCCAGAAGGATATCGTGAAGGTGGAGCCCAAGTTGAGCGGCATGAAGAAGCTTCCGTTGGCCGGAGCTTGGGCAGCTTCTTCCTCGAAGGCCGCCATCTGCTTGAGCTGCACGGCGGATCCTGCAGCCGCGGAAACCGCCCACCTGGCCTCCTTCAATTTCACCGGTGGATTGCGAAGCTCCGGTCTCCCCAGCTTAATACGTGCCTTATGGTTCTCCAGAACGGTGGGATGGAAGACCGAACATATGGTACACGCTGAGGTATCATGCACGGCACCGAGGCAGTAAACGCACGAGAGGTGGGGATCGGTACACGACATTTTTTATCCACAAAGATATCGGTGAAACCCGGGGGACGATTTGTCCTCCATATCCGAAGCATTCGGATCTAAGTCGTATTACCTTTACGAAGCTGGCACAGTAAGTGCTTAAACCAATAGATTTAACTCTAGGGCCTCTATTGCTGCAAACTAGCACGAGGGAACCTGTATCTTCCAGTGGAAAGGAAGATCTGGAATCACGGGGTGGAGCCGAGGTATTTACCACCCGGGTGGACGGGAGGAGCCAGATTGAAGACTTCCAGCAAAATTTAATGGGGAAGGGACAATGCCAGACAGTGTGGATAAACAACATATCCACGCTCCTAGAAATACAGGTAACTCACCTGTAACAAGAGTTCTAGGAATGGTATATGTTGTTCATCCACACTGTCTAGCAGGTTCCTTGCTGCTATAATCTTGCCAGAAAATCTTCAAGCTGCCTCCTCCCACCCACCCAGGTGGTAAAACTCTCAGCTCCACCCCATGACCTAGATCTAGCCCACTGGAAGTCGGAATGTCTTGTCCAGCTTGAGGGAGGTCGGGTGGTCGATGTGGATGAACAACATATACCATTTCTAGAACTCCTGTTACAGGTGAGTAACCTGTATTTCTAGGGACATGGATATGTTGTTCATCCACAATGTCTGGCAGACTCCTAGCAGTTCTCCGGGAGGACGAAGGCAAGGCGCACACCCCCTACTTGGGAAATAAAGACTGGAGAACCAAGGCCCCAAAACCAGCATCCCGGCATGACTCAAGGTCGATGTGGAAGTGGGTGATGAAGGTGTGTGCTGACTTCCAGTTAGCAGCCCTGCAGATTTCCTGGACAGGGACATCCATGGAAGCAGCCACCGATGCAGCGGTATGGTGGGTAGAATGAGCTCTCATCCCTCTGTGAGGCTCCATGCCCGCCAACCTATAGCAGAGATCTATGCAGGAGGTGACCCACCTGCCTATCGTCCACTTGGTTGCAGGTCTGCCAGTTGCGGCTTCAGCGCAGGTGACAAACAGCAGGTGAACCGATCCCCGAACTTCAGCCGTCCGCTCCTTGTAATAAGCGAGCGCTCTTCTAGGGTCCAAAGTACGGAGCCTATATTCGGCCTCCGAGGTGTGATTGGGGTAGAACACCAGCAGAGTCAACACCTCGTTAAGGTGAAACTCCGACACCACCTTCGGAAGGAATTTCGGGTGGGGGCGCAGCACAACCTTGTCCCTGTGGAAGACCAGATAAGGAGACTCTATGGAAAGCGCCTGGAGCTCTCCCATCCTTCTGTCTGACATGATAGCCACCAAGAAGGCGGTCTTCCACGACAGGTGAGAGATGTCACACCTGTGCATCGGTTCGAATGGCCTGCCCATGAGCTTAGCCTATATCCAGCGGAAGATCCCAAGGAGGTGGAGGTTCTCGCACCGGAGGGGATGTGTGATAAAGGCCTTTGAAAAAGCGTCCAGACCACCTTCTCCTACGCCACCGACTGCTTCCCGGCCCACATCCAGTAGGCGGAGGTGGCTGCCAGGTGCACCTTAAGGGTCATCGACCGAAGCCCTTGCTGAGAAAGGGATCACAGGTAGTCCAGAATGCTTGCCAAGGAACAGGAGGAAGGGTCCAGGCCCTTGCCCTGACACCAAATGGAGAATCTCTTCCATTTGAAGGCATAGCATGTTCTGGTCGACTCCTTACGGGACGCCTCAACAACGCTGAGGACTTCGTCGGAAACACCCACGGCCTGGAACTCTAGCTGCTCAGAAACCAGGCAGTCAGGTGCAGGGATTGAAGATCTGGATGGAATACCTTCCCCTGCTTGACAGATCAGGTCCGGGCGGGCTGGAAGCCGCCTCGGGAACCGGGAGCTGAGACTTGGGAAGATCTGGATACCACAACTGGCAGGGCCAGTCTGGCGCTACCAGAATCACCAGCGCCTTATCCCTCCTCGCCTTGAGAAGCAGCTTGTGCATAAAGGGAAATGGGGGTAAGGCGTAGAAGAGGCCCAGGGTCCACGGCCTCGAGAATGCATCCCCCTGCAGCGAGCCCTGCTGAGTGGGCGGGCATGAAAGTCTCAGCTTCGCATTCTCCATGGAGGCAAACAGATCCACCTGAGGCATGCCCCAGTGGGAGAACAGATCTTGTACTACCTCGAGCAGGAGACACCACTCGTGGGACGCAGACCCTATCCGGCTTAGGGCATCGGCCAGAATGTTGGAGGCTCCTGCCACCTGGATGGCAAGGAGAGCCTCCCCAGGCAGCGCACGAGGGACCAAATGCAGAGAGCTTCCCTGCACAGAGACATTGAGCGCATACCGCCCTGGCGGTTTAGGTAGTACATGGTCGTGGTATTGTCCGTCTGGACCTGGACCACTTGACCCCGTACAAATGGAGCGAAAGCGGTGAGGGCTAAACGAACCACTCGGAACTCCAGCAGCCTGATGTGGCATCAGGACTCCCGAGAGGACCACAGGCCATGCGCTCTGTGCTCCCTCAGATGGGCAACCCAACCCATCAGACACGTATCGGTCGATAGAGACCGACGGCTCGGGGCAGACAAACGGGATGCCCTCCTGCAGATGAGATGGAACGGTCCACCACTGGAGAGCGTCCCACATCTCCTGGATCACTGTCACTAGCTGATCCAAAGGATCGGAGCTCTGTGACCATTGGCTGGCCAGTCCCCATTGTAGGGGACGCATGTGCCAACGGGCCCAACGGACCACACTGGTGCAGGCTGCCAAGAGGCCCAGGAGGAACAGGAAGTCCCGGGCAGGGCACAATTGCCCAACCTGAAATGACTGGGCAAAGGAGGAAACAACCTCAGCCCTGTCCGCTGGGAACCGTACTCTGGCTCAGAGAGCCTAGCTCTGCCCCAATGAATTGTATCACCTGCTTTGGCACGAGTTCCGACTTGGCCTCGTTGATAAGGAGGCCAACTTGAGAGCAAACCTGAAGGGCCAGATCCCTGGACCGCTCCACCTAAATTCTGGAGGAGGCCGCAATCAGCCAGTCATCCATGTAGGGGTACACCCGAACCTTTCGGCGCCGCAGGAATGCTGTCACCATTGCCATACATTAGGTGAAGACCCTGGGAGCTAGAGAAAGGCCAAAGGGCATGGCCCGTAACTCATAGAGGGATCACTCTACCCTGAAGCGGAGCAATATGGGGAGGGACGGACGGATTTGGACATGAAAACGCGTCCTGGAGGTCCAGAGAGCAGAACCACATGCCTCGTTCCAAGGATGGAATGATCTGACCCAGAGTGACCATCCTGAAGGTTCGAGACCTTAGGAACCTGTTCAGGTTGTGCAGGTCTAGAATGGGGCGCCAGCCCCCCGTTCATTTTAGTACCAGGAAATACATGGACACGAACCCCGAGCTTGGTAGAGGATCCACCAACTTCCTGATCACCTCCATTTCGAGGAGCAGGGCAATGTCGGAGGCTGCGGACCAAGTAGCCCCCGTTGAGGCGACGCCTTGGAAGGGCGGGGCCTGCTCGAACTCCAGAGGCAGACCCTTTCATACCACCTCAACACCCAGCGATCCATGGTGATAGCGGACAAGGCAGAAAGAAAGTGGCGAAGCCGTCCCCCCCAACGGGGGGAACCCAGGGGCAGCGACGAGGCTACTGGTGACACCCCTCAACTCGTCACTAGGCAGGCTTGGAGGAGGGACCGGCAGAGGGACCTCCTGGGCCTTTTCCTCCCTGCTTCCTGATGGAGGAAGCCGCAGGCTTGGCTTTGGGGTGCCAAGCGCGAGCCTGCTGGCCCTGATGCTGGTGTTGCTGGGCCGGACGTGACGCAGGGGCAGAAGGTCGAAAGGACTTATGTTGCTGATGACGGCCCTTGTCGTTCTGAGCGGAGGTGACAGAGTCCAGGGTTGTGTTGGACTTTTCGATCCGCTGGAGGTGACCTTCCACTCCAGGGCCGAAGAGGTCGGGTCCCCAGGAAGGGGACATATACAGGTTACTCACCTGTAACAGGAGTTCTAGAAATGGTATATGTTGTTCATCCACACTGTCTGGCAGGTATCCTTGCTGCTTTAAATCTTGCCGGAAGGTCTTCAAGTTGGCTCCTCCCACCCACCCGGGTGGTAAAACTCTGCTCCGCCCCATGACGCCAGATCTGGCCTGGCAAAGCTCGCGTTCGAAGGCCGGTTGGTGGGTCGTGGGATGAACAACATATACCATTCCTAGAACTCCTGTTACAGGTGAGTAACCTGTATTTCTAGGGACATGGATATGTTCATCCACACTGTCTGGCAGACTCCTAGCAGTTCTCCGGGAGGAGGAGGCAAGAGACACCCCTACTTAGGGAATAGAGACTGGAGAACCAGGCCCAAAACCAGCATCCCGGCGTGACTCAAGGTCGATGTGGTAATGGGCGATGAAGGGTGTGATGACTTCCAGTAGCCCTGCAAATTTCCTGGATAGGGACGCCCCTGGAAGCAGCCACCAATGCAGCAGTATGGCGGTAGAATGAGCTCTTTCCTCTGGGAGACTCCATGCCTGCCAGCTTATAGCAGAGATTACGCAGGAGGTGACCCACCTGCCTATCGTCCACTTTGCTGCAGGTCTCCCAGGAGCCGGCCCAGCGTAGGTGACAAACAGCTGGGCTAACCTCCCCGATTCCTCAGCCGTGGCGCCCTTATAGTGCTTGTGCCTTCAGGGTCCAGAGTATGGAGCCTATATTCGGCCTTCGAGGTGTGATTGGGTAGAACACCGCAGAGTCAGCACCTGGTTAAGGTGAAACTCCGACACCACCTTCGGAAGGAATTTCGGTGGGACGAGAGACAACCTTGTCCCTGTGGAAGACCAGGTAGGAGACTCGATGCAGAGTGCCTGGAGCTCTCCCATCCTTCTGGCTCACGTGATAGCCACCAAGAAGGCGGCTTCTCCACGACAGGTGAGAGAGTTCACACCTGTGCACTGGTTCAATGGCTTGCCCATGAGCTTTGCCAGTACCAGCAGTAGATCCCACGGAGGTGAGGTCGCATCAGGAGGGGAAATGTGATCAAGGCCTTGAAAAGCACCAGACCACCTTTTCGTGCGCCGATTACTTCCCGGCCCGCACCCAGTAAGCAGAGATGGCTGCCAGGTGCACCTTAAGGGTCGTCTACCTAAGCCCTTGCTGAGAAAGGGACCAAAGGTAGTCCAATATGCTCACCAAGGAACAGGAGGAAGGGTCCAGGCCCTTGCCCTGACACCAAATGGAAAATCTTTTCCATTTGAAGGCGCAGCATTTTCTGTTCGACTCCTTACGGGACGCCTCAACTACGTTGAGGACCTCGTCGGAAAGACCCAAGGCCTGGAACTCTAGCAGCAGGAACCAGGCCGTCAGGTGCAGGGATTGAAGGTCGGATGGAATACCATCCCTGATTGAGAGCAGGTCCGGGCGAGCTGGAAGCTGCCTTGGGAGCCTGGAGCTGAGGCTGAGGAGATCTGGTACCAGTACTGGCGGGCCAGTCTGGGGCTATCAGAATACCTGCGCCTTGTCCCTCCTTGCTTTGAGAAGCACCTTGTGCATCAAAGGGAACAGGGAAAAGGCGTAGAAGAGGCCCGGGGTCCACGGCCTAGAGAAGGCATCCCCCTGCAGCGAGCCCTGCTGAGGGGGGCGGGCATGGAACAGTCTCAGCTTTGCATTCTCCCTGGAGGCAAACAGGTCCACCTGAAGTGTGCCCCAATGAGAGAATAGATCTTGTATTACCTCCGGCAGGAGAGACCACTCGTGGGATGCAGCCCCTATCCGGCTTAGGGCATCGGCCAGGGTGTTGGAGGCTCCTGCCACATGAATGGCTAGGAGATCCGGCCCCAGGCTGCGCACGAGTGACCAGATGCGGAGACCTTCCTTGCATAGAAGCATGGAGCGCGTCCCGCCCTGGCGGTTTAGGTAGTACATGGTCATGGTAATGTCCGTCTGACCAGGACTACTTGACCCGGAAGAAATGGAGCAAAGGTGGTGAGAGCTAGGCAGACCGCTCGGAGCTCCAGCAGGTTGAAGTGGCATCAGGACTCCCGTGGGGACCAGAGGCTGTGCGCTCGGTGTTCCCCCAGATGGGCACCCCAACCCATCAGAGAGGCATCGGTCGATAGAGAGACCGTCTGCTCGAGGCAGACAAACGGGATGCCCTCCTGCAGAAGAGCTGGAACGATCCACCACTGGAGAGCATTCCATATCCCCTGGGTCACCATCACTAGCTGGTCCAATGGATCGCAGCGTTGGGACCACTGGCTGGCCAGCCCCCACTGAAGGGAGCGCATGTTCCAGCGGGCCCAATGGACCACGCTGCTACAGGACGCCATGAGACCCAGGAGGCGCAGGAAGTCCCGGGCAGGGTGCAATTGCCCAACCAGAAATAATTGGGCAAAGGAGGAAAGAACCTCGGCCCTGTCCGCCAGGAGTCGTGCTCTGGCTCGAAGAGAGTCGAGCTCTGCCCCGATGAAAAGAATCACCTGCTTCAGCTCGAGTTCCAACTTGGCCTCGTTGATGAGGAGGCCGACCTGAGAGCAAACCTGGAGGGCCAGATCTCTGAACTACTCCACCTCCTGTCTGCAGGGGGCTGCTATCAGCCAATCATCCAGGTAAGGGTAAACCCGGACCCCTCTGCGCCGCAGGAATGCTGTCATCACTGCCATGCATTTGGTGAAGACCCTGGGAGCTGGAGATAAGCCGAAGGGCATGGCTTGGAACTCGAAAAGGGATCCCTCCGCTCGAAAGCGAAGGAACCTTTGATGGGACGGATGGATAGGGACGTGAAAGAACGCGTCCTGTAGGTCCAGAGAGCAGAACCACACGCCGTGTTCCAAGGATGGTATTATCTGAGCCAGAGTGACCATCCTGAAGGTTCGAGACCTTAGGAACTTGTTTAGGTCGTGTAGGTCGAGAATGGGGCGCCAGCTCCCCGTCCGTTTCGGAACCAGGAAGTACCTGGACACAAACCCGGGTTTGAGGGAGGGTCCGCCACCTCTCATCACCTCCTTCGAGGAGGAGAGCGATGTCAGCTCAGCGAGCTGACAGCGAGGCTTCGGACCCCGAGGTGCGACGGCTCTGAAGGGTGGGGCCTGCTCGAACTCCAGAGGCAGGCCCTTTCCTACCACTTCCAACACCCACCGGTCTGTGGTAATAGCAGACCAGGCGGAAAGGAAGTACTGGAGCTGTCCCCCATGGGGGAACTCCAGGGTGAGGTGACGAGGTTGGAGGCGACACCCTCAACCAGTCACTGTGCAGGCTTGGAGGAGGGACCAGGTGAGGGACCACCTGGGCCTTTACCTCCTGTTTTCTGGAGGAGGAAGCCGCGGGCTTGGGTTTGGGACGTGAGCTGAGCCTGCTGGCCCTGGTGTTGCTGGGCTGGACGTGCGGGCGCAGACGGACAAGGGCTTTGGGTTGCAGGTCTGCGGCCCTTGTTCCTCTGAGCGGATGAGACAGAGTCCAAGGTGGCATTGGACTTTTCGATCCTCTGGAGGTGGCCTTCCACTCCAGGGCGAAGAGTCCGGTCCCAGGAAGGGACAGCACGCCAATTTATGCTGGTATCACTGTGAAGGTGGATATCCTCAGCCATGCCCGACGGCGCATAGCCACTGCGGCCGAGACTGACCTGGTGCATGAGTCTCCAATGTTCAGAGCAGTCTGAAGTTGCTGCTTGGCCACTGCCCTGCCCTGGTCCCGCACCTGACTAACCGTGGTCTGCAGGTCAGCCAGGAGATGAGGGACTACCTCGTCCAGGGAGCCCAACAGGGCATGGGAGAAATGTGCCATAAGCACAGCCGAGCTTGCCTGACGAAGGCCAAGGGAGGACGCAGCGTAGACTTTTCGCCCGTCATAGACCAATTTCTTGGACTCCTTGTCGGGAGGTTTGTCCACATCCCTAGCATTTCTGGCATGCCGGAAAACGCTGTCGGTAACTAACCCCTTGGCTGAGGGATGTTCAGAGAAACCGGACAGGGAACCGGTAGGGACCGCATACTTCCTGGCCATCCTGGCCGAAGGTGCAGGGCGCAGCCAGAGCTCCAAGGCTGGGCCCACAATGGCTTCGGCCACAGGAAAGGCCTCCGTAGGGAAATCCCCTCGGTCCAATATCTCCGTGAGGGTATTTACGCCCGCTTGGATACATGCTCGAGCTGCATCCCGTGGACTCGAGATGAGCCTGAGCAAACCCAGGAAGGACGAAGGGGTCTCGTCCAGCGACTGACCTCCAGAGGACTCCAAGTCCACTCGCTTGGAAAAAGGGAGGAATCGTCGGACTCAGAAGAGTCCGCAAAGAGCTGCCTCGGGCCTGAGCCACCCTCCACCTGCGGAGGGCGATCGGGAGTGAGGGTGACCGACAGCCCATGGGGCAGACCCTGAGCCGACCGAGAGTTCTTGGTCGGAGCCCCAAACAGCGGCTGTGGAGGCGATGGTTCCACAGGAATCGGTGGAGCAGCTGGTTTTGGCCGAACAACCGGCCTGGGAACAGGCTTCTGGTAAAACGAGGGGTTGTTTCGGCCGCTCCGGTGACAGCCACTTAATGGCCGGGGAAGGCGACTGCTTGTTCCCGGTCAGAAGCAGCTGTTGACACATGAGGTCCTCGCATCGTCGACGTAACTTACGTCAAAGCCTCCCCTCATCCGAGGAGGAGGACGAGCGGCGGCGGTGCCAAGACCGAGACCGCCTATAACAGCGGGATCGGCTGGACCGCGAAGAAGACCGAGAACCTCGGCCTTTCCGAGGACGATGCGGGTGGAACCGGCTCCTCCCTCGGCTCGGAGGGTTCACCCGAGGGCTCCGGAACCGAGGCACTGGCAAGCCTCGGATCCTCAACTCCCCACCGGGGAACCGGAGAGGATTTTCAAGGGTCGATAACCCGTCCAACGGGTCGAGAAAGATCTCGACTGCGTCGACGGGAGTCTCGGTCAACTGACCTGACGGGGACACCGTGAGACCAGTGGCTGAAGCCGAACGATCGACCGAAGTCGATGGCCGACAACTTGGGGAGAGGGACCTTTCCCACTCCCAAGAGCGTCGACGGAGGGACTTACCCTTGTCTTTCTTTTTGGACCGAGAAGAAGGTCCAGCAGACGTTGGTCCTTCTCCTCTAGTGGAGAGGGACAAAGCTCTTAAAGGAAGCTGTGTAAGAGGAACCCAGGAGAGCGGGTTAAATGCAGGTAGAGGAAGATGCGACCCCGCGCCTCCTCTTCGGTGATCATCTGCTCTAGCTGATCCGCCGAGCCTGCCGCCGCGGAAACCACCGACCGGGCCTCTTTTGACTTTACCGGAGGAAAACGTTTCTCAGTGCGCCCCAGTTGTAAACTGGCAGCACGGTCTTCGAGGACGTAGGCTGAGAAGGAAGAGCACCGGTCGCAAGCCTGCGGGTCGTGCTCAAGGACTGAACAGTAGACACACGTGGAGTGCGGATCCGTCCGAGACATCTTCTGCCCGCAAGGGCACCGCCGAAAACCGGGAGTCGATTTGTCCATCGCAGCCGCGAGGGATAGAAGACCGAAGCTATAATGCAAAAAATTTTTTTAATTCGGAAAACCGAAGAATTAGGAACCAGTCTTACACGCAGAGCGTTAAGGAGGGAACCTGAGCTTCCAAGCGGTAAGGAAGATCTGGCGTCATGGGCGGAGCCGAGAGTTTTACCACCCGGGTGGGTGGGAGGAGCCAGCTTGAAGAACTTCCGGCAAGATTTAAAGCGGCAAGGATACCTGCCAGACAGTGTGGATGAACAACATATCCATGTCACTAGAACCACCAGTTTATGCGGGGTATCCGCCGTGAAGGTGGATATCCTCAGACATGCTCAGCAGCGCATGGCCACCGAGGCCGCAACTGATCTGGCACAGGAGTGTCCAATGTCCAGAGCTGTTTGGAGCTGCTGTTTTGCCACTGCCCTTTCCTGGTCCTGTACCTGCCTGACCAAGGTCTGCAGGAAGGCCAGGAGATGAGGGATCACCTCATCCAGGGAGCCCATGAGAGCGTGGGCGAAGAGTGCCATCAAGCAGGCGAGCTGGCCTGGCAGAGGCCAGCGGAGGCATGATGTACACCTTGCACCCGGCATAGTCCAGCTTTTGGACTCCTGGGCGCTTATCACGTCCTAGCATTCCCGGAGCAGGAAAACACAATCGGTGACCAACCCCTCGGCGGAAGGGGTGTTCCGAAAAACCGGACAAAGAGCCGGTAGGGACCACATACTTCCTGGCCATCCTGGCCGAAGGCGCAGGACAGGAAGCAGGTAGCTGCCAGAGCTCCAAGGTTGGGCCAACAATGGCTTCATCCACCGGAAAAGCCTCCGTGGGTGAATCCCCTCGGTCCAGTATCAAACATACTAACATACTAAAATGCCAGCAGAATAAGCCTAACGGTCTTTCGTGTCTGCTCGTTTGGTCAGTCTCCACCCTGGGTGCTGACCTTGCTGCCCCCTCTGGCTTCTCCCTTCCCAGTTCCGGATATTCTTGCTGCATTGGATTTTGCATCCAGAACCCTTCCCCTGTACCTGTCCCACCCCCTCTTGAACCCCTAGCGCATTCCATGGCTCCACCACCCTCAGTGAAGTAGCACCTCCTCCTTTCTCCCCTGAATCTTCCCCCCTCCAGCTTCCACCCATGCCCTCTAGCGGCCCCCTCCTCCTTCCTTCGAAGCACTCTGACTGTTCCTCCCCTATTTACCCTCTTCATGTACCTGAAGACCTCTGTCATGTTCCCCCGGTTCCTTCTCTCTTTCACTGTGTACATATTTAGCTCTTCGAGCCACTCCTCATAGGTCCTGTTCCCCAAGCCCCAAATCATTTTGGTTGCCCTCCTCTGGACCCTCTCCAGGAGGGTAATGTCCCTCTTTAAGTGTGGCCTCCAAAACTGCATGCAGTACTCAAGGTGCGGCCTCACCAAGCAGTTATACAGAGGGAGTATCACTTCCCTCCTTCTGGAGGTGATCCCCCTAGTGATGCATCCCAGCATCCTGTTGGCCTTGGCTGCTGCCCTCCTACAAGTCTCCGAGTTGTTCATCTTGACATCCACCACCACCACCCCCCAGGTCCCTCTCAGCCATCGAGACTTGTAGCATCTCCCCCCCAGGTGTACACTTGGCCTGGGTTTCTGGCCCCCAGGTGGAGTACCTTGCATTTCCCTGCATTGAACCTCAGCTTCCACTTTCTAGACCATCTTTCCAGAGCCTCCAGGTCCCCCTGTAGGGCCACCTTCTCCTCCCCATCCACCACCGCCTCCAGTTTTGAGTCATCCACAAAGAGACTCATCTCACTCCTGATTCCTGTCCTTATGTCAGAGACGTAGGCGTTGAAGAGGAGGGGCCCAAGGACTGATCCCTGTGGGACCCCACTAATGACCCTCCTTGGGGATGAGACTATCCCGCCAACTACGACCCTCTGGGTCCGGTCCTGGAGCCAATTGACTATCCATCTGATTATCTGGTTCCCCACCCCATTTCTCCCAGCTTATCAAACAGGCCCACATGAGGAACAGAGTCAAATGCCTTGCTGAAGTCTAGAAAGGGCGCCCACTGGTCTACCCAGGTCCAAGGCACTCGTCACCCAGTCATAGAACTCACAAGGTTTGTCTGACACGATTTCCCCGGGACAAATCCATGCTGTCTATCGTCCAGGCACCCTGACTTTTCCAGGTCCTCCCCTAGCCTCTCCTTGACAATGCCCTCCATCACCTTGCCCACCACCGATGTCAGGCTGACAGGCCTGTAGTTCCCTGCCACCTCCCTTGTGGATAGGCACTATATTTACCACCTTCCAGTCCTGGGGCACCCACCCTGTCCTCAGAGAGATGGTGAAAAGCTCCGCCAGGGGTTTCGCCAGGACATCTGCAAGTTCCTTCAGCAATCTGGGACGTAATTTATCCGGCCCCGGGGCTTTCTCTGTCTTAAGGGAGCTGAAGGGTTCCCTCACTCTCTCTTCTGTGATTTCCACTTCCGATACCTCTTCTCCCTGCTTAGCCCTCCCCCTCTCCCCAGACCCGCTGATCGGTAAGGGTACCCCCCCTCAGCATCTCTGTCTCCTCCCATGTATGATGCAGCACCCCCATCATCCTTGGTGAAAACTGAGGTGAAGTACTCATTTAGTACCTCAGCCTGCTCCCCTGGGTCTTGTGCCCATCTCTCCCCTGATTTAATCCTGCTAATCTGGCCCTTCACCCTTCGTTTTTCCCCAATGTATCTGAAGAACCCATTGTTCCCTCTCCTAATTTCCCTGGCCACGTTCTGCTCCTTCCTTGCCTTAGCCGCCCTCACCACCCTAGTGGCCCTTCTAGCCATCGGCTCATACTCCCCTCGATCCCTTTCACTCCTTGAGCACTTGAATTGCCTATAAGCAAGGACCCTAGAATTCTGCGGCCGCAGAATTTTCCATAGAACTTGCAATCTACCAGAACTTCTGCGGGACATGAAATCACTCTTCTTGGTGATTTTTATTAATATTTCTGTTTATACATAGAATCTGGTTCCCTTCCCTCTTTTTACATCCAAACCCCCCATATTTTCAGAATGTGATGTTATCATTGCTATAATATACATTAGCTAATAAAATGGCTGCATTCTGCAACAGAAATGAACAGCCACTTAAATATGTCCACAGCTCCCACTGCCAGAGACGGTGGCACAGCACATCATGCATGGTGATATTTGCTCAACCTGCACTACAGCCTAATACAATTTTCAGTCTTGCACTGTTGCACTAGGGCCAACTTAAACAAAACCTTGTCAATAGCACAGACCTGTTAAGTCCATACCTCACTTTGTACAAACCTATTTGTGCCTTTAAGGTGTAGGAGGCTATCTGAAATGAATAACTGGTAAAAGCCGGCCCGTCGGCGCAGCCCAGTGAGATTTCCGGCTTGCGGCGCCCGGCGACTTCGAGAGAGGCGGACTCGGATCGCTGGAAGGTCGGGTGGGGAGAAGGATTGGCGTCCAGGGCCGCCTCCTTCCAGGGGGAGGGGGCTTGATGCTCGAGCACGAGCGATCTCGGGCGGAGGCTGGAGTCGACAGCTACCGGCACACGAAAGATACTTTGAGCGCGGGACAGGGACGCCAGGCGCCACTGCACGCCCCTGGCCCCGGAAAATACGGAAAAATGGCTGCCGGTCGCTCCTCTATGAAGCCCGCCGCGCGCCTACGGAAGCCCCCAGGCCGCCCTCCGACCTAATACAGGTCCTGCGGTGTTGGCCCTCGCATCCCGTAGCCCCGCTTTGGGGTAAGCCACGGGGCTTCGGAGGGCTCGAGGCCGTTCTGGGGGGTGGAAGCCGTCGGCCCGTGACCGGGCGGATACCCTGGATGACTGGGCAGGAGGAGAGAAAAAGAAAATAGAAAAAAAATAAAATAATGTATAACTGGTAAAATAAATTTAACTGTCTAAATTTTTAAGAAAAATAAAGTAATTATGCCCAGAAAAGTGAAATATAATAATGTGTAGACCTGTTGAAAGAATAGACCTGTTAAATAAATAATTGCACTGTACACATTTTTGCCAAGGTTACTGATTACATATTGTCATTGGTTGATAGAATCACCTTAAAGTTATTGAGAAATGTTGTATGCAGGGACAGCTGTTGGGCCAGAGAGTAGCATGCTGTGTTTCTGTACCGGCAACTCGGGTTCAGAGATTAGCTCTGGGAGCTGATTGGGCAGCACAAGGATTGGTGGAACACATCACTGCTCAGAGCCTGGGAAGGTATGGTGCAGTGTTCTGTCACATGGTGGACACATTGTGATGGGCTGGAGAGCTGTATCTCAACTGGTTCACATGCATGTCATGGCCTGATGGTGTTATGCAGTGTGTCAGGGAAAGCAGGCTGACATGAAAAGAGTTTTGCAATAACTCCTCTATTCCATTTCCAGTGGGACCTGTATGAATGAGGATGCAAGTTCATGGAAATTAAAAAAAAAATATATATATGTTTTAACAGAAAACTTATAGCTAATTGACGTATGGAGAGTTTTGCATCCAAATATAAAACAATTCACATACTGGTGTCAGTGCAATCAGTCAGGCTCAAGGATAGACCAAATATATTTACCAAAATATTTCCCAAATAGAGTTCTAGTAAAAATAGAAAGTCTAGTCATATCAGATCATTGTCCAGTATTAACATTTTTTGAGACATCTAACAAATCAAGTCGGAAACGCAGATGGAAATTCTACAGTTTTCTACTAGAAAACTCGCTCTTACTACAAAAGATAAGGAAAGCAATAAAAGAATGAGGAATTTAATAATCCGCATGACGTCTCATGGGGTACTAATTAGGATCGTCTAAAATGCTATTTAAGAGGTCTTTTAATATTTGAAGCTTCAACTCTTAAGAAACAAAGCCTAAATAAACAAAAAGACTGGCAAAAAATTAAAAAATATAAGAGAAACTGCTAGCCAATCAAGATGACAACACATGGCAAGAATGGTCAAAATTAAAGATGGAATATTATGAATCCATCATGGGTGAAACAATATTTGCTATTAGGAAATCGAAAATCAATGTCAGCACAGGACCCAAGGCTGCAAAAATATTAGCCATGAGACTATATCAAAATAGTGGATCTACAAACATAACAGCAGTTAAACATAAGAGGAATAGACTTCTTATTTCAGCACAAACAGATAAATAAGGAATTCCACTATTTCTGTGAGAAGCTTTATACAAAGGAAGATGCTACTAAAAACACTAAATACATTGTGTTCTCATGTTCCGATTCCATCTGTGCCAGAAATGTCTAAATCTAGACTTGGGGATCGCATAATGGTTGAAGAAATACAGGTTGCTCACCTGTAACAGGAGTTCAAGGAGTGGTTTATGTTGTTCATCCACACTTTGTGGCAGGTTCCTTGCACTTTAATTCTTGCCGGAAGGTCTTAAAACTGGCTCCTCCCTCCCACCTGGGTGGCAAAACCCTCTGCTCCATCCCATGATGCCAGATCTAGCCCGCTGGAAGCCAAGTTGAGCATCAAAGCTGGGGAGGTTGGGTGGGTCATCTTGATGAACAACATACCACTCTTAGAAAGTACAGTTACGCAAGAACTTACTGTAACAGATCTTCTAGAGAGGCTCTTGCAGTAGGTAATTACATATAGGACTGACGCCGGCAGGCCACAGAAAAATTCTCTAGCTAGCAGTCCTGACAGGGACCGCCTATCAGATGACCGCGCCAGAGACGCTGTATAAAGGGGCGGTCACAGACACCCACCTTCCAGTTCTTTCCCTAAAGAGGCCGGACAGAGAGAGAAGCGATATTTCTATATGGAAAAGGAGCTGAAAAAGCCTAGGGGGATGGAGGGCTGGAAGGTATTACCTACTGCAAGAGCCTCTTTTGAAGATCTACTGTTACGGTAAGTTCTTGCGTAACTGTACTATCTTACTTCGAGAGGGCTCTTGCAGTAGGTAATTACATACAGGACTGAATCCCAAGCAGTCTGGAATAAAGAAAGGCACTGGGAGGAGGAAACTACTCCAAGAAGTAGCTCAAGCCATGCAAGCCTTAAGACAGGAGGCCTTACAAAACACCTAGCCCAAAGCCTGCTCTACGGCGAGAGGCAATATCCAAACTGTAGTGTTTACTAAAGGTATGGACGAAAGTCCAGGTGGCAGCAGCGCAGATGTCTGCCGCAGACATTCTTGAAACCAGCTGCAGAGGCAGCTACTCCTCTTGTGGAGTGGCCTCTGACTTGACCTGGGAGGGTCTTGTGGTACTTGTCATAACAGAAACTGATGCAATGAGCCAACCACTTCGACAGGCATTGCTTGGAAACAGCATTGCCTTCCCTTTTGTGAGCAAAAGAGACGAACAACAGATCAGTCTTTCTGAGATCCTTCGTCCTGTTGGTGTAGTATCTCAGAATCTGGTGAACATCCATAGTATGAAGTAAATATTCCCCTTGGTTAGAATACTTCGTAAAAAAGGCAGATAGTTCTTTGGACTGATTTAAGATAGACTACTACTTTAGGTAGAAACTTGGGATTCGTGCGAAGAGTGACTCGTTCCTTGAGAAAAATCAAGTAGGAGATTTTACACATCAGGGCCTGGAGCTCGGAGATTCTTCGAGCCGAAGTAATGGCCACCAAGAAGAGAGTCTTCCACGAAAGAAGCTTCAAATCTGCAGAAGCTGCAGGTTCGAAGAGAGGAAGGGTAAGTTTCTCGAGAACAAAATTCAAGTCTCGGGGGGGCAGGAGTACGGATGGGGGGCCTCAGATGGAGGACCCCTCTGAGAAAAGTCAGACCACCAGTTGAGCGAAACCTTTGTCTGCGAAGGGAACATGATAGGCAGAGATGGCCGCCATGTGTACCTTCAAAGAGGAATGGTTGAGACCCAGGTCGAAAAGATGACGTAAATAGTCCAGCAGAAGCCCTGCTGAACAGGAGAAAGGCTCCACGTTCTTGGAGGCGGCCCAAATAGTGAATCTTTTCCACTTCATGGCATAAATGGATCTGGCGGAGGGTTTTCTGGCCTCCACTAAAATCTCCACCACTTTGGGAGACGCACCAAAACGGGATTGGGCTAGGTCTGCAGGAGCCATGCATGCAGTTGAAGGAATTTGAGGCCTGGATGGACCAGGGTCCCCTGATCCTGGGACAACAAATCTCGAGGAAGAGGAAGAGGATGATCCTCTGAATATTGTTGTAGAAGAGAACCAGATTTGCCTGGGCCAGAAAGGAGCGATCAGAATTATTCTCGCTCCTTCTGAAGCTAGTTTCTGAAAGACTCATGGAATAAGAGGAATTGGGGGAAAGGCATAGACGAATCTGTCCTTCCAGTCTAGAGACAGAGTGTCATTCCAGAAAGCGCCTCGCTCTGGAACGAGCGAGCAGAAGGTGGGAAGTTTTGCGTTTTGGGGAGATGCAACCAGGTCGACCTGTGGTGTTCCCCAAAGTTGGAAGATATAGTCTAGGACTCATTGGTCCAGTTCCCACTCGTGAGTCAGAGCAGAAGAGCGACATAGCTCGTCTGCCAGGGTGTTGTCGACTCCTGGAACGTGAATCGCTGTGAGGTGAAGGTCGTGTTGTGTTGCCCAATAGCAACCCCTCACTGCCTCCCTGCATAGAGGGTAGGACCGAGATCCTCCCTGCTTGTTGATGTACCACACTACGCACATGTTGTCAGTCTGGACGGCTAGGTGGCCGGGAAGGATGCATTGGTGAAGGGCTTGGAGAGCGTACAACACTGCCCGAAGCTCGAGCACATTGATGTGAAGAGCTTGCTCTAGCCTGAATCAAGAGCCCTGGGTCCGATGAGGGCCTAGACAGGCTCCCCAACCTTCACCAGAGGTGCCTGTGGTTAGAGTCTGGGGAATGAAAGAAAGGGACCCCCCGACATAGGTTCTCTTGAACCATCCACAATTGCAAGTCTCGCATCATCGGCGATGAGATCAGAACTGAGTGATCTAGGTCGTCCATTAGTTGATCCCACTGAGAACGTAGAGTCCACTGAGAGATCCTCATGTGGAGTTGAGCGCAAGGGACCGTCGGGATAGCAGCCGCCATGAGCCCGAGAAGGCAAAGGACCGACCTCGCCGAGACCATCCTGCAGTCGGATAACAGATTTATCTGGGTCTAAAGGGAGGCCACCTTGTCCGGAGACAGGAAGGCCTTGCCCATGATCGTATCGAGGATCGCCCCAATGAACTGTAGCCTCTGGGAAGGGTTCAGATGAGACTTGGAATGGTTGATGGTAATACCCAGGCCGGCAAAAACCTGTTGGTAGAGGGAGAGGAAGAGGAACGCAGGAGTTCCTCCCTGGACGAGGCTGCCAGGAGCCAGTCGTCCAGGTAAGGGAACACCTGTACTCCCTTGGGACGCAGGTGGGCCGCCACCACTGCCAGGCATTTGGTAAATACTAGGGGGGCCGAGGATAGACCAGACAGAAGCGCCTTGAACTGGAAGTGGTCCCCCTTGAACGCAAAACAAAAGTATTTGCGAGGAGATGGGCGAATGGGAATGTGCAGATAAGCATCCTGCATATCCAGAGAACAAAGCCATTGACCCGGCCAGAGGAGGAGCAGAAGGCTCTGTAGAGAGAGCATCCTGAACCTTTTGTACTCTACATAAACATTCAGGGAACCAAGATCTAAAATCGGTCTGAGATCTCCCGTCGTCTTTGGGACCAGTAAGAAATGGGAATAGTAACCAGTCCCCTGAAGATGAAGGGGGACGGGCTCTATCGCTTGCTTCAGCAGAAGAGCAGAGATTTCCTCCTGGACCAAAGGAAGGTGTTCCCATAAATACGACGACTTTGAACGGGGTTGGCAGGGTGGTTTCTTAAGAAACTATGGAGTGGTGTTCTGCTATGAGCTGGAGCACCCAAGAATCCGTGGTTATCCTCTCCCATCCCGGAAGGTAGAGGGAAAACCTCCCTCCTACCGGTTCCTCCGGGAAGTCCAGAGGCAGTGCGAGAGGAAAGGAGTCGGGCAGCGCCGCAGCTGAAGCACCCACTGCTTTTTTGGGCGGGGGCTTAGAAGCCGCAGGAGCCCCACGTTTTGTGGCCCGCCTTCCCTGGGGTTTAGCCTTTAGCCGATTCAGTCTGCGAAAAGGACAGCACTGCTGCTGATGGTACATGGAATCAACTGATTTCAGAGCCGTCCCCTTCTCCTGCAAATCGGTAATTATCTCCTTGACATCACTCCCAAAAAGCACCGACCCCCGGAAAGGTGCTACCTGGATAGCAGACTGCACCTCCTGGACCAGACCCGACACTGAGCCAAGCATGATGCCTTAGGCCTACGGCGAAAGCTGAGCTCTGCCCAGTGTCCACTGTGTCGCATGTCGCGCGTAGCATGTGGCGACTGGCCAAACGAGCAAAGTGGACGAGAACAGCCAACTCCTGTTTGACTTGGGAGTAAGGCAAGGAGTCCAGCTTGGCTTCCACCTGAGTAAGGATGGCCTTCTGGTAGTCCCCCATGTGGCAGACGTAGTTCAGGGCCCTAATCCCCAGTGTGGAGGAAGCGTAAATCTTTCTCCCGTACTGGACCAGAAGGCAAGATTCCTTTTCAGGAGATGACGAGCTAAGATGTTTTGGGTTCGCCGACCGGCCGTGAGCGGCGCCAATCACAACAGAGTCAACACAAGGGTGAGAATCCAGGAAATCAACACCCTCTGGAGCCTGATATAGCCTGTTCGACTTCCTAGGAAGTGGGGCTAAGGCCGACGGCTGTTTCCATATCGTGGTGACAAGGTCGGGGTGAGGCTCTATCCAAGGTGGTACTAGTGTAGGAGCTCTCACGGGCAGATCCAGAGGTTCAGCGAGTTTCAGAAGCTGAGGATCTGGTTCCAAAGAGAGCCACTGATGAACATCCTGGATTTTTCTAAGCAACTCCATAATAGAAGGATCCTCCGGAGGAGACTTCAGAGGAGTCCTTGGCCGGGGCTTCGACAGAGCGAGGCTCGTCATCTCTCTCGGAGCAGCCAACGGAAGAGTGAAGGAGGAAGAAGAAGAGCAAGACTCCCTTTCCCGACCCGGGGCAGGAACGGGTCCCTTGGGTAGTCCCCGGGGACGCGTGTCCTGACCCTCTCTGGATCCACACGGAAGAACCCTGAAGTCCGGAGGAGGAGAGGGAGTGTGCCGCCTGGGGCGTACGGGAACCTGGGACAGCACTGTCGCCGGAAGGCAGCTCTCTACCTCTTTGGTGAGAGGAGCCTTGGCCTCAGCCCACCAGGAGGCCAGAGTCTCCTGCTGGTCCACTGGCGGCCGCGAGGGAGGTGGAGGTGGAGGAGGAGGTGGGGGATAAGAATACGGGTTATACCCATATGGAGCGTATCCAAAACCCGGCTGCGGGTAGCCCGGCATCAGGTATTGAGGCGTCGAGAAACCCGGTGTCGGGTACTGTGGCGCCGGATACTGCATTCCCGGGTACACCAGTGTCGAATAAGACGGAGGATACCCAGAAGCCGTGGGCGGGCTGCCGGAGAAGGCGGCCCAGCTGGGAACATCACGGGCGGGTCCATAGTGGAGCGCCCGGAGGGCCAGATGGGAGCATAATATCTCCCTGAGTCAGTAAGGCAGACGTCAGGGCCGACGGTGGAGGCCCTGGCGCCAGAGGAGCCGGCATCCGGGGAGCAGACAGGTCCGGCGCTCCAGATGGAGTAAGGACTGACTGAGGCAAAAGATCCCCAGCTTCGCCCGGGGACGGAGGGGAAAAGTCCCCGGGTTCAGGATGGGGGGAACTCTGGTTCCCCAGATGGCAGCGAAGGCTGCGGTGAACCGGGAACGACGGACGTTCGTGGGTCTGTCGTCTGGACATCGGATGAGCAGACGTCAGGTGTAGAGGCGAGCTCTCGGCGGGCACCGGAGGAGCCGACGTCCGACCTGGTCCGGTGGGGAAGAGGATGCGCGTCCCCCAAGGAGGGTCGGACGTTTTACCAGCCCTCTCCGGGCGGACGTCAGAGGATCAGACGCCAGGCTTATGGGAGCCGCCCACAGTGGTAGGCCGCGAGCCGGCAGCCGAACCAGGAGCGGAGGCCTCCAACTACCCGGAGGCGCCCGCAAGGCCCCGAGCGCCGAAGTCAGACGGTGGCCGACGCCTCCTCAGAAACCTCTGAGGCGGCCGTCGACGAGCGATCCCCCAGACGGGATGTTACCTGCGTCCCAGTGACTCCTGAGGGAGACGCGGTGGAGGAGCCCTTGTCCCGGGACCTCTCCTTGTCCTTCTTTCGATGGCCTTCAGGAGAAGTGGACGCCTGCCTCAGTTTTTTAAGCTCCTTCTCTATAGAGCTCATTTTCTTCTTAAGAACATGGGCTTCCAGGGATTGCTGCCGCCTTTTTCGGATAGCCGCGTTAAAGCTGAGGCAATGCTGGCACTTCGTCCGGATGATCGGGGCCTAGGCAGAACAGGCACAAGGAGTGGCCGTCCTTGTGCAGTAGTTGGGTGCCACACGAATTACACTTATTCGTGTGCTCGGAGGGTGTAGGGGACGACATACACAGACGTTAATACTGACGTAAGTCGAAAAATAGTGTTTCGCTAAAAACGACAAAGGAAGGGCTGATCGGCACAAACTTTTCCGCGAGCTGCAACGACCAACAGCGGAAAGAACTGAAGGCGGGCATCCGGGACCACCCTTTATACAGAAGTCTCCTGACGTCGGTCACCTGACGTGGGGGCGGTCCCTCCCAAGAGACTGCCAGATAGAAATTTTTCCATGGGGTCCTGTCGCCAGCCGGCGTCAGTCCTATATGTAATTACCTACTGCAAGAGCCCTCTCGAAGAAAGATCTATTACAGGTGAGTAACCTATATTTCTAGGGATGTGGATGTGTTGCTCAATCCACACTTTGTGGCAAACTTAGCAGTTCTCTGGGTGGAGGGAGGCAGGGTGCGCACACCCTACTTAGGGAATAAGGACTGGAGAACCAAGGTCCCAAAACCAGCATCCTGGCGCGACAAAGTCAATGTGGTAATGGGAAATAGAGGTGTGTGTGTGCTGACTTCCAGGTAGCAGCCCTGCATATTTACTGGATAGAGACATCCCTAGAAGCAGTCACCGAAGCAGCAGTATCGCGGGTAGAATGAACTCTTATCCCTTTGGGAGGCTCCACGCATGCCAACCTACAGCAGAGATCAATGCAGGAGGTGACCCACCTGCTTATCATCCGCTTGGCTGCAGGTCTGCCAGGCTTCAGCACAGTGAAAAACAGCTGGCGAACCTCTCCGGTCTTCAGCCGTTCGCTCCTTATAATAAGCGAGTGCTCTTCTAGGGTCCGAAGTATGGAGCCTATATTTGGCCTCTGAGGTGTGACTGGGGTACGAAACTCTGACACCACCTTCGGAAGGAATTTCAGTTGGGGGCGAAGGACAACTTTGTCCCTGTGTAAGATCAGATAAGGAGACTCAATGGAAAGTGCCTGGAGCTCTCCCATCCTTCTGGCTGACGTTATAGCTACCAAGAAGGCAGTCTTCCACGACAGGTGGGAGACAGTGCACTTGTGCAGCGGTTCAGATGGCTTGCCCATGAGCTTAGCCAATGCCAGCAGTAGATACTACGGAGGTGGAGGTTCTCGCACCGGAGGGGATATGTGATCAAGGCCCTTGAAAAAGCATCTGACAATCTTCTCCTGCTCCACAGACTGCTTGCCGGCCCACGCCCGGTAAGCAGAGATGGCTACCAGGTGCACCTTGAGGGTTACCTGAAGCCCTAGCTGAGAAAGGGACCAAAGGTAGTCCAAAATACTAGACAAGGGACAGAAAGAGGTGTCCAACCCCTTGTTCTGACACCAAATGGAGAATCTCTTCCATTTGTAGGCATAGCCTTTTCTGGTAGACTCTATAAGTTACATCTCAACGACGTTGAGGACCTTGTCTCGAAAAGACCCAAGGCCTGGAACTCTAGATGCTCAGGAACTATGCAGTCAGGTGCAGGGATTGAAGGTCCACATGGAGAACCTTCCCCTTGTCTACTCAGATCAGGTCCGGGAAGGCCGGAAGCCGCCTCGGGAGCCTGGAGCTGAGGCTGAGGAGATCTGGGAACCAAAACTGGCGAGGCCAGCCAGGGGCTACCAGAATCACCTGTGCCTTGTCCCTCTTCGCCTTTAGAAGCACCTTGTGGATCAAGGGAAATGGAGAGAAGGCATAGAAGAGGCCTGGGGTCCACGGCCTCGAGAAGGCAACCCTCTGCAGCGAGCCCTGCTTGGGAGGTGGTGGGCATGAAATAGCCTCAGCTTCGCATTCTCCCTGGAGGCGAACAGGGCCACCTGAGGGGTGCCCCAATGGGAGAACTGTTCTTGCAGTACCTCCAGCAGGAGTGACCACTCATGAGATGCAGCGCCTATCCGGCTGAGGGCATCGGCCAGACTGTTGAAGGCTCCTGCAACATGGACGGCTAGGAGATCCGCCTCCAGGCTGATGAAGAAAGACCAAATGCAGAGGGCCTCCTTGCACAGAGGCAAGGACTGCGTCCCGGCCCGATGCTTGAGGTAGTACATGGTCATATTGTTGTCCGTCTGGACCTGAACCACCTCACCCTGTACAAACGGAGCGATGGCGGAGAGAGAGCTAGTCAAACCGCTCGAAGCTCCAGCAGGTTGATGTGGCATCGAGACTCATGAGGGGACCAGAGGCCGTGGGCCCGAAGCTCCCCCAGATGGGCACCCCAACCCATGATAGGCATCTGTCGTTAGCGTGACCATCGGCTGGGGGCTGACAAACAGGATACCCTCCTATAGCTGAGCTGGGAAAAGCCACCACTGCAGGCCATCCCACATCTCCTGGATCACTGTCACCGGCTGGTCCAGAGGACCGGAGCACTGTGACCACTGGCCAGCCAGCCCCCCATTGTAAGGGGCACATATGCCAGCAGTCCCAGCAGACCACACTGGTGCAGGAAGTCATTAGGCCCAGAAGGCGCAGGAAGTCCCAGGCAGGGCACATTTGCCCAACCAGAAGAAAAAATTACTCACCTTAGTGATGTTGTTTCTTCTAATGGAGTCTTGCTATATTATGACAGATGCATTAAGTCCCAACCTTCGAACTGCTCCGGAGGTGAAAGAGTTAACTTTCCATGCCAGGCATGGAACGCTGAGCTTGAGCTTGGTTGAAACTCTGTTTTTCAAACTCAAACCGTCAGATCTTTACGAGCTAAACTCACTGAGGTCCTGTGTGGAAGCTGAAAACCTACACTAGCCAACTGGCTCATTAAACATAACATTTTTGGTCCCAAAACAAAGGCTCAAGTCAGGAGACCCAAAAATGAAAACACAACAAGTCACCCCAAAAAGGAGGGTGAAAACAACAAGGTGGGCATCTACTAAGTGCCAACACTGCACTGCCCACCCACATCCCAAAAACAGAGGTTCTGAGAGGGGCAGGCAGGGGGGAGATCATAATATAGCAAGACTCCATTAGAAGAAACAACATTACTAAGGTGAGTAATTTTTTCTTCAAACATGAAGTCTTGCTATATTATGACATATGCAGATTACACAGCAGTACCTCCATGGAGGAGGGTCAGAACCTACTTAAGAAATAGGCTCTGACGCAAAGATGTGACAAACCGAGCATCACTCCTAGCCTGAATGTCCAGGGAGTAATGCTTGGTAAAAGTGTGAACTGTTTTCCAGGTAGCTGCTTGACATGTCTCTAGAATAGGGATGTTCCTGGCGGCAGCCAGGGAAGCAGCTGTACCTCTGGTAGAGTGAGCCCTCAGACCTGAGGGAGGAACCTTACCCAGCTTTTCATAACAGAATTGGATACAAGAGACAATCCACCTGGCAATGGATCTTTTAGTGGCAGGTTTCCCTTTACCAACCTCACCATAAGTGAGGAACAGTTGGAGGGAGTCAAACCTGTGACCCTTGGTACACTATGTAGTAACTAAGGGCTCTCTTCACATCTAAACTGTGCAGCCTCCTCTCACCAGAGGAGAAATGGTCAGTGAAGTACACTGGAAGGGATATAAATTGATTAAGGTGGAAATCTGAAACCACCTTAGGCAAGAACTTCCTGTTAGTCCTGAGGACCACCTTATCTCTATGAAAGGAAATAAAATCATGCTCCACTGAAAAGGCTTGTAATTCACTTATGCGTCTGGCAGAAGTAATAGCTACCAGAAACACAGTCTTCCAAGTCAAGTACTTAAGCTCTGCTGAAGACAAAGGCTCAAAGGGGGGTTGCATAAGCTGAGCAATGCAAACATTAAGATACCAGGCAGGGGCAGGATCCCTGAATGGAGGGTTGGTGTGAAGCAATCCCTTAAAAAATTTGGAGAATACAGGATGAGCTGAAAGAGAAGAGGGTTTACCTGCTGAAATAAAGGCAGACACAGCTGCCAAATGTACTTTTAGGGTAGCTAGTCTCAGTCCCAAGGTATTTAAATGGACCATATAATCCAGGACTGTGGGTAAATCAGCAGATTCTGGGGAAATATGCTTCCCAAAGCACCATCTGGAAAACCTCTTCCATTTGGAATTATAGGTAGCCCTGGTGGAAGGTTTCCTAGAAGCATTCAATATATCCATTACACCTTGGGAGAGGTGTAGATTAGCAAACTAACTCCTCAAGAGCCTTGAGATTGAGAGATTTCAGGTTCGGGTACCAAACCCTTCCCTGAGCACAGGTTAACAGGTTGTGGTTCCTGGGGAGACACAGGGGAAGATGGACTGCTAAGGACAGTAGGAGTGGATACCAGGATTGTCTGGCCCAATCTGGAGCAATCAGGATCATCTTGCAGGATTGAGATCCGATTTTGACTAGCACTTTGAACAGGAGAGGGAAGGGGGGAAAAGCATAGAGAAACTTCCCTTCCCAATTGAGAACTAAGGCATCCAGAGGGACTGAGCCCAACACTGGGGGACTGCAGCAAAAAAGGGGAAGTTGGTGATTGTCTGGGGCTGCAAAAAGATCCATCTGCGGGGTGCCCCATCTGGCAAATATTACCTCCAGGACCAGGGGATCCAGTGATCATTCGTGATGGCCCTGGGAAATCCTGCTAAGAGCATCTGCCAGGACATTGTCCTTGCCTGGGAGGTGAACTGCCGTAAGGGAGGTGTTCAGGGAGTAAGCCAGAGACCACAACTTCATTGCTTCAGTGCACAAGGCTGTAGACCGAGTGCCTCCTTGCTTGTTGATGTACCACATTGTAGTGGTGGTGTCTGTTCTGACCTGTACAACTTTGTTCGGAACAGATTTGGAAAAAACTTGAAGTGCTAGAAAAACTGCTCTGAATTCCAACAGATTGATGTGGAGCACAGATTCCTGAGGGGACCACAATCCCTGGGTAGTGAGGTCGCCCATGTGAGATGAATCTGTAGTAAGGATTAAGGAGTGAGACTGAGTGACAAAGTGAACCCCTTGTCTCAGATTACTCTGATCCTACCACCACTGCAGGGCTTGGATCAGGGTTCGAGTTACTGGGATCAATTTGGTTAGGGGGTCCTTCCTTTGAGACCAAAAGGCTCTCAAATGGAACTGGATGTCCCTCATTTGAAATCTTGCTCCCTGCACTACTGCTGTAGAAGCAGCCATGTGCCCCAGGAGCTGTAGAAAATGCCTTGCTGGTCGAGACACCTGCAGGGTGAATGAGGAGGCCAGATATACCAGGGTCCTTGCCCTGTCCAAAGAAAGGAAGGCTCTGGCTTTCTCTGTGTTCAGTTCTGCACCTATGAAGGTGAGGAGCTGGGCATGCTCTAGAACTGACTTTGAAAGGTTCAGAAGGAAACCTAAGGACGTGAGCAGTTGCTGAGTTATCTGCAGATGTAACTTGACTTGGTCTGGGGACTGGCCTAATATGAGCCAGTCGTCCAGGTAAGGAAAGATGGCAATTTTTTTGCCTTCTTAGGGCAGCAACTGCTACTGCCAGGCATTTTGTGAATACCCTTGGAGCAGAGGTGAGGCCAAAGGGCATTGCTCTGAACTGGTAATGGCCTGAGGGCAGCTCGAACCTGAGATACTTTCGATGGGAGCTTCTGATGAGAATATGGAAGTAGGCATCCTTGAGGTCCAGGGACGCTAGCCAGTCCCCTGGCCTTAGAGAGGGTAGAATAATTCCCAGAGTCACCATTTTAAATTTTGGTTTTAAAAGATGCTTGTTTAAATATCCGAGATCCAGGACAGGCTGCCATTCTCCTGTCTTTTTTGGGGGTAAAGAAGTACCTGGAGTACAATCCTTTGTCCTGGTGTAGGGGTGGAACCCTTTCCACAGTTCTGAGAGCCAGGAGGGAAGAGACCTCTGCCTCTAGGGCAAGTGCCTCTGGTGGATTTGCAGGTGGAAAGGGTCTGGTTCTCATATTTGGAAATTTTCTGAAGCTGAGAACCAGTCCCTGGCTTACTACTACCAGGACCCACTTGTCTGATGTCAGAGACTTCCAGTCCACAGGTAGCCGAGAATCGGCCCTGGCAACCCCATCAGGGTGCCTGCTTGGCAGGGGCTTTAGGCTGAGGGGTGGAAGCAGGCCTGCTTCTACCCAGTCTGCCTCTCCCTCTAAAGAACCCCCTCTGGGCATAAGCTGAAGAGGAGGCCTGGGCTTGGTAAAAAGGCCTATGAAAAGGCTTGCCCCTGGGAAGCTGCCTTTGAGGAGTGGCCTGCCTTTCCTTGACCTGTGCACTCCTATAGGTGGTCCTATACTCATCCATTTTCTTCATGTAATTCTCTGTCTTCTCCCCAAACAGAGAATTACCCACAACAGGAAAATCCACGGCCTTAGTCTGGGTATCCTGTGACAGGCTAGTACACCTGAGCCAAGCCATTCTGCGAAGTGCCACAGATGTAGCCATGACTCTTGATGACAGATCATTAGAGTCCACTGCAGCATGGAATTGCACCTTGGATGCCTCAATACCATCAGCAGCCACCTGCTCCAGCTCCTTGGCAAGCTGGCCAGGACCTGTTTTACTAGAGCCATAACAGTATCCCATCTGGATTTCTGATATCTAGCAACATAAGCCATATAATTCGCTTGTCCGAGTCCCAAGGATGCTGCCATGTACTGTTTCTTTGCCATGGCATCAATCCTCCTGGAGTCCTTGTCAGGGGGGTGTGAAGCAAAGGGAATATTTGCCTTGTCACAGGCTGCAGCCTGCACTACCCCAACATGGCTGCATTGTTGGGTAAGGAACTCCATATCAGAGCCTGACAATGTGTACCTCTTGTCCATTCGAGGTATAGTGTGAGGAGTTTTTAGAATTTTTACTGTCCGTTTCCCAAAAGATTTATGCAAAGGAAAAGACAGTCTCCTAGACTCTGTGATATCCATCATTTCTACATAGTCAGGCTCCTCTTGATCATCCACAGCTTCCTCCATAGGGAGCTGGAGGGTTTCAGCCACTTTTTTATAAAACATAAGATGAGAAGGGGACTCAAAGCCTAGGAGGAGACACTCCTGAAGGTCTGTCTGGGGAGATGTCCGGGTCAATGGGCACATCCAGACTTTCAAATCCACATTCACTCTCCTCATACTCCTCTTCCCCCTCCTCTGGTTCATAATATTCCTCTAAATCATACTCTAGAACTGGTGGAACCGGCCGAACCGTACGCTTACCTGATGGTGCCAGTTCAGTCGGAACCGGGGAAAGCGACTGGACAATTTTAATCACATTGGCTATTTCTTCAGCGGTTGGAGAGGAAAGTTTTGGCTCCACACCAGCTGATTTCCTAGTCCTTTTTGCTGGAACCGACTCCTCGGAGTCGGCTCTCCTTTTGCCCGAGGAAGTCTCGCCCTGGTCAGAGGGCACTCCCTCCGGTTCGGTTGGAACCGAACCGGGCTGGCCATCCGGTTCAGTGGACTTTTTGGCCTCCCTTCCCGAGCCTACAACTCTCTTTCTTTCCAGGGTAGCTACAGGAAAATTTTACAAATCTGGCAGTCTGCATTGAGGTGGTCAAACCCCAGACAATAAACACAGGTGGTGTGGGGGTCAGCCTTGGCAAAGACTTCCCCACAGACACTGCAGTGTTGAAACCCAGTGGACCCGGTTTTTCTTTTGGGTTTCTCAGACATAATGCCAGCCTAACCAAACTTACCCGTTTATGGCAATCCGTCAGGTAAGACTTATCGGTTCCCAACCGTGTCACGGGTCGTAGAAAAAACGTAATAAAATCATTTTTTTTTTTTTAGAACCGATAACCACACTCTAAAAGACAGATTAATATATTTTAAACAACCTGATCGGTTCAAACCGAACCGATAAACCGTTTACAAGTTCCACACAGAACAGAAATCAATGTAAAACCTATCTAGTACTCTCAAAACCACAGACAGTCTGAACCGACCGGTTGCGGTTTAATTTCGGTCAAAAACCGAGAAAAACAATACTTTAACCGATAAAATGAACCGAGCAGAAGGAGAAATCTCCGGAGCGACTGTTAAGTTAGGCGGAGTAAAGAATCTGACGGTTTGAGTTTGAAGAACAACAGAGTTTCAACCGAGCTTGAGCTCAGCATTCCATGCCTGGCATGGAAAGTTAACTCTTTCACCTCCAGAGCAGTTCGAAGGTTGGGACTCACTGCATATGTCATAATATAGCAAGACTTCATGTTTGAAATGATTGGGCAAAGGAGGAAAGGACCTCGGCCCTGTCCGACAGGAGCCGAGCTCTGGCACGAAGAGACCCGGGCTCTGCCCCGATGAACTGAATCACTTGCGATGGCACGAGTTCCGACTTGGCCTTGTTGATGAGAAGGCCAATCTGAGAGCAGACCTGGAGGGCCAGATCCCTGGACTGCTCCGCCTCCAACCTGGAGGAGGCTGCAATCAGCCAGTCGTCCAGGTAAGGGTACACCCGGATCAGCCGGCGGCGACGCAGAAATGCCGTCACCACTGCCATGCATTTGGTGAAGACAGAGCTGGAGAGAGTCCAAAGGGCATGGCCCGGAACTCAAAGAGATCCCTCTGCTCTAAAGCGGAGGAATTGCTGATGAGATGGATTGGAATGTGAAAGAACGCGTCATGGAGATAGAGAGCAGAACCACATGCTTAGTTCCAAGGATGGAATGATCTGAGCCAGAGTGACCATCCTGAAGGTGCTCGGCCTTAGGAACTTGTGCAGGTAGAGAATTGAGCACCAGCCCCCGTATGCTTTGGGACCAGGAAATACCTGAACACAAACCCTGGGTCTGGAGAAGGGTCCGCCACCTCGTTGATCATCTCCTTCTGGAGCAGCAGGGCAATATCAGCTTGACGAGCCGACAGAGGCTGTGGAACCCGTTGCCCCCTGTGGGGCGACAGCTTGATAGGGAGGAGACTGCTCAAATTCCAGAGGAAAACCCCTGCTGACCACTTCTAGCACCCAGCGGTCTGCGGTGATAACTGACCAGACGGAAAGGAAGTGGCAGAGCCATTCCCCCACGAGGGGAACCCAGGGAGGAGTGACAAGGCTTGGGGCAACACCCCTCAACCCGTCACTGGGCAGTCTTGGAGGAAGGGCCAACCGAGGGGCTTCCTGGACCCTTCCTTCCAAGCTTCCTACTGTAGGAAGTAGCAGGCTTGGCCTTAGGGCGTCAAGTGTGAACCTGCTGGCCCTGTTGCTGGTGCTGCTGGGCCGGACATGCTGCAGGAACGGAAGGGCAAAAGGGCTTACAATGCTGCTGGTGACCTTTGTCCTTCTGGGCAGACATGACAGAGTCCAAGGTGGCATTGGACTTCTTGATCCTCTGGAGATGGCCTTCCACCACTGGCCCAAACAAGTCTGTGCCCAGAAAGGGAACATCTGCCAGCTTGTGCTGGGTGTCCGCTGTGAAGGTGGAGATCTGCAGCCAAGCTCTGCAGCTGCTACTGACCGGGCACAAGAGTCACCAATGTCCAAAGAAGTCTGGACCTGCTGCTTAGCCACCGCCCTTCTCTGATCCTGCACCAGCCGGGAAATGGGGAATCACCTCATTCAGGGAACCCATAAGGACGTGTGAGAAATCTGTCATCAGTACAGCCGAGCTAGCCTGTAGAAGGCCTATGGAGGAAGCAGTGTAAACCTTCCGTCCCGAATAATCCAGCTTTTTGGATTCTTTATCGGGCAGTTTGTCAATGTCCCTAGCGTTCCCGGAACGCCGGAAAACAGTCGGTCACCAGCCCCTTTGCAGAGCGGTGCTCCAAGAAACCGGAGAGTGAACCGGTGGAAACCGCACACCTGCGAGCCATCCTGGCCGAAAGCGCGGTGCAAGATACATGCCACTGTCAACTCCAGGGCCGGACCAACAATGGCTTCAGCCACCAGGAAGGCCTCCATAGGGGAATCTCCTCGGTCCAGTTCTCTGCGAGGGGATACCTGGCCCATTTCTGAATGGGTTCGAGCTGCATCCCAGTGGACTCAGATGAGTCAACAATACTCAAGAATGAGGATGGGCTCTCGTCCACCGACTGACCCCCTGCAAATTCCCGGTCAATGGGCCTGGAGTACAAGGAGTCATCATCAAACTCAGAGGAGTCTGCAAACAGGTGCCGAGTGCCCGAGCCACCCTCCACCTGCCGAGGACGATCAGGAGTGAGGGTGATAAGACAACCTGTGGGGCAAGCCCTGACACGACAGAATCCTTGGTTGGGACCCCAGTCTTCGGTTGAGAAGGTGGTGGTTCCACCACCATGGGCTGAGCAGCCAGTTTCGGCCAAACAACCAGCACCGGGGTCGGCTGCTTAACAACTACGAGGGTTGCTTCGGTCGCACAGGTGACAGCCACGTAATGGCCGGAGAAGGCGACGGAGTCAGCTTGTTACCAGTCAACAAAAGTTGCTGCCACATCATGCCCTCGTAGCACCGGCATAACTTACGTCGGAGCCTATCCGACGACAAATGGCGACGCCACTTTCCATGGTGCCAAGACCACCGATGTCAGTGGGACCTACTCCACCTGGAAGAGGACTGAGACCTTCGGGATCACCGAGGGTGGGTCAAAGAGGGAGCAGTGGAAACCCGCTCATCCTTCGGTTCAGGGTCCTTGACCAGGGACTTCAGCACAGGAGGCACGGGCAAGTCCTCGGTTACCACCAGGGGAAACCGGTGAATAAAGGTTGTTGGCTTCTCCAGTCTACAAACCGGCCAACAGGTCGGAAAAAATCTGCGACAGCGTTGAGGGGCGATCTCGGCCCGGTTGACCCGACGGTTGCAAGTGAAATAACGGCGTTAGCCACAACCTCGACCGAAGTAGAGAGCAGATGGTCCGGTGAAGGGGATCTCTCCCGCTCCCACTAACTTTGACGGTGGGACTTACCTTATGGTTCTTTTTTCTTGGACCTACTGGTATGGCCTGATGGCCCCTCTCCCTTGGCGGAGAGGGAATGGCAAAGCTCATTAAAAGCAGTGTAGAAGGAGCCCAAGGAGAGCGGGATAAACGCTGCAGCTGAGAAGATGAAGTGGCATGGGCTGCCTCGTCCGAGGGCGATCAATTGCTCCACCTACTCTGTGGAGCCCGAAGCCACGGACGCCGCCCAATGGACCTCCTTTGACTTCACCGGTGGGTACAGTTTCTTGGGACGCCCAAGTTGTAGTCTGGCAGTGCAGTCCTCTAAAACCGAAGCAGAGAAGGACTTGCACAGATCGCAGGGCTCCAGATCGTGGGAAAGACCTAGGCAGTAAACGCATATGGAATGCAGATCGGTCCGGGACATCTTCTGCCCGCAAGGGCACCGATGGAAGCCAGGAGTCTATTTGTCCATAGCAGCCACAAGGGAAGATGAAGACTGTAGTCCAGTAAACTTTAAAATAATTTTCGGAAAACCCAAAGAGTTTGGATCCAGGCCTAAAACGCAGAGTGCTAAGGAGGGAACCTGAGATTCCAAGCGGTAAGGAAGATATGACGTCATGGGGCAGAGTCAAGAGTTTGACCAACCAGGTGGAAGTGAGGAGCCAACCTGAAGACCTTGCGTCAAGAATTAAAGCGGCAAGGAACCTGCCACAAAGTGTGGGCTGAACTACATATCCACGTCCATAGAAGTACTTTTGGCTATTTAACAAATACAAAAGACAAACAGGAGCACCGGAAGGATATTCACAAAATTTCTATAGCGAATTTAGTGATGAACTGGCCCCAATACTACCAGAGGTTTTTGATGAGGCTTTTGAGACAGGACACATACCTAGATAAAGGACTAAAGGACTTAACACATTTCTAAATAGGGAAAAGATCCGTTTTGAATGTGTAAATTACAGGCCAATTTGCTCCATAGAGTTCAGGGGAAGTTCCACAAATTGCAGAATCCTGGCCTCAAGCGGAGAATGACGCTCAGGAATAGGGCATGGGGACTATATAAATCCTCAGGCGTCAATGCAGACTGGGAAAAGTACAGGGCACCGAGGAACTACTGCAAGAAAGCTGCCAAACAAGCTAAGTCCTCAAACTTGCGGGACCTCCAGACTAGTCACCTAAGGGATCCCAAGAAATTCTGGGGCCACATAAACCTGATACTTAAGGATGCCCCTAATGCCCAGGATGGAGCTCTACTGGTCGGGAATACCTTGACCAATGACCCCTCCTCAATAGCAAATGCGTTCAATGCCGCTTTTTCTAAACTCAATGGCCTATCTCCCCCATCCTGCCTGGGGCTCCCCAGTATACCAGCCCCAACAGGGAACCTGCTCGGCCCCAGTTTCACCTGAAACTTGTTAAACCCTCAGAGGCTCTCCAACTCCTACTCAAAATTAAACTGGACTCCACCCCGGGACATGACCTGCTCGAACCAAGGCTGCTGAGGGCGGGTGCCTCGGCCATCACCCTCCCTGTCATCTGGCTCATCAACAGGTCCCTCCTTGAGGGAACAGTTCGCAGTAAGTGGAAAGTTACGACCGTAGTCCCAGTGCACAAAAAAGGGGCCCGTGATAATATGGGGAATTTCAGGCCCATCTCCATTCTCTGTCCCCTAGGGAAGGTGCAGGCGAGGCTAGTCCATAACCAACTGCTAAACTACCTTGAGGCGCACTCTCTCTTAGCGGACATCCAACATGGCTTTATGAAAAGCCATGGCACGGACACGGCCCTTATCCAGCTCACGTCTGATGTCCGAGGCAATGGACAATGGCTCCCCGGCAGGAGCCCTGTTTATTGACCTGTCCAAACCCTTTGATCGGGTCTCCCATCAACTTCTCTCCAAACTCCACCTCCGGGGCTAGATGGGCTCTCACTCTCCTGTTTTAAGAGCTACTTGCTTAATCGAAGCCAAAGTTGTCTGGAAAGGTGTCCAATCTGGTATCTGACCTGTGGTCTCTGGGTACCCTAGGGCTCAATCTTGGGCCCCCTGCTTTTCTCCCTCTTTGTCAATGACATCAAAAGGGGTTGCGGGCCGTGAATCTAATCCTCTATGCAGATACCATTGTTTACTGTAGTGACCCTCAACCTAGTGTTATCACTGCCGAACTGCAAGCTAGCCTCTCAGCACTTGAAGCCTGGTTCTCCAACCTTCTAGTCCTGAATGAGGAAAAGACTAAAGCAGTCCTGTTTGGAACCAGGCGTCTAGGGGCTGTCAGATTTGACCTGCTCAAACTCCAAACAGCCCAGGGGAAGAGAGTTCAGGTCCTTGCCAAGATCAAATACCATGTAATCCTCCTTGGCCAAGAGCTGTCCTACAAACCTCATATTGACACTAAGACAATTCACCGGAGGATTGGACTCCTCTACCGCCTGGGACACTCACACTCTGATGAAGCTCGGAGAGCTATCACCAACTGCACTCTTCTCCCCATCCTCTATGGGCCCCCAGTCCCTTAGGGAAGGGGAACTACATTCTCTCTGTGGTTTACCATCGAGTGGCATGCTTTGCAAACAATGACCCCCCTAGGAGACATCACTGAGATCCTTGCAGACCTCCACTGGACTACATTAAGGCACAAACTGGCTTACTCCTCCATCTGCCTGACCAGGCCCCCTTGCAGGGCCTGCTCAACCCAAGGGTACATGGTCATGACACAAGGTCCTCAACTGGATGTCTCCTGGCCATCCCTCGGGTCTGCACCAATTCTGGCAGGCATTCCTTTAAATACTCTGCCCTGCACCCCTGGAACACCCTCCCAGCTAACCTGGTCAACAAGCAGCCTCTCCAAAGCTTCAAGCTAGGCCTCAAAGTTTACCTCCTGGAATTCAGCCTCTGTGGCTGCAATCGGTAGACCCCACATATCTTCCCCTCCTAAACAGGTCTTACCCGTGACCATGGTACTCCATGCTCATTTTTACGATAACATCTACAGTGTCTAATGCTACTCCATTGTATTGTATCAAAGGTGTAACATACTGTCACTTGTAATTACTGTCATTCCAATGTATGTAACAATTGCAACCACTGTATGTTGTCCAATGCATGAAAGAATCTTTTTATGCAACTAATCCCGGGTGGCCCATGAAAAAGGGACCTCTGGTCTCAGTGGGCTCACCCGGTTAAAATTTAAATAAATAAATCAATCAAGTCAGATAAAGATTTTATTTCTAACAGGCTAGAGACAGTTATAAACTCGCTCATAACCAAACAAGCAGGATTTATGAGAGGAAGCTTCTCTGCAGACAACATGAGAAAATTATTTCATGTGATACTGGCACCTAACAAGGCCACAATCCCCAACGGTTTGCTTTCTCTGGATGCGGAGAAAGCCTTTGATAGTGTCTCTTGGGAACACATTTTTAGCATTCTCACGCTCTGTGGCTTTCCTGAAAACTTCATTAAATGGGTGGGCTTGCTATACCAAAATTCCAGCTCTCCTGTGGTAACTAATGGAATGATCTCGTCTTACTTTGAAATATCAAGGGGAACAAGACAAGGATGCCCACTATCACCACTCTTATTTAATCCTACACTAGATCCATTAATAAGAAAACTTTTAGTAGCAAAACAAATTCAAGGCATACAGGTAAGCCAAAAAGAACATTTGATCTCTGCATATGCAGATGATATACTACCTATGATTTCTAAACCAGCCCAATCTATACCAGCTATTTTGCAAATTATTGATTCATTTGGAGAACTTTCAGCGTATAAATTGAACACTAATAAGACAAACTATCTCTCTCTCTCTCAATAGACTGTCAGAAGGACATAATCCTTTCTGAAGGACTGCCATCAGCAACTAATTATTAAGCAATAAGGCATGACCAAGGGTTATGGTAATGGTCTGTTAATCACCTTCTAGGGGTGTACTGTGGCACGAGGTGAAGCAGAGTGCCACATGCCCTAGAGAGCGATTAACTGAACATTAACATAATCCCTTTAAGTGCCTTATTGCTATTATAAAATAAAAATGTTTTTAAACAGTGTTAAACCTTGTTCAGCATATGGCTAAACTCTACATCTATGTTAATAAAAGATTAACATAAGGCTGTTACAATGTTTGCAGCCAATCAAAAATATCCATTTCTCAGACCATTTTTATCATATAGATTACTTAAGACTTAAAATATATAGTACTATAAATAAGACAGTAACTAAAAACTTTATTTTTACTAAACTAAATGTTGCCGAAGATCTTGCTAAATGGAACAAATTGCCTCTAGGTCGATGGGGAAGGCTAGAATCTCCCAAAATGAATCTAATGCCTCATTTATTATATGTATTTCTGTTGATTCCCTGTTTAACCAATAAATGGTTGCAATCTATTACTTCTATGGTAGCACAATATATTTGGGCACACAAAAGGCATAGAATGTCATACCACGATGTGCAGACCCAAAATTAACAAAGATATTAAGTCCCTCATCTTTAAGTCTACTACTTTGCTGCAAGGATAGTTCAACTAATGAAATGGAATCACGTTGAGTTAACAGACACACTCCAGAATGGGTGGACATAGAGGAAGAGATGATAGAAAAACAAGGAACAACTCTCAGTGCTTTAATATATGCTAAACCACTGATGTCTGGCAAAAACAAGATTTCAGACTCACCAAGACAACAGAGGCAGATTAGTAATCTTCTAAAACAAGATTTAAACCAAACAGGAACTGAAACTATCTGGGGAAACCCAGACTTTACACAGAATGACGCCATTTTCCAGAATCAGGTTTGGAAACAAAAAGGAATTACCATGGTTAGAGTTATTCTACATAACAATATTTTATCTTATGAAGACTAGCAAATAAATTTGATTGTCCCCGATCTGATAATACAGGTTACTCACCCGTAACAGGAGTTCTAGGAATGGTATATGTTGTTCATCCACACTGTATGGCAGGTTCCTTGCAGCTTTAAATCTTGCCGGAAGGTCTTCAAGCTGGCTCCTACCACCCACCCGGGTTTTAAACTCTCGACTCCGCCCCATGACACCAGATCTGGCCCGCTGGAAGCCAGGTTGTGCGGGTGGATGAACAACATATACCATTCCTAGAACTCCTGTTACAGAGGTGAGTAAATACAGGTTACTCACCTGTAACAGGAGTTCTAGGAATGGTATATGTTGTTCATCCACACTTATTGGCAGGTTCCTTGCCGCTTTAAATCTTGCCGGAAGGTCTTCAAGCTGGCTCCTCCCACCCACCGGGTTTTAAACTCTCGACTCAGCCCATGGCAGATCTGGCCCGCTGGAAGCTCAGGTTCCTGCGTCGAGCGAGAGAGGAGGTCATGTGGAGTGGTGTGGATGAACAACATATACCATTCCTAGAACTCCTGTTACAGGTGAGTAACCTGTATTTCTAGGGACATGGATATGTTGTTCATCAACACTGTTAGACTTCTAGCAGTTCTCCGGGAGGAGGAGAAAGCGCACACCCCTACTTAGGGTATAAAGACTGGAGACCGAGGCCCCAAACCAGCATCCGGCGTAACTCAAGGTCGATGTGGTAATGGGTAATAAATGTGTGCTGACTTCCAGGTAGCAGCCCTGCAGATTTCCTGGATAGGGGCGTCCTGGGAAGCAGCCACCGATGCCACTGATATGTGGTAGAATGAGCTCTTATCCCTCTGGGGAGGCTCCATGCCCGCCAACTTATAGCAGCGATCTATGCAGGAGGTGACCCACCTGCCTATCGTCCACTTGGCTGCAGGTCTGCCAGATGCGACTTCAGCGTAGGTGACAAACAGCTGGTGAACCTCTCCCCGAATTTCAGCCATGCGCTCCTTATAATAAGAGCACCCTTCTAGGGTCCAGAGTATGGAGCCTATATTCGGCCTCCGAGGTGTGACTGGGATAGAACACCGGCAGAGTCAGCACCTGGTTAAGGTGAAACTCCGACACCACCTTCGGAAGGAATTTCGGTTGGGCGCAGGACAACCTTGTCCCTGTAGAAGACCAAGTAGGAGACTCTATGCAAAGCCTGGAGCTCTCCCATCCTTCTGAGCTGGTGATAGCCACCAAGAAGCGGTCTTCCGGACAGGTGAGAGAAGTTCACACCTGTGCACTGGTTCGAATAGGCTTGCCCATGAGCTTTGCCAATACCAGCAGTAGATCCACCGGAGATGGAGGTTCGCCGGAGGAAATATGATCAAGGCCTTTGAAAAAGCGCCAGACCACCTTTTCCTGTGCCACCAACTGCTTCGGCCCTCGAGGTAAGCAGAGATAGCTACCAGGTGCACTTTTAGGGTAAAGTCGACATAAGCCCTTGACTAGAAAGGGACCATAAATAGTCCAAAATGCTTGCCACAGAACAGGAGGAAGGGTCCAAGCCCTTGCCCTGACACCAAATGGAGAATCTCTTCCATTTGAAGGCGTAGCATTTCTGGTCGACTCCTTACGGGACGCCTCAACAACATTGAGGACCTCGTCGGAAAGACCCAAGGCCTGGAACTCTAGCCGCTCAGGAACCAGGCCGTCAGGTGCAGGGATTGAAGGTCCGGATGGAACACCTTCCCCTGATTGACTGACAGCAGGTCCGGGCGAGCTGGAAGCTGCCTCGGGAGCCTGGAGCTGTGGCTGAGGAGATCTGGGTACCAGAACTGGCGGGGCCAGTCTGGGACTATCAGGATCACCTGCGCCTTGCTCCTCCTTGCTTTGAGAAGCACCTTGTGAATCAAGGGAAACGGGGAAAGGCGTAGAAGAGGCCAGGGGTCCACAGCCTCGAGAAGGCATCCCCCTGCAGCGAGCCCTGCTGAGGGGGGTGGGCATGAAACAGCCTCAGCTTCGTGTTCTCCCTGGACGCAAACAGGTCCACCTGAGGTGTGCCCCAGTGGGAGAACAGATCTTGTACTACCTCCGGCAGGAGAGACCACTCGTGAGATGCAGCCCCTATCCGGCTCAGGGCATCGGCCAGGGTGTTGGAGGCTTCTGCCACATGAATGGCTAGGAGATCCGCCTCCAGGCTGCGCAAGAGTAATCAAATGCGGAGAGCTTCCTTGCACAGAAGCATGGAGCGCGTCCCGCCCTGGCAGTTCAGGTAGTACATGGTCGTGGTATTGTCCGTCTGGACTCTGACCACTTTAACCCGGAGAAACGGAGCAAAGGCGGTGAGAGCTAGGCGGACCACTCGGAGCTCCAGCAGGTTGATGTGGTATCGGGACTCCCGCAGGGACCATAGGCCGTGCACTCTGTGTTCCCCCAGATGGGCACCCCAACCCATCAGGGAGGCATCGGTCGATAGAGAAACCATCGGCTCGGGGCGGACAAACGGGATGCCCTCCTGCAGATGGAATTGAACGGTCCACCACTGGAGAGCATTCCACATCTCCTGGGTCACTATCACTAAGCGGGTCGAAGGATCACGGGGTTGTGACCACTGGCTGTCAGTCCCACTGAAGGCGCATGTGCCAGCGGCCCAGCGGTCGCGCTGGTACAGGCTGCCATGAGACCCAGAAGACGCATACGGAAGTCCGGGCAGGCTCAAATGCCCAACCAGAAATGATTGGGCAAAGAGTAAGAACCGCCCTGTCCAGCTGCGAGATGCTCTGGCTCAAGAGAGTCGAGCTCTGCCCGATGAACAGGATCACCTGCTTGGCTCAAGTTCCGACTTGGCCTCGTTGATGAGAAGGCCAACTCGGGAGCACATCTGGAGGCCAGATCTCTGGACCGCTCCACCTCCCTGTCTGCAGGAGGCTGCTATCAACCAATCATCCAGATAAGGGTACACCCGGACCCCTCGGCGCCGCAGGAATACTGTCACCACTGCCATGCATTTGGTGAAGACCCTGGGAGCTGGACATAAGCCGAAGGGCATGGCTCGGGAACTTCGAGGGGGATCCCTCACGGCGGAGGAATCTCGATGTGACGGACCGATAGGGGCGTGGCAAGCGTCCTGTAGGTCCAGAGAGCAGAACCACACGCAATGTTCCAGAGATGGTATTATCTGCGCCAGAGTGACCATCCTGAAGGTTCGAGACCTTAAGAACTTGTTCAGGTCGTGTAGGTCGAGAATGGGGTGCCAGCCTCCCGTCCGTTTCGGAACCAGGAAATAGCTGGACACGAACCCCGGGTCTGAAGGGGGGTCCTCCACCTCCGTGATCACCTCCTTTTGGAAGATGAGAGAGATGTCGGCTCGGCGAGCTGCCAGTGAGGCTGCGGACTCAGAGGCCCCCCGAGGTGCGACGGCTCTGAAGGGCGGGGCCTGCTCGAATTCCAGAGGTAGGCCTTTTCCCACCACCTCCAGTACCCAGCTGTCCGTGGTAACAGCGGACCAGGCGGAAAGGAAGTGTGTGAGCCGTCCCCCCAAGGGGGGAACCAGGGGTGAGGTGACAGGGATGGGGGAGACACCCCTAAGTTCATCACTGGGCAGGCTTGGAGGGACCGGACGAGGGACTTCCTGGGCCTTTACCTCCCAGCTTCCTGTTGGAGGGAAGCCCGGCAGCTTGGGCTTGGGATACCAGGTGAGCCTGCACATGCTAGAGTTGCTGGGCAGGCGCGCCCATGGGCGCAGAAGGACGAAGGGCTTAGGCTGTGGCTTGCGGCCTTTGTCCTTCTGAGCGGAAGAGACCGAGTCCAAGGTAGCATTGGACTTCTCGATCCTCTGCAGGTGACCTTCCACCCCAGGGCCGAAGAGGTCAGTCCCCAAAAAGGGAACATCCGCCAACTTGTGCTGGGTATCCGAAGTAAAGGTGAATATCCTCAGCCAAGCTCGACGACGCATGGCCACTGCGGCCGCCACAGACCTAGCACATGAGTCCCTGATGTCTAGCGCAGTCTGGAGCTGCTGTTTAGCCACTGCCCTGCACTGGTCTCGCACCTGCCTGATCGTAGTCTGCAGATCTGCGGGAAGATGAGGGACAACCTCATCCAGGGAGCCCAACAGGGCGTGAGAAAAATGTGCCATGGGGATGGCCGAACTGAGCCTGGCCGAGAGGGAGCAGCAGCATAGACTTTTCGCCCGGCATAATCCAATTTCTTGGATTCCTTGTCGGGAGGTTTGTCCACATCCCTGGCGTCCCAGCACGCGGGCATGTCTGTAACCAACCCCTTGGCGAGGTTGTTCCGAAAAAACTGGACAGGAACCGGTAGGGACCGCATACTTCTAATAACATGGCCGAGCGCAGGGCAGGAAGCAGGGCGCTGCCAAAGTTCCAAGGCGGACCCACTATGGCCGGCCACGGAAAGGCCTCCCGTGGAGAATCCCTCGGTCCAGAATCTCCGTGAGGGGATACACGTACGTTTAGAAACTGGTTCGAGCTTCATCCGGTGGACTCAGAGATGAGTCGAAGCAACCCTAAGAAGGACGAAGGGCTATCGTCCATTGACTGTCCTCCCGAGGACTCCAAGTCCATGCGCTTGGAGAAGAGGGAGGAACCATCATCGGACTCAGAAGAGTTCTCAAGAGCTGCCTCAGCCCAGAGCCACCCTCCACCTGCAGGGTTTATCGGGAGTGAGGGTGACAGACAACCTATGAGGCAAACCCAAGCCGACCAAGAATTTTGGTCTCGGAGCCCCAACAATGGCTGCAAGAAGCGGAGGTTCCACCAAGAATCGTTGGGCAGCTGGAATTGCGAGACAACGCGCCTGAGAACATGCTCCTCGACTATAGCGAGGGGTTGCTTTCGCCGCTCCGGTGACAGCCACTTAATGGTCAGAAGACGACTGGGTCGGCTTAGTCTCTCGCCAAAAGGAGCTGTTGTTACACAAGTTCCTCGCATACTCCAACGCAACTTGCGCCAAGCCTCCCTCGTCCAACAGGAAGAGCGGGCGGCGCCCACTTGCCGCGGTGCCGAGACCGCCTAAGACGGCGGGATCGGGCTGGACCGCGAGTATGTCCGAGACAGAGTCTCGACGAGGCCGAGGAAGGCGAGGAGAAGTGTCGGAAATCGGAACTCCCCTCGGCTCGGACGATCCCACTGAAGACTCCGGAACCGGAGGCACAGACGAGCCGACGGGATCCTCAACTCCCACCGGGGGAACCGGGGAGAGGGGATTCTTAGCTTCTCCAGCCGACAACCCGTCTAACGGGTCGAGAAAAATCTCGACCGCGTCCACAGGAGTCTCAGTCAACTGGCCTGACGGGGACACCGTGAAGCCAGTGGCCGAAGCCGAGGGGTCGACCGAAGTCTACTGTCGACAAGGGGAAGGGGATCTTTCCCGCTTCCAAGAGCGTCAACGGAGAGACTTCTGCTCTTTTTGGACCTGGAAAAAGGTCCCGAAGAAGTTGGACCCTCACCTTTGGTCGAGAGGGTCAGACAAAGCTCCTTAAAAGAAGCAGAGTACGAGGCACCGAGAGAGAGCGGGACAAATGCCGCAGCCGAGGTAGAAGCGGCCATGCCGCCTCCTCTTGAGGCGATCATCTGCTCTAGCTGATCCCCCATGCCATCGGCCATGAGACACGCATATCGAGCCTCTTAGATTTCCACCGGTGGAATTCTTTTCTGGGCGCCCAGTTGTAATCGGGCAGCACGGTCTTCAAGGACGAGGCCGAAAAGGAAGAGCACAAGTCGCAGGCCTGGCGGGTCGCGCTCAAGGCCCAGGCAGTAGACGACGTGAGTGCGGATCCGTCCTAGACATCTTCTGCCCGCAAGGGGCACCTCCAAACCCGAGTCGATTTGTCCATCGCAGCCACGAGAAGACCGAAGTCTTTGCAAAAACTTTTAATTTCAAACTTTCAAGAATTAGGAACCAGTCTTAAGCATAGCACGTAAGGAGGAAACCTGAGCTTCCAAGTGGTAAGGGAAGATCTGGCGTCATAGGGCGAAGCCGAGAGTTTTACCACCCGGGTGGGTGGGAGGAGCCAGCTTGAAGACCTTCCAGCAAGATTTAGAGCAGCAAGGAACCTGCCAGTCAGTGTGGATGAACAACATATCCATGTCCCTAGAAACTGTATTTCTAGGGACATGGAAATGTTATTCATCCACACTGACTGGCAGACTCCTAGCAGTTCTCCGGGAGGAGGGAGGCAAGGCGCACACCCCATACTTAGGGAATGGAGACTGGAGAACCGAGGCCCCAAAACCAGCATCCCAGAGTGACTCAAGGTCGATGTGGTAGTGGGTAATAAAGGTATGTGCCGACTTCCAGGTAGCAGTCCTGCAGATATACTGGCTAGGGACATCCCTGGAAGCAGCTACCGATGCAGCGGTATGGCAGGTAGAAAGAGCTCTTATCCCTCTGGGAGGCTCCATGCTCGCAAACCTATAGCAAAGATCTATGCATGAGGTGACCCACCTGCTTATCGTTGGCTTGGCTGCAGGTCTGCCAGGTGCGGCTTCAGCGTAGGTGACAAACAGCTGGCGAACCTCTCCCCGAACTTCAGCTGTCCGCTCCTTATAATCAGCGAGTGCTCTTCTAGGGTCCAACGTATGGAGCCTATATTCGGCCTCCGAGGTGTGATTGGGGTAGAACACCAGCAGAGTCAACACCTGGTTAAGGTGAAACTCAGACACCACCTTCGGAAAGAACTTCGGGTGGGGGCGCAGGACAACCTTGTCCCTGTGGAAGACCAGATAAGGAGACTCGATGGAAAGCACCTGGAGCTCTCCCATCCTTCAGGCAGAAGTGATAGCCACCAAGAAGGCGGTCTTCCACAACAGGTGGGAAATATTGCACCTGTGCATCGGTTCGAATGGCTTGGCCAATACCAGCAGTAGATCCCACGGAAATGAAAATGACGTACCTACTGTAATTCTTGATCTTCTTGGATGAGTCTCCACCACTCATTCACACTATTGAGATCTGCGCAGGAGGCACTAGTACCCATCGGGAGCAAACTTTTTCCTGGAGGGTCGGTGCCAGAGATGGAGCCGCGAGGAACGGCACCGCGAGCCTCAGCTCGTGCGGTGTTGACTATCTCGGCGACGACCCTCCAACCGCCTCAGTACCTTTTTTTTTACCAAGGAGGTGCAGCGTAACTAACCTGGAAGGGTAGCCTAACCTAAAAACCGGACATAAGATAGTCCAGGCGACCTGTACAAGAAGGGTCAACAAAAGTCTTCACAGCCTAAAGATTTGAGGGAGTGAAAACCAACAGAGGTGAGCTCGGGGGACGGAGGGTGGGCGTGTGAATGAGTGGTGGAGACTCGTCCAAGAAGATCAAGAATTACAGTAGCTCACTAGTTTCCTTATCTTCCTGGACATAAGTCTCCCACTCATCTCACACTATTGAGGAGAATACCAAGCTAATCCCCGAGGGCGGCAGGAGAGAACCAAGAGCTCAATGCCGGACCGAAGTCCATTAAGGATGGCCTGCCAAAGGAAGAATGTCGCCTGGCATGGACATCCAGTGCATTGTTAATGAATGCACTGAGCTCCAGGTCGCTTGCAAATATCTCGCAATGGGCACGCTATGACTTCGCTTAGGATGCCCAAACGCTCTAGCAGAGTGAGCGTAAAACCCTACCCTCCAACCTAACGCCGCCATGGAATAGCAGTGGCGAAGGCATGCCAATAACCATGCTGAGATACATCTGATAGCGACAGGTTGACCCAGCCGGTCTCGCTGAATGAGACAAACAGTTGCTGAGCTTTAGAAAATCTTGGTTCTATCTAGATAGAAGCATAAAGCTCTCTTAACATCCAAAGCATGAAAAGATCGATTTCTACTTCATTTGGAATTCCATAGAAGTAAGAGGAAGGACCAGAGGTTGGTTTAGATGAAACTCTGACACAACCATAGGAAGAAATTTGGAGGGTCCGAAGGACTACTGTGTCCTATGGAACACAGTGTCACGGAGGATCTGTGACCAGGGCATGCATCACAGAGACCCTACGAGCTGAGGTAATGGCCACTAGGAAGGCAGTCTTCAGGTGAGAAATTTTTAGCTCACAGGTGGCCAGAGGTTCAAAAGGTTTCAGTGAGCATGTCTAGCACAAGATTAATGTCCCAGGCTGCAACTGACGTCTTGTGGGAGGTCTGGTATGCAGAATTCTTTAAGAAATCTCTTAACCACAGGTAATTGAGCTAGTGTTAAGGAAAAAAGCGCTCATGATACACTGAAATGGCACTAAGGTGTACTTTGACTGTAGAGTACTGCAGACCTGAATTTGAGAGGTCCAAGAGGTACTCCAAAACCTTATCTGGTGGACAGGAAAAGGGATTCAAAGAGGACTTTGCACACCAGAGCGAAAAACGCTTCCACTTAGCTGTGTAAGTTTTCCGCGTGGCCGGCTTCCGTGCAGCCAGAAGAATATCTGAAACCCTATGAGAGACATTAAACCGGTTTACTTCTGCTTCTGCAGAAGCCAAGCGTGAAGGTGAAGTGTTCTCAGGTTAGGATGGACCACGGCCCCTGAGTAAAAGGTTCATCTGTAGGGGAAGTGGTCTCGGAGGAACTGCCAACATACTGTTGAGTAGTGGAAACCACAGCTGCCGAGGCCTAAAGGAAGCAATGAGAATCATCTTGTCCCCCTGGGATTCGAACTTGAGGAGTACCCTCTGAATTAGAGGAAGAGGTGAAAAGGCGTAAAGAAAGCATTTTGTCCGCCGCAGCCTGAACGAATCCTGACAAAATGCCAGGCCCTGGATTTCTGGAGCAGAAGAGAGGCAGTTTTACGTTGAGTGGGGATGCAAAAAGGTCCAGGTCTGGAGTTCCCCACTCTTTGAATAGTGACTGATCTATGATTGAGTCGAGAGACCACCTCGTGAGGATCTGTCTCTCTTCTGCTGAGACGGTCTGCCAGCTCATTTTGTATTCCCGGTAGGTAGACCGCTTGAATTAGAGCCTTGTGCTCCAAGCACCATTCCCATACCCTCATTGCTTCCCTGCATAAGGGGTAAGAATGAGCACCGCCCTGCTTGTTGATGTAATACATCACTGCTTTGTTGTCCGTTTGAAGGAGAATGTTCTTGTGACAGAGAATGTCCTTCAACGCCGGACCGCATAAAAGGACGCTCTCATTTCTAGGATGTTTATGTGAAGCTGGGACTCGACTTGAGTCCACACACCTTGAGTGTGGAGAGCCTGACAGTGAGCTCCCCACCCCATTAGGGATGCATCCGTGGTAATGGAGATTTGATGGTCCAGAGGAGCAAAAGGATAGCCGACCAGGGGATTGCTATCTTGAGACCACCAGGTGAGTGACCTCTTTAAAGGTTCTGTCACTTTGATGAGATAGAACTGCGGGTGAGAGGTTGGGGACCACTGAGTACTGAGCATCCACTGAGTGGTTCTCATGTGCAGACGTGCTAGGGGTACAGTGAACACTGAAGATGCCAGGAGGCCTAGCATCCGTTGCATCGAGAGAGCTGTAACTGAGCTGTTCTACCCGATGTGAAGGGCCATTTGAAAGATATCGTTCCTTCTGTCTTCTGGAAGAAAAACCTTCGCACAGGAGGCGTCCAGAAGAGTCCCTATAAAGAGGAGCCTCTGGGAGGGCTGCAGTTGCGATTTCTTGAGGTTCAGCAGAACTCCCATGGACGTAAGGAGGCCAGAGGCCGTCTCTACGGCGTCCAGAGTCCCTTGCCTGGAAGGGCTTGCTAGAAGCAAATCGTCCAGATAAGGGAACACCTGTATCCTGACCTTTCTGAGGTGCACTGCAAGAACTGCACAACACTTTGTAAAAATCAGCGGCGCCGAGAATAGCCCATAGGGCAGGACTCTGAACTGATAATGTTGTCCCAGAGCAACAAACCTCAGGAATGTGTGATGCCTCGGGTGAATAGGAAAGTGCTGGTAAGCATCCTGCATGTCCAGTGAGGCTAGCCAGTCGTGCTGATGAAGCAAAGGTAACAGGGTTCTCAGAGAAATCGTTTTGAATTTCTCCTTGGGGAGAAATTTGTTTAGTTTTCTGAGATCTAGAATGGGGCGCATTCCCCCGGACTTCTTTGGAACCAGAAAGTAATGGGAGTAGAACCCCGTGTTCCGTTGATGCAGCGGCACCACTTCTACTGTCCTGTTGTTCAGAAGGCCCCAATCTCGGCCGAGGTGGTCTTGACTGAAGGGTTGACAGACTGGGCTGCCGTTTGGAGAACGAACCGAGGGGTCACCAGAAGATTGGAGTGAATATCCCTCATGAATTATCCGAGGACCAATTTGTCTGAGGTTATGGACTTCACTAGTTGTAGAAGTGCATCAGACTGACCTCCCACAAGAGAGGAAAGTCCACCTTGGGCAGCTGAGATGGACTTGGGCCAGCAATTCATAATGGCGCTAGGCGCTAGGCGCACCTGCGCTTTCTGTTGTGTCTTCTTTTGAGGTTGGGCAGGTTGGTTTTTATGGAAACCTCCTCTGCCTCGAAAGGACTGGCGATTATGAAACTGACGTCTACTGACATGCCGAGAGGGGGCAGGAGGGGGTCGAGCCAACTTAATGGCTGACCTAGTCTTTTGTGTATCTTCTAAAGCTTGCTCTACCCGAGGACCAAAAAGATTTGCACCATCAAAATGGCAACGCCATCACCTGCTGCTGCGCGTCATTCGCGAAGCCTGAAGTGCGCAGCCAGGAATGACGGCGGGTGCAAATACCAGCAGCCGCTGAACGGGAAGCAGTGTCGAAAGCATCCATGGCTGCTTTAACCTGCTGGTTGTCAGATTCGATACCTCTGGTAATGGTTTGAAAAAGCTCTGGCTTGGCATGCAACTCCAGTAGAGCTTCAACCATTTGCTTGATAGAATGCCACAGGATATACTCATACTGGGAGAAATAGCCCTGGTAACTGGCAATACGCAAACTTAGGGTAGAAGCAGTAAAGACTCTCTTACCTAAGGTGTCTATCTTACGATTCACTTTGTTAATAGGTCGAGCTGTAGTAGTTTGAGGAAGAATGACCTTATTCTCTCCCAGGACTACAATAAGATCCGCAAAGGCTTGAGATGCCAAAACAGGAAATATTCAGCCACCAAGGATCTTCCTATCAATGGATTTAGCCACCGAAGGGGTGAGAGCAGGATTATTCCATACCATTTGAGACAGCGTCTCGAAGGAAGGCTGAACCGGAGGAATCAAATCCGCAGGGATCTCCGGGGCATGAAGGTATTGGAGTCTTAATTTCCCAGGATCGATGTCTGTAGTCTGGAGAGAAAGTGTGGAACTCAGATTTTTCAGCAGAGACTTAAAGGACAGGTCCTCGACCACAGGCTCTGTAGCAGTAATAGATCCTGCTTCGTCCACTTCACCCAACCCGAAGGTCTGGGTCAGGCTCAATCTCATCTCCTGACAGTCCAGGAGGGACTGTATAGACAGGAAAGGAATGAAAACCAGAAGAGAGGGAAGAAGGAAACGAGTGAAAGGATGAGTCCTGAAAAGCAGAGGGACGAGACCCGGTGCTGGGCGAGTGGAGCATGCACGGCACAGAATGACACCGAGGTACCGCGCAGCACCAAAACGACGCCGAGGTACCACGCGGTGCCAAAATCTACATCAAAGGACCCCACACGGGCGCTAAGAAGCCGCACGGTGCCAAAGACGGCGCTAAGAAGCCGCGACGGGCGCTCAAAGACGCCGCCAAGCGCACTATTGACACATTCGAGGACGCTCCGAAAACACCCCAGACTCAAAACAGGTTTTGAAGAAAGAAGGCAGGAGACAAGGGAATCGTGTGGCCCCCGCGCCTGTAGCCATGTGGGGGAGAGACACTAAGCGGCGGATTCGTGACGTAACGAAGAAGGTGCCGTCTGACCAGGAAAGTCCAACCGCCCTACCTAGTCGCCCAATGAGCCCGAAGGCCCACGAGTGACCGAGCCAGGTAGCTGAACCAACCTCCGAGCCCATTGCTCCATAAGAGTGGCTCACTGATGAAACTGCTCATCTGAAGACCTACCTGCGGGCAGGGTAGGGCTCCAATGTCAAAGCCGTCGGCTACCAGAAGTAGAGGTTGGCGACTCCGAAGGAGGAGACCGGCAACTAGCCCCGATAACCGAGCGTCTAGGCGCAGACATATCAGAGGGCGACCTCGAGTGATGCCTTCTCTTTTTAGACCTGTGGGTTGAAGAAGAGCTCGAGGCCAAACGGTGCCGAGAATGCGACAGTTTATTTTTATGCTTCCGCGGGGACCACCCATCCCCCCGGGCATTGGACTGACCGTTGTCAGACCACTCCTCCGGAGAATGCGGCTGAACGGACCCAGCCCGACTGACTGAACAGCTTTCATACGAAGTCTCCCTACCGTCACCTGACCGGCTCATGGTAGACACCGTCAAAAGTAGGCTGATAATTCTTTATTTTTAAAATAAGAATAAACTTAAGCGATACTTTATGGAGATAATACTACAAAATAACAAAACTATGCTGTTAGTTTGAAGTTGGACTCCAATGAGCTGACGGCGTCGTCACTAGCGCTTTTCGGCCAGCGGAAAAAAGGAACTGAGGCGGTTGGAGGGTCGACACCGAGACAGTCAGTACCGCTGAGTTAAGGCTGTGGTGCCGTTCCTCGCTGCTCTATCTCTGGCGCCCGACCCTCCAGCAAAAATTTTGCTCCCGATGGGTCCTAGTGCCTCTGGCGCAGACTCCCAATAGTGTGAATGAGTGGTGGAGACTTATGTCCAGGAAGATGTGGGAGGTTCTCGCTTCGGAGGAGAAATGTGATCAAGGCCTTTGAAAGCGCCAGACCACCTTCTCCTGCGCCACCGACTGCTACCCGGCCCACGCCCGGTAAGCAGAGATAGCTGCCAGGTGCACCTTAAGGGTTGTCGACCAAAGCCCTTGCTGAGAAAGGGACCACAGGTAGTCCAGAATGCTTGCCAAGGGACAGGCGGAAGGGTCCAAGTCCTTCCCCTGAAACCAAATGGAAAATCTTTTCCATTAGAAGGCATAACATTTCCTGGTTGACTCCTTACGGGATGCCTCAATGACGTTGAGGACCTCGTCTGAAAGACCCAAGGCCTGGAACTCTAGCCGCTCAGGAACCAGGCCGTCAGGTGCAGAGGTTGAAGGTCCGGATGGAATACCTTCCCCTGGTTGACTGAGATAAGGTCCAGGCAGGCTGGGAGCCGCCTCGGGAGCCTGGAGCAGAGACTGAGGAGATCTGGATACCAGAACTGACGGGGCCAATCTGGGGCTTCCAGAATCACCTGCACCTTGTCCCTCCTCACCTTGAGAAGCACCTTGTGGAACAAGGGAAATGGGGGAAAGGCATAGAAGAGGCCCGGGTCCACGGCCTCGAGAAGGCATCTTCCTGCAGCGAGCCCTGCAGAGGGGCGGCATAAAACAGCCTCAACCGCATTCTCCTGAGGCAAACAGGACACCTGAGGTGTGCCCAGAGGAGAACAGATCTTGCACCACCTCGGCAGGAGAGACCACTCATGGGCATCGCGTCCTATCGACTTAGGGCATCCGGCCAAAATGTTGGAGGCTCCTGCCACATGGATGGCAAGAAGATCTGCCTCCAGGCTGCACACAAGTGACCAAATGCGGAGAGCTTCCCTGCACACAGGCATGGAGTGCATCCCGCCCTGGTGGTTTAGGTAGTACATGGTCGTGGTATTGTCCGTCTGGACCTGGACCACTTGACCCCGTACAAACAGAGCGAAGGCGGTGAGGGTTAGATGAACCGCTCGAAGCTCCAGCAGGTTGATGTGGATTCGGGACTACCAAGGGGACCAGAGGCCGTGCGTTCTGTGCTCCCCAGATGGGCACCCCAACCCATGAGAAGCGGTCGATAGAGAGACCGTCAGCTCGGGGCGCACAAATGGGATGCCCTCCTGCAGGTGGGCTGGAATGATCCACCACTGGAGAGTGTTCCACATCACCTGGGTCACTGCCACTGGCTGGTCCAAGGGACCGGAGTGCTGTGACCATTGGCTGGCTAGTCCCCATTGTAGGGGACGTATGTGCCAATGGGCCCATCGGACCACGCCGGTGCAGGCCGCCATGAGGCCCAGGAAGTCCCGGGCAGGACGCAATTGCCCAACCAGAAATGATTAGGCAAAGGAGGAAAGAACCTCGGCCCTGTCCGCTTGGGAGCCATGCTCTGGCTCACAGAGAGTCGGCGCTGCCCGATGGATTGGATCACCTGCTTTGGCATAAGTTCGACTTGGCCTCGTTGATGAGGAGGCCAACTTGAGAGCAAACTGGGAGGGCCAGATCCCTGGGCCACTCCACCTCCGGTCTGGAGGAGGCCGCAATCAGCCAGTCGTCCAGGTAAAGGTACACCCGGACCCTTCGGTGCCGCAGGAATGCTGTCACCACTGCCATGCATTTGGTGAAGACCCTGGGAGCTACAGAAAGGCCAAAGGGCATGGCCCGGAACTCGTAAAGAGACCCCTCTGCTCTGAAGCGGAGGAATCGCTGGTGGGACGGATGGATTGGGATGTGAAAGAACGCGTCCTAGAGGTCCAGAGAACAGAACCACATGCCTCGTTCCAGGGATGGAATGAACTGGGCCAGAGTGACCATCCTGAATGCTCGAGACCTTAGGAACCTGTTCAGGTCATGTAGGACTAGAATGAGGCGCCAGCCCCCCGTCCGTTTCGGGACCAGGAAGTACCTGGACACAAACCCTGGGTCTGGAGGAGGATCCGACTCCCTCTTGATCACCTCCTTCTGAAGGAGCAGGGCAATGTCAGCTCGACGAGCCGACAGAGGCTGCGGACCCGGTAGTCCCTCGTGGGGTGATGGCTCGGAAGGGCAGGGCCTGCTCAAACTCCAGAGGCAGACCCCTTCCTATCACTTCCAACACCCAGTGGTCTGTGGTGATAGCGGACCAGGCGGAAAGAAAGTGGCGGAGCTGTCCCCCCATGGGGGGGGGGAAACACAGGGGGAAGCAACACGGCTGGGGGTGACACCCCTCAACCTGTCACTGGGCAGGCTTGGAGAATGGACCGGCCGAGGGACCTCCTGGGCCTTTTCTTCCTGGCTTCCTGCTGGAGGAAGCTGCAGACTTGGCTTTGGGGTGCCAAGTGAGAGCCTGCTGGCCCTGATGCTGGTGTTGCTGGGCCGTACGTGCCGCAGGGACAGAAGGGCAAAAGGGCTTATGCTGTGGCCGGTGGCCTTTTTCCTTCCGGGCAGAAGGGACAGAGTCCAAGGTGGCACTGGACTTCATTCTCTGGAGGTGGTCTGCCACCCCAGGCCCGAACAAGTCGGTACCCAGGAAGGGGACGTCTGCCAGCTTGTGCTGGGTATCCACCGTGAAGGTGGAGATCCACAGCCAAGCTGTGCGGCGTATGGCCACTGTGGCCACTACTGACCAGGCACAGGAGTCTCCAATATCGAGAGCTGTTTGGAGCTGCTGTTTCACAACTGCGCTACCCTGATCCCGCACCTGCTGGACCATAGTCTGAAGGCCAGCCGAGAGATGAGGAACCACCTCATCCAGGGAGACCATAGGGGCGTGAGATAAGTGCGACATCAGTACGGCTGAACTAGCCTGGTGGAGGCCGAGGGAGGACACAGCGTGCACTTTACGCTCAGCGTAGTCCAGCTTTTTGGACTGTCAGGGGACTTGTCCACGTCCCTGATGTTCCCAGAACACCGGAAAACACTATTGGTAACTAACCCCTCCGCAGAAGGGTGCTCTGAGAAACTGGACAGTGACCTGGTGGGGACTGCGTACTTCCTGGCCATCCTGGCAGAAGGAGCAGGACAAGAAGTCGGCCACTGCCATAACTCCAAGGCTGGGGCAGCGATTACTTCAGCCAGCGGAAAAGCCTCCTTGGGAGAATCCCCTCGGTCCATTATCTCCATGAGGAGATACTTGACCCGCTTGGATACGGGCTCGAACTGCATCCTGGTAGACTCTGAGATGAGCCAACGCAAACCCATGAACGAGGATGGGCTCTTGTCCATCGACTGTCCCCCAGAGGACTACAGGTCAAGGGGCCTGGAGAACAGGAAGAGTCGTCAGACTCTGAAGTCTGCGAATAGCTGCCTAGGGCCTAAGCCACCCTCCACCTGCCGACGGTCAGGAGTGAGGGTGACCGACAAACGGTGGGGTAGTCCCTGACCTCACCGAGAATCCCTGGTCGGGGCCCCAGATTAAGGTTGTGGAGGCAGGGGTTCCACCACAAATCGGTGGGGCAGCTAGTTTTGGCCAAACAACCGGCACCGGTTTGGGCTCCCTTGACCCACCCATGAGGGTTGTTTCGTGCGCTGGGTGACAGCCCTTAATGCTTGAGGAAGGCGTCGGCTTGTTCCCGGTCAGAAAGGAGCTGCTACCTTCTGCCACATTAAGACCTCGTAGCGTCGACGCGATTTGCACCGAAACCTTTCCTCTGAGGAGGAAGATGACAAGAACGAGCAGCGCCACCGCTTCCCTCAGTGCCGAGACAGAGACCGCCGATGTCGGCGGGATCGGCTGGACCGAGAAGAGGTCCGAGACCTTCGGTGTTTGAAGGTGGGTCTGGGAGGGAGCGGAGGAAACCCGTTCCTCCCTCAGCTCGGGAACTTTAGCCGGGGACTCCGGCACAGGAGGCACAGGCAAGTCCTCGGTTTCCACCGTGGGAACCGGTGAAGGGTTGATGGCTTCTCCAAGCGACAGCCCATCTGACGGGTCGAGAAAAATCTCGACCGCCTGACTTGACTGGGACACCGTGAAGCCAGTGGCCTTAGCCGCAACCTCAACCGAAGTCGAAGGTAGATAGTCCGGGGAAGGGGACCTTTCCCGCTCCCACGAACGCCGACGGGGGGGACTTACCCTTCGAGTCCTTCTGGACCAAGAGGAGTCCCATGGACCTTACCTTTCGTGCAGAGGGAATGACAAACCTCCTTAAAAGAAGCCATATTGGAGGAGCCCAAGGAGAGTGGGATAAATGCCGCGACCGAGGAAGACGAAGTTACGGCCTGGGCCACCTCCTCCTCGAGGGCCATCATCTGTTCAAGATGCTCAGCGGAGCCTGCCGCCGCGGAAACCGCCCAAGGGGCCTCCTTTGACTTCACCGCAGTACAAGTCTCTCGGGGTGCCCAAGTTGTAGCCTGGCATCATGGTCTTCGAGGACATTTGCCAAGAAGGACTTGCACAAATCACAGGCCTGCGAATCATGGTCAAGCCAGAGGCAGTAGACGCACATGGAGTGCGGATCGGTCCGAGACACCATCTGCCCGCACAGGCACCGCCGAAAAACGGAGTCGATTTATCCATCGCAGCCGCGAAGGAAGAAACAGACCGAAGTCTTGTAAAGTTTAAAATTAGTTTCGGGTCAACTGAAGAGTTTGGATCCAGTCTAAATGCAGAGCGCTAAGGAAGATCTGGCATCGGGGGCGGAGCCGAGAGTTTTACCACCCGGGTGGGTGGGAGGAGCTAGCTTGAAGACCTTCCGGCAAGATTTAAAGCGGCAAGGAACCTGCCAGACAGTGTGGATGAACATATCCATGTCCCTAGAAACAGCGCTTTCCAAGATAAATAGCACACATCACAAGAACCAGCCGGTTCAAAGGGAGGCAAGGTCAACTTTCCCAATATAAAATTAATGTCCCACACTGGCGCAGAGCTGCGCACCGGGGGTTTCAAATGTAAGCTTCGTTCAAGGAAATGAGCCAGAAGGGAAAGGAAACATTCAATTCAGTGTTTTACAGTAACTGGTAATTGCTATTTTTCTTTTAAACTTCGATTGTGGGCTTTTAGCGACACTGTACTTTGTCGTCTTTACTTAGAATTGTTTTTGGGCTGTTGAAAATTTAAAACGTAGTGGTGGTGTATTTCTGTGCTGTCTTTAATTGCTGCAAATTTTCGCCCCCCCCCCTTCCCCCAACTCTTAATTATATGCCCTGTTAAATCTGACAGGAGCTAAACACAGGGTATAGTAAGGGGTGTGGAATAGGAGGGCATAAGGGGAAGAAGCCCACCTCAGCACGAGAAGTGTTTTGACTCATTTATTGGTTTATTTTTTTTTCTTAAAAAAAGTATCTGAGGATAAGTGGCAGGATTTTTAGGACAGTAAAGTAATAAAAAGGGAACTAGGAGAGCTTCAGTAGCAGACAAGTAGTGGAATAGCAGTATAACTGCAGTATAATGTGGGGAGTGGTGCAATGCAGTGGCTGTGGGGCAGCCATATTCAAGCAGACCTCCTGGACGCTGAGGTGCTGCCCTATCTGCATGCATCTCTCTGGACTGCGGGATGAGGTAGCTAGACTCAGAGCGGAAGTAAACTGGGTCAGGAGTACCATCACCCCTATCCAGAGACCACCCAGTCCAATGCAACTGCCTCAAAGGATGCCGAGAACGAGGAGCACTTGGATGACAGTGGGCTCAGGGAGGGTTAGAGCGGTCAGGCAGAGGCACTTCCCAGATCCTATTCCACTCAAGAGCTCATGCCACACTGGCAAACGGGGACAACCAAATAGAGGTACCCAGAGAAGTGGAAGGAAAGGATGTGGAGGTTAGCCAATGAGGAGACCTCAGCGGGGAAAGCAGTGGACCCCAGAGGAGGAAGAAGCGAATCCTGGTGGGGGAATCCATTATAAGAGGGATCCAGCTAGGAGCACAGGAGGGGAGGACAGGGAGGTGAGGTGCCTACCAGGTGCCACGGCATGGAGGGATGGACGGAAGATCCTGGGGATCACTGGGAAGGCAAGATGGGAGGGTGAGCTGGAGGTCATTATCCACCTAGGTACTAATGACCTGACAAATGGGGAGCCAAAGGAAGTTCAGGAAGAGTTTAGGAAATTGGGGAGGGGTCTCAAGCAAGTAGCTACTTCTGCCACTTTCTCAGTACTACCACCTACGAGAGGCAAGGGAGAGCATAAGGGTGCATGCACCAGGAAATTTATCTCATGGTTGAAGAACTGGTGCTGTGAGGAAGGGTTTGGATTCATTGGTGACTGGGGACCCACCTGGAGGGATGGAGGTTTGTTCAAGCCTGACAGGCTGCATCCATCCTGGAGGAGAATCCAAGCACTCAATGATAAGTTTAAATACTACATTGACAAGCATTTAAACTAGCAAATAGGGGTGGCAGGCCAGCAAGGAGGGTACCTCCTTGCTCACCCCCCACAGCTAGCAGTGGAACCAGTGAACCAGAGGAGTGGCCATCTCTACAAAGCAGTGTGCAAAAGATGGAGATTAGCGCCCAAGAGGTGGATAGGCAGAAAAGGGCAGACAGCAAGGAGAACCAGGGATAAAGGACAACCAAGGAAGGGGCTGGAGTAGAACGGCAAAACAATCTAGGGAGGTCAAATCATGGAAAGCCATGTGTGCAAATGCCAGGAGCCTTAGCAACAAGATGGAAGATCTGGAGGCTGTCATGGTGCAGTCAGACCTGGACATTGTGGTCATCACTGAAACCTGGTGTAATAACCGCGACTGGGAAATGGCCATACCTGGCTACAACATATTCAGAAGAGACAGGGCAGGCAGGAAGGGAGGAGGAGTGGCACTGTATGTGAAAAATGACAAAAGGGCCACAGAGATCCAGGAGGAACAAAATGGGGGAGAGATACTGTGGGTTAAGCTGGAAAGGAAAATGGGGCCAGCCATCCGCACAGGTGTGGTCTACAGACCAACAACCCAGGAGGAAGAACCAGATAGGGAGCTGATGCTAGCCATCCAAAGGATGGCAGACAAGGGGGAGGTAGTACTGGTTGGAGACTCCAATATTCCAGACGTGGACTGGAGCACCCCAGCAGCAGCATCAACTATGAGCAGATTTATCCTGGGTGCCTTCCTCAAGCAACTGGACATGGAACCAACTCGGCAGAAGGCAATACTGGACCTTGTGCTCACAAAATACAGGTTACTCACCTGTAACAGGAGTTCTAGGAATGGTATATGTTGTTCATCCACACTTATTGGCAGGTTCCTTGCAGCTTTAAATCTTGCTGGAAGGTCTTCAAGTTGGCTCCTCCCACCCACCCGGGTGGTAAAACTCTCTGCTTACCCCATGACGCCAGATCTGCCCGCTGGAAGCCAGGTTGTGCGTCGAAGCCGGGGAGGCCGGGTGGGTCGTGTGAATTAACATATACCATTCCTAGAACTCCTGTTACAGGTGAGTAACCTGTATTTCTAGGGACATGGATATGTTGTTCATCCACACTTATTGGCAGACTCCTAGCAGTTCTCCGGGAGGAGGGAGGCAAGGCGCACACCCCCTACTTAGATATAAAGACTGGAGAACCGAGGCCCCGACCAACATCCCGGCGTGACCCAAGGTCGATGTGGAAGGTGAAACGTTAAGGCCTGCTTCCAGGTAGAAGCCCTGCGGATATCTGGAACAGGAGTATCCTCGGAAGCAGCCACCGATGCAGCGGAAGGGCAGGTAAAATGAGCACTTATCCCTCTGGGAGGCTCCATGTCCGCCCACCTATAGCGGAGACCTTTGCAGGTGGTGACCCACCTGCCTATCGTACGCCTGGCTGCAGGTCTGCCAGGTGCGGCTTCAGCGTAGATTACAAACAGCTGGCGAACCTCTCCTGAACTTCAGCCCAACGCTCCCTGGATAGGCGAGCGTTTAAATAGGGTCCCAAAGGAACCTATATACACGGCCTCAGAGGCGTGAATGGGGATGAACCCCGGCAGAGGCAATACCCGGACAGGGAGAAAAACTCGCCACTGCCAACGGAAGGAACTTCGGGTGGGGCGCAGGACAACCATGTCCCTGTGGAAGACCAGATAGCGGGATTCAAAGGAGCGCCTGGAACTCCCCCCTCCTTCTGAATGGCACAGTAGCCCCAAGAAGGTGTTCTTCCACAACAGGTGGGGAACTCGCACCTGTGCAAAGGTTCGAATGGCCTGCCCGTGAGCTAAGCCCATACCAGCGAAGATCCCACAGAATTGGGGATACTCTCCCCGAAGGGGAGGTGTGATCGAGGCCTAGAAAGCGCCAGACCACCTTTTCTGCGCCGACTGCCTTCCAGCCCGCGCCCGGAAGACAGGGTTGACCAACAGAAGCACCCAGAGGGTAGTCGGCCAAAGCCCCGGATCAAAAGAACGGACCACAGATGGTCCGGAATGCTCGCCGTGGGACGGGAGAGGGGCCCCCGCCCTGTCCCAACATCAAATGGAGCGTTCTACCATTTGAAGGCGAAGCTTGTTCTACGACTCGGCAGGACGCCCGAAACATCAAGAACTGCCGAAGACCCAAGGCCTGGCCCTAGCCACACAGGGAACAGGCCTTTAGGTGCAGGGATTGAAGGTCCAGATGGAAAACCTTCCCCTGAAAACAGATCAGGGCCGGGCAGGCTGGAAGCCGCCTCAGGAGCCTGGGGCTGAGACTGAGGAGAGCTGGATACCAGAGCTGGCCAACCAGTCTGGGGCTACCAGCATCGCCTGCGCCTAGTCCCTCCTCGCCTTGCCCGTGGGTGAAGGGAAATGGGGGAGAGGCGTGGAAGAGGCCCGGGGTCCGCGGCCTCGATGGCATCCCCTACAGCAAACCTTGCTGAGGGGGCGGGCATGAGACAGTCTCGGCCTCGCATTCTCCCTGGAGGGAAGGAGGGTGAAGATCCTGTGCTACCTCTGGCAGGGAAGACCACTCGTGAGGTGCAGCCTGTGCCCGGCTTAAGGCATCAGCCAGGGTGCTGGAGGCTCCTGCCAACGAATGTCTAGGAAACCGCTTCCCAGCTGTGCGAAAGATCCAAAATGGAGAACCTCCTTACGAGATGCAAGGGGCTCGTCCGAGCCTGGCAAGGTAGGTAGCACATGGTCGTGGTGTTGTCCACTCGGACTTAAACCACTGGACCCCGCACAAACGGAGCAGGCAGTGCAAGCAAGCGGACCGCCGTGAGCTCCAGCGGGTAGGAAAGATATCGGGACTCCCAAGAGGACCAGAGGCGGAGCACTCTGTATTCCCCTTGATGGGCACCCCAACCCATCCGAGAAGCATCGGTCAGAGCAGACCCTCGACTCGGGGCAGACGAACAGGATGTACTCCTGCAAGAGTTGGAACGGTCCGAAGTAGAGCGTTCCCTAACTCCTGGGCCGTAGTCACGAACTGGTCTGAAAGAACGCAGCACTGTGACCGCAGGCTGGCCCGTCCCCCCCCCCAAGGGGAACGCATGAAACAGACCACGCTGAGCCGGCCGCCACGAGACCCAGGAGGAGCAGGAGGTCCCGGCAGGGCGCGATTGCCCAGTCAGACCTCACCAGGTAAGGGAGGAAGAACCTCAGCCCTGTCCGCCGGAAGCAGAGCTCGGACTCAACAGTCGAGCCTGGTCCCGAAGAAGGATCACCCGCTAAGGCACGAGTTCCAATGTGGCTCCAATAACAGGAGACCCGCCTGAGACCCAGAACTCTGGATCGACCCCTTCCACCTGGAAAACATTAAAGTCAGGCTGCCATCCGGGTTGGGTTACGCACAGGCCCCTCGATGCCGCAGAAAGCTGCTGGGCCGAGACCGAAGAGCCTGGCCTGGAACTCATCAGGAGATCCGCGCTAGGAAAAGGGGGAGTCTCCCCGGAAACGGACGGAATGAGGAGTAAGTGCATCCTGGAGGCCCAGGAACGAAGCCACAAGCCCGCTGTAAGGATGGGAGTCTAAGCCAGAGAGACCATCCAGGCGCGCAGAAGAATAGGGCGCAAGCCACCCGTCTGTATGAGACCAGGGATACCTGGACACGAACCCAGGTCAGAAGGAGGATCCGCAACCTTCCTGATTTCCTCTATTTAGAGGGCCAGGCAAGTCGGTTCAGCAGGCTGACGAAGAGGCTGTGGACCCCAAGATCCCCGTGGGGCAACGGCTCAAGAGGTTGGGACCTGCTCGCAAATCCAAGACAGGGCCTTCCTTCAGCACCTCCGACCCTAAAGGTCCGGGAAGCGGACCAAGTGGAAGAGGTACAGAGCCGTCCCCCCACGGAGGAACCCGGGTAGGGATGACAGGGCCGGGGACAGCGCCCCTTAGCCTGTCACTGAGCAGGCTTGGGGGAGGAAGAGGCCGAGGGAGCTCTCGGACCTTTACCTCCCTGCTTCCTTTTGGAGGAAGACGCTGGTTTGGAGTCAGGCCACCCAGCGCATGCCTGCTGGCCCTCGTGCTGGGCCGGTCGAGCCGCAGGAACCGGGAGGCAAAGGGGCTTACGCAAAGGCTGCTAGCTGCCCTTGTCCATCTGGGCAGGAGTGACCAAGTCCGGAGTGGCATCGGACTTCTCGGACCACTGGAGTGTCCCTCCACTCCAGGGCCGAAAAGGTCAGTCCCCAAGAAGGGGATGTCCGCCAACTCGTGCTGGGTTTCCAAAGAGAAGGAGGATAACCTCTGCCACGCCCTGCAGAGCATGGCCACCGTGGCCGCCACCGATCGGGCACAGGAGTCGCCCAGATCCAGAGCCGTCTAGAGCTGCTGTTTCGCCTCCGCCCTACCCTGGTCCTGCACCCGCAGGACCGTGGTCCGCAGGGAGATGAGGGAGGACCTCATCCCGGGAGCCCAAGAGGGCATGGGAGAAATGTGCCATCAGTGCAGCCGAGCTGGCCTGAAGGAGGCCTAGGGAGGACGCAGCGTAAACCTTGCGCCTGACATAGTCCATCCTTTTGGACTCCTTGTCAGGGGGCCTATCCACATCCCTAGCATTTCGAGAACATTGGAAAACATTGTCGGTAACTGCCCACTCAGACGAGGGGTGTTCCGAGAAACCGGGCAGAGAACAGACAGGGACAGAGTACTTCCTGGCCAATGGCGCAGGGCAGGAAGTAGGCCACCACCAGAGCTCCAAGGCTGGGCCCACAATTGCCTCAGCCACAGGGAAGGCCTCAGAGGGTGAACCCCCTCGGTCTAGAATCTCCGTAAGGGGCCCGTTTGGAAACGGGCTCGAGCTGCATCCCGGTGAAATCTGAGATGAGCTGGAGCAGACCCATAAAGGACGATGGGCTGTCAGCCGCGGAATGTTCCGGAGAAGACCCAGGGTCCTCCCTGCTAGGGAACACAGAGGAGTCCCTTTCGAGCTCCGAGGGGTCTGCGAAAAGCTGCCGCAGGCCCGATTCACTCTTCGTCCGCTGAGGGCGGGCGGGCGTGAGAGGAACAGATAACCTGTGGGACAGGTCATGACCCGGCCTGGGTTCCACCGAGGAAGGTGGGGCAGCAGGGATCGGACGAGCAACCGGCCCCGGAGAGGGCACCTCGACTGCCTCGAGCGGCTGCGACCGACCGGGCAGCAGCTGCTTACTAGCCGGGGAATGAATCGGGGTAGATTGATTCCCGGACAACAGCTGCTGTCACATAAATTCCTAGTAACGTCGACGCCAACGGCATCGAAGCCACTCCTTATCCGAGGAAGGGGACGAGGAAGAACGGCAATGCCACTTGACTCTGTGCCCCGACCGAGAACGCCGAGGTCGGCGTGAGCGGCTAGACCGACAGGAGGACCGAGACAGAGACCCGAATCCTCGGAGAAACAGAGGGCGCGCCCGCTCCTCGTTCGGCTCGGAAGAAAGGGCCAAGGTCTGTCGACCCGAAGGTACAGGCACAACCTCAGCCTCCGCCGGGGGAAACCGGCGAAGGGATGGCGGCTCCAGCAGAAGACAGCCCAGATGACGGGTCGAGAGACTCGACGTCGACAGGAGTCCTAGCCGACTGACCTGACGGGAACACCGTGAGGCCAACGGTCAGAGATGCATCCTCGATCGAAGTCGATCGTCGACCGGCAGGGGAGGCGGAACTCTCCTGCTCCCTCCGGCGAAGGGACTTAGCCTGCGACTCCTTGGACTTGGGCCGAGGGGCAAGTACCGAAGGTCCCTCTCCCTTCGAGGAAAGGGACTGACGAAGCTCCTTGAACGAAGCTGCATGAGGAGAACTCAAGGAGAGCGGGATAAGTGCCACGACCAAGGAAGAAGCAACCGCCCCCTTCCCGGAGGGAGGAAGATCGAGCTGCTCAGCCGAGGCCTCCGACGCAGACACTGCCCGACGAGTCTCCGAGGAATCTTCCGGAGCAGGAAAAATTTCTGGTCGCCCGAGCCCTGCGATCCTCCAGAGAGCTGGTCGAACGGGCACAACAAAAATCACAAAGTTGAGGATCATGATCCAAGTCATGGCAGTAAACGCACGTGGAGTGCGGGTCTTTTCTGGAGGAAAAAGCCGGGCGCCTCCGCGAGCCAGAAAACGAATGAGCCATCGCCGCAGCGAAGAAGAAGATGATGATCGAAGTTTCAAAAAACTTCCAAATGAATTCGAAGACCAAAATTTCCAGGAACCAGTCGAAAACGCAGAGCGCTAAGGAAGGAACCTGAGCTTCCAAGCGGTAAGGAAGATCTGGAGTCATGGGGCGGAGCCAAGAGTTTTACCACCCGGGTGGGTGGGAGGAGCCCGTTTAAAGACCTTCCGGCAAGATTTAAAGCGGCAAGGAACCTGCCAATAAGTGTGGATGAACAACATATCCATGTCCCTAGAACTGGGGATTCTGGTCCCTCCTTATGTACTATGTCTGACGTCGGGGGCGGGACCGACATCGGTTGCAGTCCCCGCTGAAGACTGCTAGCTAGAAGATTTCCGTGGGGTCCTGACACCTGCTGGCTTCAGTCCTAATAGTGTAACCTGCTGCAAGAGCTGCATCTCGAAGTAAGATCTGCTAATCTTCTCCCTGGAAAGAGAACCATAGGTAGCGATGATGGGCCCTGAAGATAAGTAGGCATTCTGCATATCTGGAGCGCAGAGCCACTGACCCATGTGCAGGAGGGTCAGCACCCAGGACCGTTTGTACTCCATGTATAGGCTCAAATTGCTTAGGTCCAGAATGGGATGCAGATCTCCTGTCTTTCTGGCGACCAGGAAGAAGTGGGAGTAATACCCCTTTCCTACCTGGTGCGCTGGAACAGGTTCTATTGCTCTTTTCTGTGATACAGCCCGAATTTCCTCTCTGAGAGGAAGAATGTGGGCCCTCATGTAATGAGTGGGCCTGAGGCCTGTCTGGAGGTTTCTAGGGAAATTCCAGGATATGGCCATGCTCTATGAGCCAAAGGACCCATGAGTCATCACTGCCCGCCACCATTGCAGTTGACAAGCAAACCTCCCGCCTACCTGCTCCTCTATCAAGTTTTGGGGGAAGGAAGGAATGGCAAGTCAAGCAAGTGACGGGGATTGGCAAAAGCTGCACCTGAAGCTCTCTGGGACTTTTGGGGCGCCAAGCGGACTGTGCCCTACCTTTTTTTTTTTTTTTTTTTTTTTTAACATCGGGCCGCCTGCTGTTGCCAGCTGCCACCATTTGGCTTGGCGCCAAAATGGCTTCTTTTGCTGACACTTTGGGTGGTATGTAGTCTGTACTGACCGAACTGCTGTGCCTTTATCTTGAAGGGTGGTAATGATGTCTTGTGCATCCCCATCGAACAGGACACAGCCCCTGAAAGATTGATCTTGGATTGCATTCCGCACATCCTGTGCCAAACCAGATACCCTCAGCCAAGAGAAACTATGGAGGCAGACAGCTGTTGCAACCCCTCTAGCAGAAGTCTACTGCATCGTAAGTGGCTCTCAGCAAATGCCTGCGGCCACTTTTCCTGAATACATCGAATCCACCAACAGGGATTTCTAATCCGAATCTAGGAGTGCCTGAATGGCTGGTTATAGCTGAGCAAATAAGGATTTCTGGTAAACCAGCATGTGCCCGACGTAGTTAAGAGCCCTCATGGCCAGAGTGGAGGAGGAACAAAACTTCCAACCAAACTGGTCCAGCTGCCGGGACTCCTTGTGAGGAGGGGAGGTGCTCATGTGCCAGGGCTTAGAAGACAGGTCGTGAGCAGCTACTATAAAGACTTAATCGGCCATGGCTTGTGCGCTGAGGTGGTCTTTCCCCCTTTGGGATATGGTGTGTGCTGTTTGCTTGCTTGACCACCGCTGGAATGGAGGCGGCCATCATCCAGATCGTTGATGCAAGGTACTCATGGGGTGCGAGCCAGGGTGGGTTAAGGACTGGGTAAGGATTGGGGCCGCCTCCTGCATGTCCAGGTGTTCTGAAAGGCGCTGCATTTTGGATCCTGGGCATCCGACTTCCAGTCATACACCACCGCAATATTTCTGTGGAGGTCTGCAAATGAAGGATCCTCTGGGGGGTGACTTGGGGATTCTATGACCTGGGGTCCCCTATAGGCGGGGATTCAGAAACTCAACCCCAACAACTCTGAAGACTCAGTCTGAATCCTGGTCTGAGTCGCAAGATTCCTGGGGTTCAGGCACTGGTTTGCCTGAGGGCCCGTCCGACATCGGAGCCTTCAAAGGGGTCGGCGTCAGCTGAGGCAGTGAAACCCATCTTGGCTGCTGAACGACAGAGCTCTTAGTGAACTCTCTGGGAGGCTGACGGCTATCCAACTCCGTTACCGCTGGGCCTTGGTCTTCTACCACCACGACTGTAAAATGCACAGGAAGTTGAGGAAGAGGCTGGTAAACCGGAGGATAATGCGGGAAACCAGTCGTTATGGAAATGCAAAGACATGTATCCTGATTGAGGGTAGGCTGGAGCATACCCTGGTGTATGAAAATCTGATGGGTGGGTAACCCGGATGGGTTATATGCCCAGTGCCCGAGGCATTGGATATCACGACAGTGAGAACACTGAAGGAGGTCCCGACAGAGGGTATCCTGATGGGAGAAATGCTGACAGAGAGCACTACAGAGACAAACCTGGAGGGCCAGAAGATGGGGCCAAAGGCTCTGACTGAGGCCCTTGCGGAACGCTGAACCCTGATGGTCCTGGTAGGATTAGGTCCGGGGGGCAGGTGTCAGTGACACAACAGCCCCTGATGGAAGACTAGGTAGCTGTGACCCATCTGGTATGTTGCAAGCTATTGCCAGGTCCGTAGGTGTATCTGGATCACCTGACGGAAGCTCAATTCCCGTCCCTTGACAGACAGGCGAGAGAGGGGGGACCACAGCCAGTGGAGTGAAGGAGACCCAATGGGGACAACCCCCTGGGGATAGCTGAGGTAACACCGGACGAATGCAGAGGTCCTTTGGATGAGGGTACGGACGGGTGTAGACTATGGCAGCAAGGTGCTGGAGACCCCCAGTCGTCTCCTGATTAAAGGCAGTCTGGCATCAGAGGCCGTCTAAGAGGGGTCTCTGGTGAGGATTCCCTCGGTAAAGCCGGAGGCGGTAGACCTCAAGGGCTAGGGGATTGCTCTCCTGGTCTAAGCAGCAGATCCCCTTTTATGGTATTCCACCATGAATTAAACAAAGCTCCTACCTCTGTCAGACGACAGGCTGTGCAGGCGGCGGGGTAGGGACAATTGGGGCCCCTGGCAGCGGCCACAGCAGTAGTCATGCGATCCGCCGGCTTCTTGCTATCAGGTGTTGGAGCCAGTGGTACCATTTCTCCTAGGGTAGTGTCCCCCAGGGGTCGGACGTCCAGCTCTTTAGGAGGAGGCAGGGACAAAGGGTTCGAACTTTGCTAGAGACTCAGGCGCCTGGTCCTCAGACATGTGATCCATCGCCTGGTCAGACACCTGGTCCTTGAGAGCAAACAGATGTTCCGGAGGGGAGTCTGGTCTGGTTCTGAGGCTGAATCAGAAGGCCGGAGGCCTGGCGTCCTCCTGAAGTGGTCAACGCCCAGTCACGAGGCAGCAGGTGCTTCTGATGACGCTCTGATTCCTGCCGTCTGGTGGTGTCGCCAGAGCCCTTTGACCTGTCAAATGACGGAGATCATGTGGGCAGCAGACTCCGGCCTGCCACCGGAAGACGACGTGCCCCTGTCTGGCCTGGATACTAGCGACTGCGTGTGGGTCTTTAAAGCCAGGGATACATGGCTGGCCAAATGTCCATGCCCAGAACATTCCCTGTCATGCGAATGGGAAGAGGCGCGAGTCTTCTTCACTGTAACCCTGGGAGGAGTCAAAGGGCAGGGGAAGAGAGAAACAGATGCCGACCTCCCACCGGAGGCAGAGGACGTAGAGGTCTTGTGGAGGGACCTGGGCCAGAAGAAAAAATTACTCACCTTAGTAATTGCTTTTCTTCTCATGGAGTCTTGCTATATTATAACATTAGCAGTCAGCCACTGCAGCTGAACTGCCCCGGAGAGGAAGGAGTTAACTCCAGAGGATCTGGAGTTCTACAGCGTGAGGGCGCTGTGCCCAAAGCTTTATCTGGCAGTTTCAAATGAAACTGTCAGATTTTTACAAGCTAACATCAAAGAACAGAAAGTCTGTGTGAAAACTACACTAGCCCATGGCTACCTACTAGTAGTAGTAAAACAATATAAACAACAAAGAAACACCCAGAACCATAATAACAAAATTGATGGTATTATGGTTCGTTTAACACCCTTGACAAGCACATTATGAACCCCCTTCCCCAAGACTCAAGTCCAGGAAGGGGCAATATAAATAACCTAAATGAAAGCAACCAGATCCCTAACCCAAAGGAAAGAGGGTAAAGGGATAACTACAATGGCATGACAGTGCTTGCACCACTGCCACCCCTACCCAAGTAGAGGTTCTGAGAGGGGCAGGAGGGAGGGTGAAAGGATATAGCAAGACTTCCATGAAAGAAAACAATTACTAAGGTGAGTAATTTTTCTTCAAACACCATGAAGTCTTGCTATATTATAACATTACAGATTACACAGCAGTACCTCCATGGAGGAGGGTCAGGAACCTACTTAGGAAATAGGCTCTGAAGCACAGCTGTGCCAAACCGAGCATCTCTCCTGGACTGGACATCCAGGGAATAATGCTTGGTAAAGGTGTGAACTGTCTTCCAGGTAGCAGCTTGACAAATCTCCAGAATGGGAATGTCCCAGCAGCCGCTAGAGACGCAGCTGTACCCCTGGTGGAGTGGGCCTCAATCCTGAGGGGGTACTCTACCTAGTTTCTGATAACAGAATTGGATACAAGAAACAATCCACCTTGCAATTGTTCTCTTAGTGGCAGGTTTTTGCCAACCTCGCCATAGGTAAGAAACAGTTGGAGGGATTCAACCTATGACCTCTGGTGCGCTCTAAATAGTAGCTTAAGGCTCTTTTGACATCCAAGCTGTGCAGTCTCCTCTCACCTGAGGAAGAATGCTCAGTGAAAATACTGGGAGAGATAGATTGATTCAGGTGGAAATCAGAAACCACCTTAGGCAAAACTTTCATTAGTCCTAAGGACTACCTTATCTCTGTGGAAAGAGATAAAATCTTCTTCCACTGACCGGCCTGTAACTCACTTATGCGCCTGGCAGAGGTGATAGCTACAGGAAACGGTTTTCCAGTTAAATACTTGAGCTCTGCTGAAGACAGAGGCTCAAAGGGGGGTTGCATTAACTGAGCAATGCAAATATTCACGTCCCAGGCTGGAGCTGGTTCCCGAAAAGGAGGGTTAGTAAGAAGTAACCCTTTAAAAAACTTGGAGAACACAGGGTGAGAAGAAAGGGAGGCAGGCTTCCTGCTGACACAAAAGCAGAGACAGTTGCCAGATGAACCTTCAGGGTAGCTGGTCTAAGGCCTAGGGAATTCAGATGGACCAAATATTCCAGAAGAATGGGAAGATCAGCAGATTCTGGGATAATCTGCCTCTCAGAGCACCAGACGGAAAACCTCTTCCACTTAGAATTATAAGTGGCCTAGTGTGGAAGGCTTCCTAGAAGCCTTTAAAATATCCATGACACCTTGAGAAAGGTGTAAGTCAGCAATTCTAGCTCCTCAAGAACCAAGCCTTGAGGTGGAGGATTGAGGTCCGATACCACACTCTCCCTGTGCACAGGCCAGTAAGTCGTGGACTCTGGGTAGGCTCAGGGCAGAGTGGACTGCCAAGGACAGAAGCAGAGGGTACCAGGGCTGTCTGGCCCAATCTGGGGCAATCAGAATCACTCTGCAAGGTTGAGATCTGATTTTTACTAGTACCCTGAAAAGAAGAGGAAAGGGAGGAAAGGCATACAGGAACTTCCCTTTCCAATCCAACAGAAAGGCGTCCAGAGGGACTGAGCCCAGTACTGGAGGCCTGCAACAGAAAAGAGGAAGTTGATGGTTGTCTGGGGCTGCGAAAAGATCTATCTGAGAGTGCCCCATCTGGCAAACGGACCCCAGCACTTGTGGATTCAGAGCCCATTCGTGATGGCCCTGAGAAATTCTGCTGAGGGCGCCCCGCCAGACATTGTCCTTCCTGGGAGGTGAACCGCTATCAGGGAGGTGTTCAGGAGTAGGCCAGAGACCACAACTTCATTGATTCGTGCACAAGGCTGAAGACCGAGTGCCCCTTGCTTGTTGATGTACCACATTGTGGTGGTATTGTCTGTCCTGACTTGAACCACTTTGTTCTGGACAGAATCTGAAAACACCGAAGAGCTAAAAAGACAGCTCTGAGTTCCAACAGATTGATGTGGAGCAGAGATTCCGAGAGACCACCCCTGGGTGGCAAGATCGCCCAGGTGAGCCCCCACCCTAACAGGGAGGCATCCGTGGTGAGGGTGAGGAGTGAGAAATGGGAATGAAGGGAACCCCCTGTCTTAAATTGCTCTGGACCTGCCACCAGTGGAGGGCTAGGATCAGAGTTTGAGTAACTGGAACCAACTTGGTAAGGGGGTCCTTCCTTTGAGACCAATAGGCCCTCAAATGGAACTGAATGTCCCTCATCTGGAATCTTGCTCCCTGCACGACAGCTGTGGAAGCAGCCATGTGCCCAAGGAGTTGCAGAAAATGCCTTGCTGGTCGAGAGACCCGCAGGGTAAAGGAGGATGCCAGGGCGATGAGTCTGTCCACCCTTTCCGAGGGAAGAAAAGCCCTGGCTAACCTTGTGTTCAATTCTCGCGCCTATGAAAGTTAGGACCTGAACCGGTTCCAGAACTGACTTTGGTAAGTTTAGCAGGAATCCCAGGAAGTGAGAAGCTGCTGGGTGACTTGCAAATGGGTTTCACCTGACCTGGAGACTGACCCACAATGAGCCAGTCGTCCAGGTGGGAACACAGCAACCCTTGCCTTCTTAAGTGAGCCACTACTACAGCAAGACATTTTGTGAATACCCTTGGGCGCAGAGGTCAGGCCGAAGGGCATTGCCCTGAACTGGTAGTGGCCTGAGGCAGTTCGAACCTGAGGTACTTGGGTGAGAAGGCCTGATCAGAACATGAAAATAGGCATCCTTGAGGTCCAGGAAGCTAGCCAGTCCCCTGGCCTTAGGGAAGGCAATATCATTGCCAGAGTCAACATTTTGAACTTTGGTTTCAAAAGATGCTTGTTCAGGTACTCTTAAATCTAGAATGGGCCTCATTCTCCTGTCTTTTTGGGTAAGAAAGTATCAATAAAGCCCTGCCCTGATGGCAAGGAGGAACCCTTTCCACTGCTTTGCAGTCCAGAAGAGAAGAAACCTCTGCTTCCAAAGCAAGGGCTTCTGAAGGATTGCGAGGTGGAAAATGTCTGACTCTCATCTTTGGAAAGTGTTTGAAGCTGAGAACCAGACCCTGGCCTATTACCTCCAGAACCCATCTGTCCGTGAGTTAGGGACAGCCAGTTCCGCTGAAATAGGCCAACCTGCCCCCACTGGTACAGGAGAATCGGCCCTAGGCACCCCATCAGGGTGCCTGCTTAGCAGCAGCCTTAGGTTGAGGGAGGGGACGGTCTGCTTGTGCCTCGCCTACCCCTGCTCTGAAGAAACCCTCCAAGCAGACAGCAGAGGAGGCTTGAAATTGGTAAAAGGCCTGAAAAGGCCTGCCTCATTTCTGGGAGCATGCCTTTGTGGCATGGCATGCTTCTCCTTAGCCTGGGCACTTTTGTAGGTAGTTCTGTATTCATCCATCTTTTTCATATAGTTTTCTGTTTGCTCCCCAAACAGAGAATTTCCCACTACAGGAAAATCCATAGCCTTTGACTGGGTATCTTGGGACAGATTAGTGCATCTGAGCCATGCCAACCCTATGGAAAGCTACAGAAGTGGCCATGACCCTAGAGGAAACATCATTAACATCAACAGCAGTATGAAATTGAACTTTAGAGGCTTCAATGCCATCAGCAGCCACCTGTTCCAACTCACTAGCCAGCTGGCCATGGGCCTGCTTGGCTAACTGCAATACTGTGTCCCACCTAGATTTCTGATATCTAGCCACATAAGCCATATAATTTGCCTGCCTGAGTCCCAAAGAAGCTGCCATATACTGTTTCTTCGCCATGGCATCAATCTTCCTGGAATCCTTATCAGGAGGATGTGAGGCCAGAGGAATATTAGCCTTGTCACAGGCTGCAGCTTGTACCACACCTACATGACTACACTGTTCAGTAAGGAAGTCTGTATCCGAGCCTGACAAAGTATACCTTCTGTCCATTTTTTTATCTACAGGAGGGACAGAATGAGGATTTTTTAAAATCTTTGTTGTTTGCTTCCTAAATGACTTATGCAAAGGAATAGACAACCTCCTAGACTCTGGAATATCCATCATTTCCACATAATCAGGCTCCTCTTGCTCATCCACAGCCTCCTCTAAAGGAAGCTGGAGGGTTTCTGCAACCTTTTGTAAAAAATAAAGAAAGAAGGACTCGGACAGAATAGGAGGAGATTCTAAAGGTCTGTCTGGAGAAATGTCCGGTTCAATGGGCACGTCAGACCCCCCTAGCCACATATATTTGATCAAATTCCTCCTCCCCCTCCTGTGGTTCATAAAAATCCTCAACTTCAAAATCCTGAACCACTGGGACTGAACGAACCAACCTTTTTACCAACTGTTGGTGGTTCTACAGATCCCTGAGACAGTGACTGGACAATCTGAATGGCTTTAGCTATCTCTACAGCAGTTGGAGACACAATTTTGGACCCCACTGATTTCCTTGTCTTTTTACTCGGGACTGGTTCCTCTGAGCCAGCCTTCCTTTTGCCCGAGGAAGTCTCGCCCTGGTCAGAGGGCACTCCCTCTGGTCCAGTGGGTACTGGACCGGGCTGGCCATCCGGGTCAGCGGACTTTTTGGCCTCTCGTTCCCTGAGCCGGCCCAATCTCTTTTCCAGGGTGGCTGCAGGGAAATTTTTACACACCTGGCAGTCTGACAGGAGGTGGTCAGCCCCCCAGACAATAAACACAAGTGGTGTGTGGGTCAGCCTTGGCAAAGGCCTCCCCACAGACATCACAGTGTTGAAACCCAGTGGGCCTGGTTTTTCTTTTGGGTTTCTCAGACATAATGCCAGCATAACCAAAACTTGCCCTTTTGATGGCAGTGCCAGGCAAGACACCCTTATCGGTTCCTAACCGTGTCACGGGTATTTGAAAAAAACGTTATAATTCTGTTTTTTTTAGAACCGATAAGAACCGGGAACCGCACTCTAAAACCCACTGTACACTTTTAAATGTAGAAATAAAGCATCGGTTCAAACCGAACCGATAATTAATTTTCCACACAGACTTAAAATTTAGTACTTACGGTTACCAGATAGAGCTTTAAAACCGAAATGCGGTAAAATAATGACTTTGCCGGTTCAAATGAACCGAAAATACTCGCTGAACCGAGAATGAACCGAGCTGAAGGAGCTGATCTCGAGCGACTGTTCAGTGAAGCGGAGTAAAGAATCTGACAGTTTCATTTGAAACTGCCAGATAGAGCTTTGGGCACAGCGCCCTCGCGCTGTAGAACTCCAGATCCTCTGGAGTTAACTCCTTCCTCTCTGGGGCAGTTCAGCTGCAGTGGCTGACTGCTAATGTTATAATATAGCAAGACTTCATGGTGTTTGAATTCTCATTAGGCTCCATCATTGTCCCTGTGATGGTGCTTCCCGCCCGATTTCTTCGATCTGGGGGAGAAATCCCTGGCTGCAAAGAAGAACTGTGTCAGGAATGCGTCCTCCGCATTGCAGCCACTTGCAGTTCCAGGAAAATATGCTTTTAATGTCTCGAGGTGGCGGATTCTAGTTTCTTATTAAACTTCTGGCAACGTGGGCAGTCATCTGGCATGTGGCCTGGACCTAGGCAGATAACGCAGGCTAAATGGAGATCTCTACACAAGATCTGCTTGCCGCAGGCGCACTGAAGACTTCTACCGCTGTGTGGATAAAGAACACCTGTACAAAATGAGAAAAACCGCGAGGAGAAAAACGCTAATGAACGGCACTCCGCGGTGCAAGGGGACCACCCCTTATACCACAAGGACATCAGGGTGGGGCCGACGTCAGGGGGCATTCCCCCACTTTGGACTGCTAACTAAAAAATTTTCCATGAGGTCCTAGTGCCTCGCGGCAAAGTCCTAATGGTGTTATCTGCTGCAAAGCCTCTCTCTCAAAGATCCAGAGATCCCAGGGAGATGCCCACAGGAAAGGTCTAGACATCTGGTCCTGGTCGAACATGTGCAAGGCCCGTCTCCCCTCTCAACACTGACATCAGATGACGCCCACCTCAAGGAGCGGTTCTCAATGGTATGGCAGTCCATAGACAAGGCATTGCATACATCTATATCATGCTCTGGTCCAAGACAGGATGCACAGGCCTTATGCCAGTCTGGAACAGCCAACTACTTCCTCACAGCAGCATCAATGCATTCTGGGTGGCTGACTTTCAAAGACTTGGAACCCCCCCCTTGATTTCAGCATCTCAGTAAAAATGACAGGCAGCATTTCCAAATACAAATTTTGGTGACAGTTAAAATAAGTGGTAATGAGGAAAACAGGTACTGTGCTCCAACAGTGTGCACTCGGCAGCGGGAACAACAGAACTAAGGTTAATGAGGGAGCTACCAATGGATATTGGTTGGCACACGGCACAATGTGGAGGAGTGTGCAGGTGTCATACCTGGTACCTGTGGCCAGCCCCCTGGCAAAAGCTAGATTGCACGGGGTTTTTAATAACTCCGGCCCAGACCCATAAGTAGGTATCTGTGATGAACAGATTATTGGAAAATCTCCCTACCTTCCACAGATTTGGATGTCCCAAAAAGAGGCACAAGGGTAAGGCCTAAGAACCATCTTCCACACACACAAGTGGGGCCTACCTCCAAAGGGTGGGAACTGGACGACTCCATCTTAATGCGCGGTTCTCTAAGGTATGTCAGTCCATGGTGAAGAAGACATCACAAGCATCCACACCATGCTCCAGTCCCAAGGCAGACTGAATAAGTCGGATGCCGGTCTAATATATTCACAAGTTTCCCACAGGGGCCAAAACACATTATGGATAGTTGTCAGACTCCCTTTTTCAAAGCAGCCCTTTTCTGCGGGTTCGCGGTGGAAAAACAAATGGATGGCACCATGAAAGGAAAAAATGGCATGGTGACGTAGATAGAAACTTCAGCTGCAAAGAGGCAAACTCAGACGAGGCTGCCACAGTGCACACACGACGGCAAAACAGACTGGTGAGGGACCCAGCAATGGTTATTGGCTACTCGCAGCACTGTGTGGATGGTGTGTAAGCACCTTGAAAGCCCACTGGCCAAAAGATTTGCTCCCTCAGGGACCTAGTGCCTCCAGCCCAGACGAATAAATGTTAATCAGTTGTGAAGATTGATTCTTTAAAGATCTCTATTTACACTCAATGACACTGGCGAAGAAAAAGGGAAATCACTGTAGCACTCAGATACCCCAAGCCCATTCCCCAATTGGTAAAGTACAGTTACGTAAAAACTTACCGTAACAGTAGATCTTCGACAGGAGCTCTTGCAGCAGGCTATAACCTTCAGGACTATGCCGCAGCCACTAGGACCATCTGGAAAACTTCTCAGCCAACAATATACAGCAGGGACCGCCCCCAATGCCGGCCCAGACGTCAGGCCTGGTACAAAAGGGGGTGGACCTCAGTTCTCCCGCCAAGGCCCGCAACAAGACCTGACAAAAGAGGGAGACGAAGCGAATATAGGAGATGTAAATGAAAATGGATTTGCATACCTCGAGGGAAGGCAGGTGGGAAAGTAACGCATGCTGCAAGAGCTCCTCTCTCGAAGATCTACTGTTACGCCACGCTTTTACGTAACTGCACTATCTACTGAGTGGAGCTCTTGCAGCAAGCTATAACCTTCAGGACTGAATACCAAGCAGTCCACGCCAAAGAAGTAGATGATCCCAGGAGGTGGAATATGCTGACTCCAGAGGCCTCAGGACAGAAGTCCTTGTAAAACAGACAAGCCAAAGTTAGCTTGGCATCTGGAGACGATATCCAAGCTGTAATGCTTGACAAAGGTATGCACAGAGTTCCAGGTAGCGGCCACACATATGTCCCTGATAGACGCATTTCTCAGAGTGGTGAATGAAGCAGACGCTCAGCTGGTGGAGTAACCCCTAACTGGGCCTGGTAGGGGCATCTTGCGTTTCTCCCAAGGCCCCTCGAATTCTGCGGTTCTGCAATTGTGGAATTTGCATAATGCCGTAGAATATGAATATATATATATATATATATATATATATATATACATATATATACACACACACACACACACACACATAGTGCCGCAGAATTCATTGTTTTTGGTGAATTTTCATATAAATATACTACTTTTTCCATAGTGTCAGGCTTTCTTTCCCACCTCGTTTGTCCTGAAACCCCTCTATGCTCAGCATATGATGTCATCGATGACATCACATCATATTTAGCAAATGACAGGACTGCATTCTGCCAGAGAAATGAATAAATCATGCCGCAGAAATCAGAAAATGCTGCCGAAGAAGTCAAGGAGCCCTGCCGCAGAAATCAGAAAATTCTGCCGCAGAACACCAGGGGCCCTGCTTCATAGCAGAAGGAAACGCAGTGGACTATCCACTGATATAGTCTACTTGGCCACCGGTTTACCCAAGCATTGTGGCGCAAAGGCCACAAACAGTTGTTCCGATTGACGGTGTGCAGCCATCCGCTTGAGGTAATACCTCAAAGTCCTGTGGACATCCAGTGTGTGAAGTAGAGCTTCCCCTCTATTGGATGGGGAAAGAAAATAAACTGGAAGGTCAACTGACTGGTTGAGGATCAACTCCGAGACCACTTTCCGAAGAAACTAAGGATTTGTTCTAAGGGAAACCATTTCCCTGTGGAAAATCAAATCCGGTTCTGTACACATCAGAGCCTGAAGCTCGGAACCTCTTCAAGCTGAAGTAATGGCAACTAAAAAACAAACCTTCAAAGAAAGGTAACAGCTCACAATCCGCTGCCGGTTCAAATGGAGGGAGGGTGAGCTTCTCCAACACATGAAGGAGATCCCAGGGTAGGATAGGGCCCCGAATGGGAGGTTTCGTATGCAAAATTCCTCTTAGAAAGGTGCGGGCAACATCCAATGTGCCAACGCCCTATCTCCAATGACAGCATGATAGGCAGAGACAGCCCACATATGCACCTTGACAGAGGAGTAACTCAGGCATTTTGAAACAAGGAGAGGAGATACTGCAACGCTGAGTTCACTGGGCAAGTGATGGGGTCCAAATGCTGTGATGAGGCCCATAGACAAAAACGCTTCCACTTCATAGCGTAGGCGGAGCGGGTGATGGGCTTCTCGCCGAAACAAGGACTGCTGCCACTTCCGGGGAAACCCCCATCTCTGTGCTGAGCTACGTCTGAAGGAGCCAAGCATGTAGGTGTAAGGACCAAAGGTCCAGATGGACCAGCGACCCCTGTTCCTGGAACAGCAACTACAAGCATATGGGCAGCAGAACTGGAGGCTCCGTGGATAACCGCTGCAGGAGTGGGAACCAAATCTGCCGAGGCCATCTGGGGGAGACGAGAATCATTCGGGCCCCTTCCGCCTGTAACTTCAGTAGGGGACTCTGAATGAGAGGGAAGGACGGGAAGGCATAGAGAAACCTCCCTGCCCAGCAAAGGGATAACGCGTCTGGCCAGAAAACTCCAGGCGCGTGCTCTCGCGAGCAAAACATTGGCAGTTTGGCATTGCATGGTGACACAAAGAAGTCCAGCTCTGGATGACCCCATTTGTCGAAGAGCTGATCTGCCACAGATTGTAGCAGCTTCCACTCGTGTACTCTCGATCGAGCCCTGCTTAGGCTGTCGGCAAGATTGTTGAGGACTCCTGGAACGTGCACTGCGGACAGCAGAATGTGCCGCTGCAGCGCTCAGTACCAGACACACATCGCCTCCCTGCAAAGAGGATACAAACGAGTACCCCCTTGCTTGTTGATGTAGAAGACGACCACCATATTGTCTGAACCAGAAGAGAGCCAGGCACCAGGTCCTCTTGAAAGCCCTGTAAGGCATAGAGAACCGCTCACATCTCCAGTACATTGATGTGAAGGGATCGCTCCTCGGATAACCAAACTCCATGTGTTTGATAAGCACCCAGGTGCAACCCCCACCCCAGGTCTGATGCATCTGTTGTAAGAGTCTGACCTGGTGGCTCCGGACAAAAGCTGACTCCTTTCTCCAAGTTCTGGGGGTTCATCCACTAAAGCAAAGTTCTCCTGACTGGCTCGGTGATCATGACCATGAAGCCTAGATCGTCGTAGCCTTGGTCCCACTGTACCCAGAGCATCCATTGTGGGATCCGCATGTGGAGGCGTGTCAAGGGAGTGACCGGAATGGCTGCTGTCATGTGCCCCAGAAGCCTGAGGAATTTCTGTGCTGGAACTTGAATTATTGAGATCCCTCCGGCGATCGCCCCTGTCCTGGGGCAGAAAGGCCATGCCCTGGATGGAATCCAGTACCGCTCCAGTGAAGACTAACTTTTGACTGGGCTCAGAGGACGATTTCTGCAGATTCAGGGTGATCCCCAGCTCTCAGAATAGAGTATAGGTGTCTCAAAGGGCATGAAGTAAGCCTGCCCTAGACAGGGCTGTAAGTAGCCAATCATCTGGGTATGGGAAAACGTAGTGCCCCATGCGCCTTAGAGTCGTAGCCAGAACTGCCAAGCATTTTGTAAAGACTCGCGGAGTGGAAGAGAGGCTGAATGGAAGAATTGAATTGGTAGTGCTCCCCCTGGAAATGGAACCTCAGAAACTTCCTGGGGGGAGGGAAGACCCCGATATGCATATATGCATCTTGCATGTCTAGGGAGCAGAGCCAATCCCCTCAGTGCAACAGAGGAAGAAGACCCAGGAGGGTTACGATCCTGAACCTTTTGTACTCTATAGAGATTTAGAGAGCTGAGGTCCAGAATGGGACGAAGATCCTGTGTCTTTTTTGGGACCAGGAAGAAAAGGGAGTAAAACCCTCTTCCCCGCTGAGGCCAGACTATCTCTATTGCGCTTTTCTGCAAGAGGGTCTGAATCTCTCCTATTAGTGGGATGTGAGAAGGAGGATAGTGGGAGTGCCTTGGCAGAGTATTTGGGGGAACTCCGTAAACTCCAGCGTGTGTCCTCTCCTGATGATATCTAGGACCCACTGGTTCGCAGTAATCGACTTCCACCCTTTGAGATGAAGGGAGAAGCAGCCCGCGACAGTCTCCCCTGGGTTTTTCTGAAGAAGGGAGGGCGGAAGGGAGTCATTGGGATAAGCCAGGTGTAGGCAGAGAGGCCTGGGAGGACCTGGGCCCTCAATTAGGAGCTCCCCCAGGCTGCTTGTTAATGGATCTCCTACAGAAGCCGCATCTCTGCCTCTGCTGGTTACCACAGGCATGACCTTGGCAACCTGAGGACTTGCGAAATGGCCACTTGCATGGTCTTCGCTGGTCACCGCGGTACATCTGGCGGACCAACCAGAAAGACTTTCTCCTGACTCCTGGAGACAAGAAATCAAAGCTTCCATCTCCTGCCCAAAAAGCACGGTACCCTTAAAGGGTACGTCCTTGAAACCGGCCTGCAGATTCTGATGAAAGCTCGAGACTCTCAACCAGGCGTGGTGCCATAGGCACACCAAGAAGCAGCTGCCCTGGCTGCCGTATCTGCGGCATCATGAGGCTCTCAGGACATGGGAGCCAAGTCTGAGCAAGACTAAAATATCCAGAAGCTCTGTCTTCTGATCCAAGTCTGGAATGGCCTTCAAAACCTCTTGCCCTTGTTCCCATAGCACATTCTGGTACTGGACCATATGCGTCAAGAAATTGAGGGATCGTATGGAGCAGGTGGACGCAGAATAAACCTTCTTGCCCACTTGGTCCAAATACTGAGACTTCGAGTCGGGAGGCTCTGAGCTGAGGTGATTCAACTGTCTGGATTTATCATGGGCAGCCAGGATCACAGAGGAGTCCGCCTGAGGGTGTTCAGCTAGGAAAGCTTCTGTCCTCTGGGCCTGGTACAGCCTATCTGACTTCTTCGGAACAGCAGGGACTGAAGCTAGATGCTTCCAGGTAGTCTGGGTAAGGTCGTGGGAAAGTATCCACCAAAGGAGGGATCACCAGTTGTTTTGGCTCCTTTTGCCCCAACTACTTTTCCAGTCTCCGGCGTTCCGGGTCCAGGTCCTCAGTCTCCTACTTGTTGGAGGCCTGGATATGCCTCATGACATCCATGAAGGTTGGATCTTCTGGAGGCGAACGAGGCTGGTCGTCCTCTCCTGGGGACCACTGCAAGCTAAGAGAAGAAAAAGATGACGCACAAGAGGATGAGGGAGATCGACTACAAGATCTCAAATAGTCTGACCTCTCCTTGCGACCAGACTCACTGTCGACGGTAACTGGGGGACAGACGTCGGTTCGAAGACTGACTCCGGTCCAGAGACCGACGTCGGGAGCGTTCTCGCCTAGAAGGCCGAGAAAGACTCGAACACTACCTAGACCAACGACGGTCTACAGAATCCCCGGAGCGACGTCTGCAGTCACCAGACCGGATGCAGGATCGAGCCCTAGCAGGAGGCGTGGCGGTCGGTCAGAACTTTCGAGGAGGCTCACCTCACGGCTGTGAGACTTGCCCGCTTGGTCATGTACAGATGACTGAGCCGAGGCGGAAGTGTCCACTTCTGGACCTGCCCCACCAAAGGAGAATAGCTCCTGCAGCTCATCCTACGAAAGAGTTCTGCCACCCGCCCGGAAAGGGAGCTTCCGCACGCCAGCCCGCAGTAGAGCCTCCTGAGACCCGAGGTGGGGAGACACTTGGGTGGGAGACGTCGGTTTTCCATGACTGATCCTCACCTTTGCCCCGTCGAGAGGCGTAGGTGGTGATACAGACGATGGGGTGCCGGCAGGGGGCGCCAGAGAGTCCTTGAGCTCCAGAGGCGCGCTTTCACCAGGCAGTGGCATTGCCTTGGGAGGTGGGGCCGCAGCTTTCACATCCACAGGCTTGGTGGTAACCCTAAGCGGGGTTACCTTCAACTTGGCCGGCTTCTCCCCCGAAGTGCCGGCCTTGGCCTGAGAAGACTTCGTACGCTCTCCTGATCCTGAAGGGCGGGCTTTCTTGGGAGAGGGCTGCGAGTGAGACCAGGACCGACTACGGTCTTTACCGTGGCGCTTCTTCTCCTTGCGTTTCCCCTTGGAGGAATGCAGATCCATCTTCTGCTCCAACAGGAAAGCCTTCGGGGCCTTGAGAAGACTGATGCGGGTCCAGCTAGTAAAAGCCTGGCAGGCCGAGCAGGCAGCGGTGTCGTAGTCTAGCGCGAGGCAGAATATGCAGCATCGATGGCCATCCTTGGCCGGGATCTGCCTCCCACACTCACACTTATTCTGGTGATGTTCCGGTGAGGCAGACGACAGGGAAGACATCTGTTGGGGAACTTCAAAAAACCGTTGGAAACTGTCCGACTTCAGTTAATGAAAAAATGAACCGTTGAAAACGGTAAACAAGTGGGTTGAAAGGAAATTCTTGCTGTTTTCTGACAAGCTCATTGAAGATCTCCATGTGCAGGACGCGGTGGGAAAACTGAGCTGGATCCGCCCCCTTTAGTACCAGGGTCGACGTCGGGAGCGGTCCCTGCTGACGGAGAAGTTTTCCGGATGATCCTAGTGCCTGCGGCATAATCCTGAAGGTTACAGCCTGCTGCAAGAGCTCCCACTTGAAGTAGGATCACCAATTTCCAACAACCCTTTACACAAAATCAGGCACATCCTACCTTTAACATAGGGGTTTCCATTCTTATCCTCACTGAGACGCAGGGTTTGTCTCTTCCGGTTCTGGCCAGAGGGGATGGTTTCAAGCAGATCATAGATCAACTCATTGTAAATCTCCAGGAAAGAGACCCAGATGGAATACTGCACAGTCGCATCACAGCTACGAATGCACACAACGTCTGGATCAGAGCAGTGAGAGCCAGAGTCTTGGGGTAGGGAGAAGAGAAAGGAAAAGACTGATTAATAAACAGCAACACTGACTGAACAAGGCAACCTTACATACTCCTCAGTAGATGGGGCTGGCACAATGGACCAAGAGTCCCTTCCGAGGTTAAAATCACTGCTAGGGGCAGAAATTGACACAGGCTACAGTTCAAATGCTGGCCAATTTTCTGTCAGTTTCAAATCACAGAATGGTGACAGCAGCAGTCATTGTCTATCTGGTCTTCCAATTTTCATCCTCAGCCGTACCAACTCCTGCTGTCATGCCTAGGTGAAATGCTCTTTGATAGATCACCTCCCCATCCCCTATGATGTCCTTATTACTGTCCCATTCTCCCTTAAAACCTGCACCATCTTCGCATTTAACACCTCCCCTGGCAAACAATTCCATCCAGCCACCATCCTTTCTGTAAAGTACTACTTTCTTGCATCCTTCTTGAATCGACCTCCCCCACCAGTTTACATTCGTGCTCCCCTAGTTGCCAATTCTATGCTATAACAAGATATACCACTATCCTGCTTACCCCTTTCAGACATTTAAGTGTTTCTAACATGTACCACATCTATTTTCTGACCTAAAGGGAATGCATGTTTAGGCTGGATGAATGCACCTCATACGATTTTCCATGCTACCTATTTATTAGTCTGGCTCTGGATACATTCTATGCTGTCTTTAGCCTTACTCTGCTGTGGGATCAAAGTAAAAATTACTCACCTTAGTAATGTTTCTTCTAATGGAGTCTTGCTATATTATGACAAGTGCTCCGGAGGTGAAAGAGTTAACTTCCATGCAGAGCGTGGAGCTTAGAGCGCGAGCTCGGTCAAAGAAGCTCTGTTAGGGTGGTTTCAAACCGAAACCGTCAAATCTCTTACTCACTACTGAACAGTCGCTCCGGAGATTCCTCCTGCTGCTCTGTTCATTTCCTCGGTTTAAAACGCTTTTTCTCGGTTGAATGTAACCACGATTTATTTATTTATTCTTTACTCCGGAGCAGTTCTAGTGGTGGGGCAAACTGTACTTGTCATAATATAGCAAGACTTCATGTTGTTTGAAAACAGGACAAGACATTCAAGGTGTAGTCTCACCAGGATCCGTGGAGAGGCAACACTGCCTCTTTTCTCCTACTGAAGGGCATTCTCCCTACACATCAGCATATGGGTTGCCTCCCTTTAAGTGCTCTGGGTTCCTAAATTGACACCATCACTAATGATGATCCCCAAATCCCATTCCCTCGGTCGCCAGACTGGATTTTTTCATCCCTAGCCAATAAATACAAGTTACTCACCTGTAACAGGAGTTCTAGGAATGGTATATGCTGTTCAACACTGTCTGGCAGGTTTCCTTGCCGCTTTAAATCTTGCCGGAAGGTCTTCAAGCTGGATCCTTTCACCCACCCAGTTGGTAAAACTCTCGGCTCCGCCCCATGACGCTAGATCTAGCTCGCTGGAAACCAAGTTCTGCGTCGAACCCAGGGAAGTCGGGTGGGTCGTGTGGATGAACAAATACCATTCCTAGAACTCCTGTTACAAGTGAGAAACCTATTTCTAGGGACATGGATATGTTGTTCATCCACACCGTCTGGCACACTTCTAGCAGTTCTCCAGGAGGAGGGAGGCAAGGCGCACACCACGTACTTAGGGAATAAGGACTGGAGAACCGAGGTCCCAAAACCAGCATCCCAGCATGAATCAAGGTTGATGTGATAGTGGGTAATGAAGGTGTGCGCTAACTTCCAGGTAGCAGCCCTGCAGATTTCCTGGATAGGTACGTCCCTGGAAGCAGCCACTGATGAAGAGGTATGGCGGGTAGAATGAGCTCTTATCCCATTGGGAGGCTCCATGCCTGCCAATCTATAGCAGAGGGTCTATGCAGGAGGTGACCCACCTGCTTATCGTCTGCTTGACTGCAGGTCTGCCAGGTGCGGCTTCAGCGTAGGTGACAAACACCTGGCGAACCTCTCCCCGAACTTCAGCCATCCGCTCCTTGTAATAAGCGAGCGCTCTTCTAGGGTCCAAAGTACTGAGCCTATATTCAGCCTCCGAGGTGTAACTGGGGTAGAACACCGGCAGAGTCAACAGCTGGTTAAGGTGAAACTCCGATAACACCTTTGGAAGAAATTTCGGGTGGGGGCGCAGGACAACCTTGTCCCTGTGGAAGACCGGATAAGGAGACTATGGAAAGCGCCTGGAGCTCTCCCATTCTTCTGGCTGACATGACAGCCACCAAGAAGGCGGTCTTCCACGACAGGTGAGAGATGTCACGCCTGTGCATTGGTTTGAATGGCTTGCCCATGATCTTAGCCAATACCAGCAGTAGATCCCATGGAAGTGGAGGTTCTCGCACCGGAGGGGATATATGATCAAGGCCTTAAAAAACGCCCGATCACCTTCTCCTGTACCACTCACTGCTTGCAGGACCGCACCCGGTAAGCAGAGATGGCTGCCAGGTGCACCTTAAGGGTCGTCGACCGAAGCCCAAGCTGAGAAAGGGACCACAGGTAGTCCAGAATGCTTGCCAAGCAGCAGGAGGAAGAGTCCAGGCCCTTGCCCTGACACCAAACTGAGAATCTCTTCCATTTGAAGGCATAGCATTTTCTGGTCGATTCCTTACGGGACACCACAACAACGTTGATGACCTCTTCGGAAAGACCCCCCACCTGGAACTCTAGCTGTTCAGGAACCAGGCCATCAGGAGATGGAATTGAAGATCTGGATGGAACACCTTCCCCTGAGATCAGGTCCAGGCGGGCTGGAAACCGCCTCAGGAGCCTGGAACAGAAACTGAGGAGGTCTGGATACCAGAACTGGCGGGGCCAGTCTGGGACTACCAGAATCACCTGCACCTTGTCCCTCCTCGCCTTGAGAAGCACCTTGTGGATCAAGGGAAATGGGGGAAGGCGTAGAAGAGGCCTGGGGTCAATGGCCTCGAGAAGGCATCCCCCTGCAGCGAGCCCTGCTGAGGGGGGGCGGGCATGAAACAGACTCAGCTTCACATTCTCCCTGCAGGTAAACAGGTCCACCTGAGGTGTGCCCCAATGGGAGAATAGATCTTGTACTACCTCCGGCAGGAGAGACCACTCGTGGGACGCAGCCCCTATCCAGCTTAGGGCATCGACCAGAATATTGGAGGCTCCTGCCACATGGATGGCAAGGAGATCCACCTTCAGGCTGTGCACGAGGGACAAAATGCGGAGAGCTTCGCTGCACTGAAACATGGAGCGCGTCCCGCCCTGGCGGTTTAGGTAGTACATGGTCATGGTATTGTCAGTCTGGACCTGGACCACTCGACCCCGTACAAAAAGGAGTGAAGGCTGTGAGGGCTAGACGAACCGCTCGAAGCTCCAGCAGCTTAACGTGGCATCAGGACTCCCGAGGGGACCAAAGGCTGTGCGCTCTGTGCTCCCCCAGATGGGCACCCCAACCCAGAGAGTGGCATCGGTCAACAGAGAGACAGTCGGCTCGGGGCAGACGAACGGGATGCCCTCCTGCTGATGAGCTGGAATGGTCCACCACTGGAGAGCGTTCCACATCCCCTGGGTCACTGTCACTAGCTGATCCAAAGGATATGAGTGCTATGACCATTGGCTGCCCAGTCACCATTGTAGGGGACGCATGTACCAATGGGCCCAACGAACCACGCTGGTGCATGCCGCCATGAGGCCCAGGAGGCGCAGGAAGTCCCGGGCAGGGCGCGACTGCCCAACTTGAAAAGATTGGGCAAAGGAGGAAAGAACCTCGGCCCTGTCTGCCAGGAGCAGTGCTCTGGCTCGCAGAGAGTCGAGTTCTGCCCCGATGAATTGGATCACCTCCTTTGGCACTAGTTCCAATTTGGCCTCATTGATAAAGAGGCCAACTTGAGAGCAAACCTGGAGTGACAGATCCCTGGACCGCTCCACCTCCATTCTGGAGAAGGCCGCAATCAGCCAGTCGTCCAGGTAGGGGTACAACCGGATCCTTCAGCGCCGCAGGAATGCTGTCACCACTGCCATGCATTTGCTGAAGACCCTGGGAGCATGAGGAAGCCCGAAGGGTATGACCCGGAACTTGTAGAGGGATCCTTCTGCCCTGAAGCGGAGGAATCTCTGGTGGAACGGACGGATTGGGACGTGAAAGAACGCGTCCTGAAGGTCCAGAGACCAGAACCACACGCCTCGTTCCATGGATGGAATAATGTAAGCCAGAGTGACCATCCTGAAGGTTCGAGACCTTAGGAACCTGTTCAGGTTCTGCAGGTCTAGTACGGGGCGCCAGCCCCCCATACGTTTCGGGACCAGGAAGTACCTGAACACAAACCCCGAGTCTGGTGGAGGGTCCGCACACCTTCCTGATCACATCCTTTTCGAGGAGCAAGGCAATGTCGGCTCGAAGAGCTGACATGGAGGCTGTGGACTTCGCAGTCCCCAAGGGGCGATGGCTCGGAAGGGCGGGGCCTGCTCGAACTCCAGAGGCAAGCACTGTCCTACCACCTCAAACACCCAGCGGTTTGTGGTGATAGCAGACCAGGCAGAAAGGAAGTGGCGGAGCCGGCAGGGGAGAGCGACGAGGCTGTGGGCAACACCCCTCAACCAGTCACTGGGCAGGCTTGGAGGAGGGACCGGCCGAGGGACGTCCTGGGCCTTTTCCGCCCTGCTCCAGGGTAGAGGAAACCACAGGCTTGGCTTTGGGATGCCAAGTGCGAGCCTCTTGACCCTGATGCTGGTGTTGCTGGGCCTGACATGCTACAGGCACAGAAGGGCGAAAGGATTTATGTTGCTGACGACGGTCCATGACCTTTTGGGCAGAAGTGACCGAGTCCAGGGTAGCATTTGACTTTTCGATCCGCTGGGGGTGGCCTACCACTCCAGGGCCGAATAGGTCAGTCCCCAAGAAGGGGACGTCCGCCAATTTGTGCTGGTTATCAGCCGTGACGGTGGATATCCTCAGCGGCGCAAGGCTACCAGGGCCGCTACTGATCGGGCACAGGAGTCTCCAATCTCTAGAGCTGCTGTTTCACCACTGCCCTTCCCTGGTCCCCCACCTGATTGACCGTAGTCTGCAGGTCGGATGGGAGATGAGGGATCACCTCATCCAGGGAGCCCATGAGGGCGTGGGAGGTGTGTGAAATCAGCACGGCCGAGCTGGCTTGACGGAGGCCTAGGGAGGACACAGCATACATCTTCCACCCGCATAGACTTCTTGTCGTGGGGCTAATCCACATCCCTAGCGTTCCCAGAATGCCGGAAAACGCCATCGGTGATCAACACCTCCGCAGAGGGGTGCTTAGGAAAAAAAAGATGGACAAAGAGCCGGTAGGGAACGCATACTTCCTGGCCATCCTGGCCGAAAGCGCACGACAGGAAACCAGCCGCTACCAAAGCTCCAAGGTGGGCCAACAATGGCTTCAGTCACCGGAAAAGCCTCCGCGGGCGAATCACCTCGGTCCAGTAGCTCCATCAGGGGATACTTGGCCCACTTGGATACGGGCTCAAGCTGCATCCCGGTGGACTCCGAGATGAGCCGAAGCAGACCCATGAATGACGATTGGCTCTCGTCCATCTACTGCCCCCAGAGGACTCCAGGTCAAGGGGCCTGGAAAACTGGGAGGAGTAGTCGTCAGACTCAGCGTAGTCTGTGCAGAGCTGCCTGGGGACTCAACCACCCTCCACCTGCCGGGGACAGTCGGGAGTGAAGGTGACCAACAACTGCTGGGGCAGACCCTGACCCGACAGAGTCCTTGGTCGGCACCCCCGATTTCGGTTGTCGAGGCGGAGGTTCCACCACAATCAGTGGGGCAGCTGGTTTCGGCCAAACAACCGGCCCAGGCTTGGGCACCTCGACTACTGAGAGGGGTTGTTTCGGCCTTTCAGGTGACAGCCACTTAATGGCCGGGGAAGGCAACGGCGTTGGTTTGTTCCCGGACAAAAGGAGCTGCTGCCACATTAAGTCCTCATAGCATTGACGCAATCTGCACCGAAGCCTCTCCTCTTCCGAGGAGCAAGACGAGGACGAGCGGCGCCACATTGTAGGACCCAATCCCACACCTTCATGGCCTCTATGCAAAGTGGGTAGGAATGGGTGCCTCTTTGTTGAGGTAACATCACCGCGCTGTTGTCTGTGACAGGAGAGTACCCGGTGGGATCTCCGACTGGAAGACCTCCAGGGTATAAACAACTGCTCTCATTTCTAAAATATTCATGTGGAGATGAGCTTCCTGGGGTGTCCATGAGACCAGAGACCTGAAACCGAAGTGTGCTCCCCAACTGAACCCTGCGGCGTCCGTGAAGAGCGTCACAATCGGAGACTGTGCAATGAAGGGGACCCCCCGTCAACAGGTTCTCTGAATCTAGCCACCACTGCCAATCACACATTACAGCATTTCTGATCTGAATTGGAAACTGGAAATGGTCATGCTTCTGATCCCATTGAACCCGTAACATCCACAGGGTCACCCGCATGTGGAGACGGGCTAGCAGGACTGTTGCAATGGCAGCAGCCATGTGTCCGAGCAGGCAAAGGATCAATCTGGCTGGGATAATCATTGTCAAGATGTCCCTGATGAGGGATCTGATGTGTTCCGCTCTCTCCTAGGGCAGAAAAGCTCTCTCTGGATGGTGTCCAGAACTGCACCTATGAACTGAAGATACTGTGACTTCTCCCGATAATGATACCCAACGTCCCAAACAGGGACTGAGTATACTGAATTGTGGACATCAGAGCCTCCCGAGAGAGTGCCATGAGGAGCCAGTCGTCCAGCTAGGGGACCACATAGTGGCCTTGTTTCCTTAGAGCCTTCGCTACGACCGCCACGCACACATAAACACCCGAGATGCCGATGATAGTCCAAAACGGAGGGCTCGGAACTGATAATGGAGACCTAAAAACTCGAAGCACAAGAACTTCCTGAGTGCACGAGCACTCTGTATGTGCAGGTAGGCATCCTGCATGTCCAAGGACGCTAGGAAGGCGCCCTGCATGAGCATGGGTATCAAACCAGACAGAGTCACCATGAGGAAGCGTTGTAAAGTACCGAAGCGTTGAGATCGCTGAGATCCAGTATCGGACGGAGGTCCCCTGTCTTTTTGGGAACCAGAAAGAAGTGGGAATAGGAACCTACACCTCTCTGATTCCTCGATACATGCTCTATAGCTTCTTTCCCAGAAGCGCAAGCACCTCCTGCTGTATGAGCAGTTGGTGCTGACCAGAATAATGGGAAAGCAGGGGAGATATTGAAGGAGGGTGGTCGAGAAATTCTACAAAGTGACCGCTCTTGACCAGTTGAAGGACCCACCGGTCGATGGTAATAGACTGCCACCCTGAAAAGTGGCGAGCGATGCAACCCCCGACGTTTTCTGCCCATTAATCCAGAGGAGGGGCAGGGGCCATGAAGGAGTCATGCTGTGGCAGCATTACCCCCCGGAGGCTGGGCTGGTTTGGTATACTGCTGACCTCGGCCTGGGAAGACTTAACTTGGGCCTTACGGTGGAAGGTGCCCCTTTGCTGCTGGCCGGAACGTGGCTGCTGCTGTTGGCTGTGAAAACGGTTCTGGATCCTACGCAAGGAACCAGATTTGGGTCTGTAAATGGCCTGTACAGAACCGAGGCCCCAAAACCAGCATCCCGGCGTGACTCAAGGTCGATGTGGTAATGGGTGATGAAGGTGTGTGCTGACTTCCAGGTAGCAGCCCTGCAGATTTCCTGGATAGGGACGTCCCTGGAAGCAGCCACCAATGCAGCAGTATGGCGGGTAGAATGAGCTCTTATCCCTCTGGGAGGCTCCATGCCCGCCAACTTATAGCAGAGATCTATGCAGGAGGACCCACCTGCCTATCGTCCGCTTGGCTGCAGGTCTGCCAGATGCGGCTTCAGCGTAGGTGACAAACAGCTGGCGAACCTCTCCCCAAATTTCAGCAGTCGCTTCTTTATAGTAAGCGGCCATTCTAAGGTCCAAAGTATGGAGCCTATATTCGCCTCCGAGGTGTGATTGGGATAGAACACCGGCAGAGTCAACACCTGGTTAAGGTGAAACTCCGAAACCACCTTCGGAAGGAATTTCTGGTGGGGGCGCAGGACAACCTTGTCCCTGTGGAAGACAAGGTAAGGAGACTCGATGCAGAGCGCCTGGAGCTCTCCCATCCTTCTGGCTGACGTGATAGCCACCAAGAAGGCAGTCTTCCACGACAGGTGAGAGTTCACATCTGTGCATTGGTTCGAATGGCTTGCCCATGAGCTTTGCCAGTACCAGCAGTAGATCCCACGGAGGTGGAGGTTCTCGCACTGGAGGGGAAATGTGATCAAGGCCTTTGAAAAAGCGCCAGAACACCTTCTCCAGCGCCATCGACTGCTTCCCGCCAGTCCGTAAGCAGAGATGGCTGCCTAGGTGCACCTTAAGGGTCGCTTCGACCTGCTCCTTCCTGAGAAAGAGACCACAGTAGTACAATATGCTCGCAGAAGGAGCAGGAGGAAGGGTCCAGGCCTTGCTTCTGACACCAAATGGAAAACCTTTTCCATTTGAAGGCGTAGCATTTTCTAGTCGACCTTACAGGGACGCCTAACCACGTTGAGGACCTCGTCGGAAGACCCAAGGCCTGGAACTCTGCAGCTCAGGAACCAGGCCGTCAGGTGCAGGGATTGAAGGTCCAGATGGAATACCTTCCCCTGACTGACTGAGAGCAGGTCCGGGCGAGCTGGAAGCTGCCTCGGAAGCCTGGAGCTGAGGCTGAGGAGATCTGGGTACCAGTACTGGCGGGGCCAGTCTGGGGCTATCAGAATCACCTGCGCCTTGTCCCTCCTTGCTTTGAGCAGCACCTTGTGCATCAAGGGAATGGGGAAAGGCGTAGAAGAGGCCCGGGGTCCACGGCCTCGAGAAGGCATCCCCATGCAGAGAGCCCTGCTGAGGGGGGCGGGCATGGAACAGCCTCAACTTCGCATTCTCCCTGGAGGCAAACAGGTCCACCTGAGGTGTGCCCCAATGGGAGAATAGATCTTGTACTACCTCCGGCAGGAGAGACCCACTCGTGGGGCGCAGCCCCTATCCGGCTAGGGCATCGGCAGGGTGTTGGAGGCTCCTGCCACATGAATGGCTAGGAGATCCGCCTCCAGGCTGCACGTAGTGACCAGATGCGAGAGCTCTTGCATAGGAGCATGGAGCGGCGTCCGCCTGGTGGTTTAGATAGACATGGTCGTGGTATTGTCCGCCTGGACCCGGACCACTTGACCCGAAAGAAATGGAGCAAAAGCGGTGAGCTAAGCGGACGCTGGCGGTCCAGCAGGTTGATGTGGCATAGGGACTCCCGCGGAGACCAGAGGCCGTACGCTCAGTGTTCCCCCATATGGGCACCCCAACCCATCAGAGAGGCATCGGTCGATGGAGAGATTGGCGGCTCGGGGCGGACAAACGGGATGCCCTCCTGCAGATGAACTGGAACGGTCCACCACTGGAGAGCGTTCCACATCCCCTGGGTCACAGTCACTAGCTGGTACAATGGATCGCAGCTTTGGGACCACTGGCCGGCCAGCCCCCACTGAAGAGGGCGCATGTTCCAGCGGGCTCAACGGACCACACTGGTACAGGCCGCCATGAGAGGCAGGAGGCGCAGGGAGCAATTGCCCAACCAGAAATGATTGGGCAAAGGAGAAAAGAACCTCGGCCCTGTCCGCCGGGAGCCGTGCTCTGGCTCGAAGAGAGTCGAGCTCTGCCCCAATGAAAAGAATAACCTGCTCAAGCTCGACTCAACTTGGCCTCGTTGATGAGGAGGCCAACCTGAGAGCGAAACCTGGAGGGCCAGATCTCTGGACCGCTCCACCTCCTGTCTAGAGGGGCTGCTATCAGCCAATCGTCAAGTGAGGGTAAACCCGACCCTCGGCGCCACAGGAATGCTGTCACCACTGCCATGCATTTGGTGAAGACCCCGGCAGCTGGAGATAAGCCCGAAGGGCATGGCTTGGAACTCGAAAAGGACCCTCCGCCAAAAGCAAAGGAACCTTTGATGGGACGGATGGATAGGATTTGAAAAACAGCGTCCTGAAGGTCAGAGAGCAGAACCACATGCCGTGTTCCAAGGATAGTATTATCTGAGCCACAGTGACCATCCTGAAGGTTCGAGACCTTAGGAACTTGTTTAGGTTGTGTAGGTCGAAAATGGGGCGCCAGCCCCCCGTCCATTGGGAACCAGAAAGTACCTGGACAATAACCCCGGGTTTGAGGGAGGGTCCGTCACCTCTCATCACCTCCTTCTCGAGGAGGAGAGCGATGTCGGCTCGGCGAGCTGACAGAGAGGCTTCGGACCCTGAGGCCCCCCTGAGGTGCGACGGCTTTGAAGGGTGGGGCCTGCTCGAACTCCAGAGGCAGGCCCTTTCCTACCACCTCCAACACCCACCTGTCTGTGGTAATAGCAGACCAGGCGGAAAGGAAGTACCGGAGCCGTCCCCCCATGGGGGGAACCTGGGGTGAGGTGACTAGGTTGGGCACGACACCCCTCAACCAGTCACTGTACAGGCTTGGAGGAGGGACCGGCCGTGGGACCACCTGGGCCTTTACCTCCCTGCTTCCTGGAGGAGGAAGCCGCAGGCTTGGGTTTGGGACGCCAAGCGCGAGCCTGCTGGCCCTGGTGTTGCTGGGCCGAACGTGCCGGGGGCACAGACGGACGAAAAGGCTTGGGTTGAGGTCTGCTGCCCTTGTCCCTCTGAGCGGATGAGACAGAGTCCAAGGTGGCATTGGACTTTTCGATACTCTGGAGGTGGCCTTCCACTCCAGGGCCGAAGAGGTCAATCCAGAGGAAGGGGACATCCGCCAATTTGTGCTGGGTATCCGCTGTGAAGGTGCATATCCTCAGCCATGCCTGACGGCACATAGCCACTGCAGCCGCTACTGACCTGGCGCATGAATCCCCGATGTCCAAAGCAGTCTGAAGTTGCTGCTTGGCCACTGCCCTGCCCCCGCACCTGCTTAACCGTGGTCTGCAGGTCAGCCGGGAGATGAGGAACCACCTCGTCCAGGAAGCCCAACAGGGCGTGAGAAAAATGTGCCATCAGTATGGCTGAGATGGCCTGACGAACGCCCAGGGAAGACGCAGCGTAGACTTTTTGCCCGGCATAGTCCAATTTCTTGTACTCCTTGTCGGGAGGTTTGTCCACGTCCCTAGCATTTCCGGCATGCCGGAAAAAGCTGTCGGTAACTAACCCCTTGGCCGAGGGATGTTCCGAGAAACCGGACAGGGAACCGGTAGGGACCGCATACTTCCTGGCCATCCTGGCCGAAGGCACAGGGCAGGAAGCAGAGCGCTGCCAGAGCTCCAAGGCCGGGCCCACAATGGCTTCAGCCACAGGGAAGGCCTCCGTAGGGGAATCCTCTTGGTCCAATATCTCCGTGAAGGGATACTTGGCCCGCTTTGATACGGGCTCGAGCTGCATCCCGGTGGATTCCGAGATGAGTCTGAGCAACCCCAGGAAGGACGAAGGGCTGTCATCCAGCGAATGACCTCCAAAGGACTCCCAAGTCCACTCGCTTGGAGAAAAAGGAGGAATCGTCGGACTCAGAAGAGTCCGCAAAGAGCTGCCTCGGGCCTGAGCCACCCTCCACCTGCCGAGGGCGATCGGGAGTGAGGGTGACCGACAGCCTATGGGGCAGAACCTGAGCCGACCGAGAATTCTTGGTCGGAGCCCCAAACAGTGGCTGTGGAGGCGGAGGTTCCACTGGAATCGGTGGGGCAGCTGGTTTTGGCCGAACCGGCCTGGGAACAGGCTCCTCGGGTAAAACAGGGGGTTGTTTCGCCGCTCCGTGACAACCACTTAATGGCGGGGAAGGCGCGGCGTCTGCTTGTTCCCGGTCAGAAGGAGCTATTGCCACATGAGGTCTCGGATCGTCGACGCAACTTATGCCGAGGCTTCCCTCATCCGAGCAGGAGGAAAGGACGAGCGACGGCGCGTCATCGCGGTGCCGAGACCGCCTATGATGGCGGATCGGCTGGACCGCCAAGAAGTCCAAGACGAGAACTCGGCTTTCGAGGACGGTGCGGGAGGGGACGGTGGAACTGCCCTCCCTTGGGTCGGAGGGAACACCCAAGGGCCCGGAACCGGAGGCACTGGCAAGCCCACGGATCCTCAACTCCCCACCGGGGAACCGGGAGGGGATTTTCTGTCTGAAGACAACTCCGTCCAACGGGTCGACAAAGATCTCGACCGGCCGACGGGAGTCTCGGTCAACTGATCTGACGGGGACACTGAGACCAGTGGCCGAAGCCAAACGATCGACCGGGGTCGATGGCCGACAACTCGGGAAGAGGGACCTTTCCCGCTCCCAAGAGCGTCGACGAAGTGACTTACCCTTGTCTTTCTTCTTGGACCGAGAAGAAGGTCCAGCAGACGTTGGTCCCTCTCCCCTAGTGGAGAGGGACAGACAAAGCTCCTTAAAGGAAGCTGTGTAAGAGGAACCCAGCCCGCGCCGCCTCCTCTTCGAGGGCGATCATCTGCTCTAGCTGATCTGCTGAGCCCGCCGACGCGGAAACCGCCAACCTGGCCTCTTCTGACTTTACCGGAGGAAAACATTTCTCGGAGTGCCCTAGTTGTAAACGGGCGGCACGGTCTTCGAGGACGTAGGCTGAGAAGGAAGAGCACAGGTCGCAAGCCTGCGGGTCATGCTCAAGGCCTAAACAGTACACACACATGGAGTGCGGATCCGTCCGAGACATCTTCTGCTTGCAAGGGCACCGCCGAAAACCGGGAGTCGATTTGTCCATCGCAGCCGCGAGGGATAGAAGCCCCAAGTCTTTAAGCAAAAACGCTAAATTGAAAACCAAGAATTAGGAACCAGTCTTATACGCAGAGCGTTAAGGAGGGAACCTGAGCCTCCAAGCGGTAAGGAAGATCTGGCGTCATGGGGCGGAGCCGAGAGTTTTACCACCCGGGTGGGTGGGAGGAGCCAGCTTGAAGACCTTCCGGCAAGATTTAAAGCGGCAAGGATACCTGCCAGACAGTGTGGATGAACATATCCATGTCCCTAGAACTTAGGGTTCGTGCAAAGAGCCACTCGTTCTTTGTGAAAAATCAAATAGGGGATTTTACACATAAGGGCCTGGAGCTCGGAAATTCTTCGAGTGGAAGTAATGGCCACCAAGAAGAGCATCTTCCACGAAAGAAACTTCAGATCTGCGGATGCCGCAGGTTCGAAAAGAGGAAAGGTAAGTTTCTCGAGAACAAAGTTCAAGTCCCAAGGGGGAACAGGAGTCCGGATGGGGGGCCTCAGATGAAAGACTCCTCTAAGAAAAGTCTTAGACACCTCTAATTGGGCAAAGGCTTTATCAGCGAAAGAAACATGATACGCTGAAATAGCGGCCATGTGCACTTTCAAGGAGGAATGACTGAGACCCAGGTCGAAGAGATGATGTAGATATTCAAACAGATCAGCCACTGAACAGGAGAAAGGTTCCACATTCCTAGAAGCAGCCCAAATAGAAAATCTCTTCCATTTCGTGGCATAAGTGGACCTAGTGGAGGGTTTTCTAGCCTCCATCAGAATCTCTGCCACTTTTGGCGAGACACCAAAGCGAGATTGGGCTAGGTCTGTAGGAGCCATGCATGAAGTTGTAGGGACTTGAGGCCCAGATGGACCAGGGTCCCCTGATCCTGGGTCAGCAATCCTCAAGATAAAGGAAGAGGAAGAGGAGAAACCTCTGAGTATTGTTGTAGAAGAGAACCAGATTTGCCTGAGCCAGAAAGGAGCGATCAGAATAATTCTCGCACCTTCTGTTATTAGTTTCTGCAATACATGAGGGACCACAGGAATTGGGGGAAAAGCATAGACGAATCTGTCCTTCCAGTTTAGAGAGAGCGTCGCTCCAGAAAGCGCCTCGCTCTGGAGCGAGCGAGCGAGCAAAAGATGGGAAGTTTTGCATTTTGGGAAGAGGCGAACAGGTCGACCTGTGGAGTCCCCCAAAACTGGAAGATGTCGTCTAGTACCATTTCGTCCAACTCCCACTCGGGTGGCAGGGCAGAAGAGCAGCTGAGCTTGTCTGCCAGGGTACTGTCAACTCCTGGAACATGAATCGCAGTGTGGTGAAGGTTGTGAAGTGTTGCCCAGTCCCAAATCCTCATTGCTTCCCTGCATAAAGGGTAGGATCGAGTTCCTCCCCGCTTGTTGATGTACCACACCACGCACATGTTGACCGTCTGGACAGCTAGGTGACCGGGAAGAATGTATTGGATAAGGGCTTGAAGAGCACATAGTACTGCTCGAAGCTAGAGCACATTGATGTGGAGAGCTAGCTCCAATCTGGACCATAAACGCTGGGTTCGGTGAGGACCCAGATGGGCTCCCCAACCTTCGCCTGATGAGTCTGTGGTCAGAATCTGGGAGGGGGGGAGGATGACAGAAGGGGACCCCCCGAAATAGATTCTCTCGACCCATTCACCATTGCAAGTCTTGTGCCATCGGCGAGGAGATCAGAACTAGATGATCTAGGTCGTCTACAAGTAGATCCCACTGTGAGCGAAGAGTCCACAGAGAGATCCCCATGTGGAACCGAGCGCGTGGAACTGTCGGGATGGCGGCTGCCATAAGCCCCAAGAGACATAGGACCGACCTCGTCGGAACTTTCCTACATTCTGATAGCAGGGAAATTTGTGACTGAAGAGAGGCCGCCCTGTCCGGAGGCAGGTAGGCCTTGCTCACAGTCGTATCGAGGATGGCCCCGATAAACTGTACTCTCTGGGAGGGATCCAGATGAGGCTTGAAATGGTTGATGGTAATACCCAGGCAAGTCAAAACCTGCTGGGTGAGGGACAGAAAATGCAGGAGCTCCTCTCTGGACGAGGCCGCCAGGAGCCAGTCGACCAGGTAGGGGAACACCTGCACTCCCATAGTATGCAGGTGGGCTGCTACCACAGCCAGGCATTTGGCAAAAACTCGGGATGCCGAGGAAAGACCAAACAGGAGTGCCCGGAACTGGTCCCCCTGGAAAGCAAACCGGAGGTACTTAGGATGCGAGGGACGAATGGGGATGTGCAGATATGCGCCCTGCATATCCACCACACAGAGCCATTGACCCGGCTGAAGAAGGGGCAGAAGGGATTGAAGGGAGAGCATCCTAAACCTTTTGTATTCCACGTAAAGGTTCAAAGAGCTGAGATAGAGAATGGGTCAGAGATCTCCAGTCTTCTTTGGGACCAGGAAGAAATGAGAATAGTAACCAGTTCCTTGAAGGTGAGGAGGAACAGGTTCTATGGCCTTCTTCGCGAGAAGGGCAGAGATTTCTTCCCAGAACAAAGGAAGATGGTCCCTTCCATAGGACGACTTCACAGGGGGGTGGTGGGGTGGTTTCTGTAGAAAGCCTAGGCAAAATAGGCATAGGGAATGACCGTTCTTGTGTGGCAGTTGGGCCCCGCACGAGTCGCACTTGTTTTTGGAAGTTGTAGGGGAAGACATACACCAACGCCGACCTGACGATGAGAAGAAAAAATACTGAAAATCTCGGTAAAACCAACGAAAGCAAAGGGCTGACTAAGCACAAACTTTACCGCGAGGTGCTACACGAGCTAACGGCGGGAAAGAACTGGAAGGCAGGCATCCCGGACCACCCCTTTATACCGACGTCGCATGACACCGGTCACCTGACGTGGGGCGGTCCCTCGCCAGGGACTGCTAGCTAGAAATTTTTCCGTCGGGTCCTGCCGCCGGCCGGCATCAGTCCTATATGGAATTACCTACTGCAAGAGCCCTCTCGAAGTAAGATCTACTGTTACAGGTGAGTAACTTGTTTTTCTAGGATTGAGGACATGTTCTATCCACACTAGTTGGCAGACTCCAAGAAGTTCTCAGGGAGGAACACGAGACGCACACCCCTACTTAGGTTCCAAAACCAGCATCCCAGCGTGACTCAAGGACAATTTGGTAATGGGAAATGAAGGTGTGTGCCGACTTCCAGGTAGCAACCCTGCAGATTTCCTGGATAGGGACATCCCTAGAAGCAGCCACCGAGGCAGCAGTATGGCAGGTATAATGAGCCCTTAACCCCACAGGAGGCTCCCTACCCGCCAACCTACAGCAGAGGTCAATGCAAGATGTAATCCATCTAGCTATTATTCGCTTGGCTACAGGTCTACCAGGTGCAGCTTCAGCATAGGTGATAAACAGCTGGCGAACCTCTCCAGGAATGTCCGCCATGCTCTCCTTGTAACAGGCGAGAGTTAGTCTCAGGTCCAAAGTATAGTGCCTGTACTTTGCCTCCGAGGTGTGATTGGGGTATTACACTGGCAGAGTAATCACCTGGTTAAGATGAAACACCACCATGGGAAGGAATTTCGGGTGGCGGCACAGAAGAAAATTACTCACCTTACTAATTATGTTTCTTCTAATGGAGTCTTGCTGTATTCTGACTATTGCAGTTAGCCCCGGCCTTTAAACTGCCCCGGAGAACAAAAGGTTAACTTTCTATACAGAGCATAGAATGCTGAGCTCGACCTCGGTTGAGGTCTCTGTCTGGAGTCCTTTGAAATCCAACAGTCAGATTTTTACGAGCAAAAACGCACTAACTATTCTAATTGGAAATTGTAAAAGTTTTACTAGCCAACTGGCAACAAAAAGTTTTTGATCCCCAAAGGAAGACTCAAGTCAGGAAACCCAAAATCAAAAACCAGTCCAATTAAGAAGATAAGACAAACCCCCAAGCAACAAGAGGGTGTAAAAGGAGCACCCCTGAGATGCAACACTGCGCCTGCCCACCCACTTCCCAAAAACAGGTTCTAAGAGGGGAGGCAGGAAGGGAGGTCAGAAAACAGCAAGACTCCATTAGAAGAAACACAGTTACTAAAATGAGTAATTTCTACTTCAAACATGAAGTCTTGCTGTATTCTGACTATTGCAGACTACCAAGCAGTAACTCCATGGAGGAGGGACAGAACCTTCTTTGGGAATAGGCTCTGAAGTACTGCTGTGCCAAACAAAGCAACACTCCTAGGCTGGATATCCAGAGTGTAATGCTTGGTAAAGGTATAGACTGTTTCCAGGTGGCTGCTTGCTAAATTTCTAATAGAGGAATATCTCGGGCAGCATACAGGAAAGCAGCTGTACCTCTGGTGGAGTGAGCTCTTAGGCCTCAGGGTGGAATTTTTCCTACTTTCTCATAGCAGAATTGTATTCAAGATACAATCCACCTGGCAATAGTTCTCTTGGTGGCAGGTTTGCCCTTCCCCACTTCTCCATAAATCAGGAACAGCTGGAGGGAATCAAACCTGTGACCCTCGGTACGCTCTATACAGTAGCTAAGGGCCCTTTTAACATCTAAACTGTGTAGCCTCCTCTATCCTGAAGAGGAATGATTAGAGAAGAAAACAGGAAGAGAGACTGGTTTGGGTGAAAAATCTAAAACCTCTTTGGGCAAGAACCTTCTATTGGTTCTAAGGACCACTTCATCACTATGAAAGGAGATAAAATCAGATTCCCCTCACAGGGCTTGCAGTTCACCGATACGTCTGGCAGTGGTAATGGGTACTAAAAACACAGCTTTCCAAGTCAAGTACATATGCTCTACTGAGGACACAGGCTCAAAGGGAGGTTGCATCAATTGAGAAATACAAACATTTAAATCCCAGGTAGAGGCAGGGACTCTGAATGGAGGATTGGTACGAAGCAATCCTTTGAAAAATTTACAGAACACAGGATGAGATGATAATGAGGTAATGAGGAAGACTTCCCCACTGACAGAAAAGCAAAGACAGCTGACAAGTGTACTTTAAGAGTAGCTGGTTTGAGGCCTAGGCCATTAAGATGGACCATATAATCCAGAACTGTAGGCAATTTAGCAGTGTCTGGGGAAATATGCTGCATAGAACACCAAATGCTCAATCTTATCCATTTGAAGTTATAGGTCTTTCTAGTGGTGGCCTTTCGAGAGGCTTTGAGGATGCCCAGAACCCTCCCCAAGACAGATGCAAATTAGCAAACTAACTCTTCAAGAGTCATTCCTTGAGATTGAGAGACTTGAAGATTGGGGTAACAAATCCCCTCCCGAGAGGTTACCAGGTTGTAATTCCTGGGAAGAGACTGGGGAAGATGGACTGCTAGGGACAGTAACAGGGGGTACCAAGGCTGTCTGGACCAATCTGGAGCAATCAGAATCACTTTGCAAGGTTGTGATTTTATCTTGACTAAAACTTTGAATGGTAGGGGAAAAGGAAGGAAAGCATACAGAAATTTTCCTTCCCAGCTCAGAATTAGAGCATCCAGAGGAACTATGCCCAAGACTGGTGATCTGCAACAAAAGAGAGGAAGTTGGTGACTGTCTGGGACTGTAAAGAGATCCATCTCTGGAGTGCCTCACCTTGAAAAAAATCACCTTCAACACCAGAGGGTCCAGGGACCATTTGTGATGGCCCTGTGAAATCCTGCTCAGTGCATCTGCTAACACTGTCCTTCCCCAGTAGGTGGAATGCTATCAGAGAGGTTTACAAGGAATAAGCCAGGGACCACAACTTCAAGGTTTCTGTGCACAAGGCCGTAGACCACGTGCCTCCCTGCTGGTTGATGTACCACATGGTGGTAGTGTTGTCTGTTCTGACTTGAACCACCTTTTTCTGCACTGAGAGAGAAAGCTTGCAGGGCCAGAAAAACTGCCCAGAGTTCCAGGAGATTGATATGGAGAAGAGATTCCTGAGGGGACCACAGTCCCAGGGCAGTGAGGGCCCCCAGATGGGCTCCCCAGCCCAGGAGAGAAGCATCCGTGGTAAGGACCACTGAATGAGACTGAGTGGCAAATGGGACCCCTTGCCTTAGATTCTCCTGATTCTGCCACCACTGAAGGGCATGGGTCAAGGTCTGGGTCACTGAGCTCAGTTTGGGAAGGGAGGAGTCCTTTTTGGACCAAAAGGCCTTCAGGTGGAAATTGATGTCCCTCATCTGGAATCTTACCCCTTGGACCACCGCTGTAGAGGCCGCCATGTGGCCCAAGAGCTGGAGCAAATGCATTGCTAGTCGAGACAGCTGAAGGCTGAAGGAAGATGCCAGTTCTATAAGAACTATTGACCTTTCCAGGGGAAGAAAGGCACTTGCTTTTACAGTATCCAGCTCTGCCCCTAAAAAGGTAAGGAGCTGCACTGGCTCGAGAACTGACTTGGGAAGGTTGAGAAATAAGCACTTGCAGGTCTGACTTGACTTGGTCTGGAGACTGACCCACTATGAGCCAGTCTTCCAGATATAGAAAAATGGAAATCTTTTGCCTCCTTAGAAAGGCAACTACTACTGCCACGCACTTTGTAAAAACCCTTGGGGCTGAAGTTAGGCCAAAGGGCATTGCTCTGAACTGATAGTGGCCTGAGGGCAACTCAAACCTGAGGTAGTTTCTGTGGGAGCACCTGATGGGAATGTGAAAATAGGCATCTTTGAGGTCCAGGGAGGCTAGCCAGTCCCCTGGCCTTAGAGAAGGAAGGATTATTCCCAAAGTTACCATCCTGAACTTTGGTTTTAAAAGATGTTTGTTTAGGTATCTTAGGTCTAGGATGGGTCGCCACTCCTGTCTTTTCTGGGGTAAGGAAGTACCTGAAGTACAGACCTTTGCCCTAGTGTAGGGTAGGTACTCTATGTCTCAAAGCCAGCAGAGATGAAACCTCTGCCTCTAGCGGAAGGGTTTCTGAGAGACCTGCAGGTGGAAAAGATCTGGCTCTCATCTTCGGAAACTTTTTGAAGCCGAGAACCAGTCCCTGGCCTACTACCTCCAGGACCCACTTGTCTGATGTAACAGACATCCAGTCCTGGATGAAGTTAGTCAGCCTGCCCCCAACACGAATAGGAGAGTCGACCCGGGGAGGCCAACTACAGCGCCTGCTTGGCAGGGGCCTTAGGCTGCGGAGTGGATGCTGCCCTGCTCATCCCCCTTCTGCCTCTCCCTCTGAAAACCTCCCCTCTGTGAAAAGGAAGAAGAGGCCTGTGGCTGGCAGAAAGGCCTATGAAAAGGTCTAGCCCTAGACTGCTGCCTTTGAGGAGTTGCCTGCCTCTCTTTGGCCTGAGCACTCCTGTAACTGGTCCTGTACTCATCCATTTTCTTCATGTAATTCTCTGTCTGCTCCCCAAACAGAGAATTACCCACTACAGGAAACTCGATGGCCTTAGCCTGGGTATCCTGCAAAAGGCTAGTACATCTGAGCCAAGCCATTCTGCGAAGAGCCACAGATGTAGCCATGACGCTTGAAGACACATCACTGGAGCCCACAGCAGCATGAAAACACAGGTCACTCACCTGTAACAGGAGTTCTCGGAATGATATATGTTGTTCATCCACACTATCTGGCAGGTTCCTTGCTGCTTTAAATCTTGCCGGAAGGTCTTCAAGCTGGCTCCTCCCACGCACCCAGGTGGTAAAACTCTCGGCTCCGCCCCATGAAGCCAGATCTAGCCCGCTGGAAGCTCAGGTTGTGCGTCGAAGCCGGGGAGGTCGGGTTGGTCATGTGGATGAACAACATATACCATTCCTAGAACTCATGTTACAGGTGAGTAACCTGTATTTCTAGGGACATGGATATCTTGTTCATCCACACTGTCTGGCAGACTCCTAGCAGTTCTCCGGGAGGAGGGAGGCAAGGCGCACACCCCCTACTTAGGGAATAGAGACTGGAGAACCGAGGCCCCAAAACCAGCATCCCAGCGTGACTCAAGGTCGATGTGGTAATGGGCGAGAAGGTGTAGCCGACTTCCAGGTAGCAGCCCTGCAGATTTCCTGGATAGGGACGTCCCTGAAGCAACCACCAAGCAGCAGTATGGCGGGTAGAATGAGCTCTTATCCTCTGGGAGGCTCCATGCCCGCCAACTTATAGCAGAGATCTATGCAGGAGGTGACCCACCTGCCTATCGTCCACTTGGCTGCAGGTCTGCCAGATGCGGCTTCAGCGTGGGTGACAAACAGCTGGCGAACCTCTCCCGAGTGCAGCCGTATGCCTATAGTGGCTGAGCCATTCTAGGGTCCAGAGTATGGAGCCTATATTCGGCCTCCAGGTGTGATTGGGGTACAACACCGCAGAGTCAACACCTGGTTAAGGTGAAACTCCGACACCACCTTCGGAAGGAATTTCGGTGGGGAAGAGCACAACCATGTCCCTGTGGAAGACCAGGTAAGGAGACTCAAGCAGCGCCTGAGATCTCCCATCCTTCTGGCTGACGTGATAGCCACCAAGAAGGCGGTCTTCCACGACAGGTGAGAGTTCACACCTGTGCATTGGTTCAGCAGCTTGCCCATGAGCTTTACCAGTACCAGCAGTAGATCCCACGGAGGTGGAGGTTCTCGCACCGGAGGGGAAATGTGATCAAGGCCTTTGAAAAAGCGCCAGACCACCTTCTCCTGCGCCACCGACTGCTTCCCGCCCGCGCCCGGTAAGCAGAGATGGCTGCCAGGTGCACCTTAAGGGTCGTCGACCTAAGCCCTTGCCGAGAAAGGGACCACAGGTAGTACAATATGCTCGCCAAGGAACAGGAGGAAGGGTCCACGCCCTTGCCCTGACACCAAATGGAAAATCTTTGCCATTTGAAGGCGTAGCATTTTCTGGTCGACTCCTTACGAGACGCCTCAACTACGTTGAGGACCTCGTCGGAAAGACCCAAGGCCTGGAACTCAAGCCGCTCAGAAACCAGGCCGTCAGGTGCAGGGATTGAAGGTCCGGATAGAATACCTTCCCCTGATTGACTGAGAGCAGCTCCGGGCGAGCTGGAAGCTGCCTCGGGAGCCTGGAGCTGAGGCTGAGGAGATCTGGGTACCAGTACTGGCGGGGCCAGCCTGGGGCTATCAGAATCACCTACACCTTGTCCCTCCTTGCTTTGAGCAGCACCTTGTGGATCAAGGGGAACGGGGGAAAGGCGTAGAAGAGGCCCGGGGTCCACGGCCTCGAGAAGGCATCCCCCTGCAGCGATCCCTGCTGAGGGGGGCGGGCGGCATGGAACAGCCTCAGCTTCAAGATTCTCCTGGAGGCAAACAGGTCCATCTGAGGTGTGCCCCAATGGGAGAACAGATCTTTTACTACCTCCGGCAGGAGAGACCACTAGTGGGACGCAGCCCCTATCCGGCTCAGGGCATCGGCCAGGGTGTTGGAGGCTCCTGCCACATGAATGGCTAGGAGATCCGCCTCCAGGCTGCGCACGAGTGACCAGATGCGGAGAGCTTCCTTGCATAGAAGCATGGAGCGCGTCCCGCCCTGGTGGTTTAGATAGTATATGGTGGTGGTGTTGTCCGTCTGGACCCAGACCACTTGACCCCGAAGAAACGGAGTAAAGGCGGTGAGAGCTAGGCGCACCGCTCGGAGCTCCAGCAGGTTGATGTGGCATCGGGACTCCATCGGGGACCAGAGGCCGTGCGCTCGGTGTTCCCCCAGATGGGCACCCCAACCCAGAGAGGCATCGGTCGATAGAGACCGTCGGCTCGGAGCGGACAAACGGGATGCCCTCCTGCAGATGAACTGGAACGGTCCACCACTGGAGAGTGTTCCACATCCCCTGGGCCACTGTCACTAGCTGATCCAGCGGATCGAAGTGCTGTAATCATTGGCTGGCCAGTCCCCATTGAAGGGTACGTATGTACCAGCGGGCCCAACGGACCACGTTGATGCAGACTGCCATGAGGCCCAGGAGGCGAGGAAGTCCCGGAGCTGACTGGTGCCCAACCTGAAATGATTGGGCAAAGGAGGAAAGAACCTCACCCTTGTCCGGCGGAGCCGCAGGCTCTGGCTCGGCTTTAGCCGAAGCTCTGCCCCCATGAATTCTATCACCTGCTTTGGCACTAATTCCAACTTTGTCTCGCTGATGAGGAGGCCAACCTGAGAGCAAACCTGGAGGGCCAGATCTCTGGACCGCTCCACCTCTGCTCTGGAGGGGCTGCAATCAGCCAGTCGTCCAGGTAGGGGTACCCGGACCCTCCGGCGCTGCAGTCTGTCACCACTGCCATGCATTTGGTGAAGACCCTGGGAGCTAGGGAATGGCCGAAGGGCATGGCCCGGAACTCATAAAGGGATCCCTCCACTCTGAAGCGGAGGAATCTCTGGTGGGACGGACGGATTGGGACGTGAAAGAACACTGGGGATTTTAGGTAGAAATTCCTTTCAGGAAGGTTTTGAAAACCTCCAGATGAGCTATAGCTTCACCTTCCACCAAGCTGTGGTAGGCAGAAACTATTGACAGGTGGATTCTCAGAAGAGTAACCCGAGCACATATCGTATACGTGCAGGAAATACTACATTACCTAAGAACGGGGCACAAAAAAGGGTCCCCAACCCTTCGTAGTGGCCCAAATGGAAAAATGCTTCCACTTCATGGCATATCTCGTCCTCATAGAAGACTTTCTAGCTTCCACCATGACCTGTGCCACTCAGGAAGAAACTCCAAAAAGTGAAGTGGCCATCTCCTGAAGTGTCACACGTGAAGGTTAAGGGATTTCAGCTCTAGGTGGACCAGCGTGCCCCGCGCCGGAGTCAGATCATCATAACAGACAGGTAGGAGAACTGAAGATTCCACTGCAAGCAGCAAAAGGAGCAGAAACCAAAGTGGAGGAGGCCAATATGGGTCAATGAAAACCATGTGCCCCCCGCCTGAAGCTTGAGCAGCACTTCTGCAGAACGGTAAAGGGAAGGAAGGCATAAAAAAATCTCCCTGTCCAGCAGAGATGCAGCGTCTCTCCAAAAAACACCATGTCAGGAAGCGACCGAGCAAAACCTGGGTAGTTTTGCGTTTGGGGGTCAAACAGATCCAGGTCCAGACAACCACAGGTTGAAAATGCAGTAGACCGCCTCTTGCTTGAGTTACCACTCACGGGCCCTTATTCTGCTGCAGATCAGACAGTCTGCTAGGACGTTTTGCACGCCCGAACATGAACAGCTGTGAGGAGAATTCTATGCAGAACTGCCTAATTCCACACCCGGATCGCCTCACTGCAGAAGGCATACGAGCGAGTGCCTTCTTATTGAGGTACAAGACCATGTACATACTGTCTGACAGGACTAATTCTGTGCCCTGGTGGAGTAAGTGCTGAAAAGCTTGTGGAGCATACAGCACAGCCCTCATCTCCAGCACATTTATGTGCAAAGAGCTCTGACGGAGACCGCAGTCCTTGAGTTCTGTGGCTCCCAAGACGAGCGCCCCAATCCATCCCAGATGCATCTGCGGTCGGCGTTTGGGTGGGAGGAGGGGACGAAGGGGATTCCTCTGGTGAGGTTGGGGATATCCTTCCTCGAAAGGAAATCCCGCTACATCAAACTGAAGACTATGACCATGTGGTCCAGGTCGTCCAACCTTTGATGCCACTGTTCTGAGCATCCAATGAGAGACTGGAATGTGAAGCCTGGCTAAAGGAACAGTGGGGATTGCCACTGCCGTAACCACAAGCAGTCGAAGAATCGACCAGGCCGAGACCCACCTGCTGGAGGCTACCAAACGAGCATGACTCTGTAGTGTTTCTGCCCTGTCCAAAGGGAGGAAAACCATACCCTGGGCCATTATCCATCACCATTCCAATAAATAGGAGGTGCTGGGAAGTGGCAAACTGGGATTTGGGGAGGTTGACAGTGATTCCAACCTGCGTAGAGAGGTTCAGGGTAGCAGAGTGGGAAAGTTCAAGCTACTCCCCTCGACAAGGCTGACAAGAGCCAGTCGAGGGAGCACACACAGTGACCCTGGCGCCTCAGGGCCGTCGCCAGACACTTGGTGAACACCCAAGGAGACGGGGACAGGTCAAAGGGGAGGGCCTTGAGCTGGGAATGCTCACCCTGAAAGGTGAACCTGAGTCAGCAGCGATGGACCCAAAACACCTGGATGTGCAGGTAAGCATTCTGCATATCAAGGGCACACAGCCACTGTCCCTCTCTGCCGGAGGGGCAGCAAACCTGAGAGCGTCAGCGTTCCAAACAGTTTCTCCTCTATGTATCGGTTTACAGCACCAAGATCCAGAATGGGATGCAATTCACCAGCCTATGTTCGGACCAGGAAGAAGTGGGACTAAAAACAGGTTACTCACCTGTAATAGTAGATCGTACTTCGAGTGGGAGCTGTTGCAGCAGACTATAACAATAAGGACTATGTCACAGGCACTAGGACACTCCGGTGAAAACTCCAGCCAGTCGTACACAGCAGGGACCGCCCCTGACGCCGGCCCCGCCCCGACGTCGGTCTGGGTACAAGAGGGGGCGGACCCAGCTCCACCTCAGTTCTTTCCCACCACGTCAGGCACGTGAACAAGAAACAGCTTCTGCTTGCCAGTCATAGCAAAAAACTCTTCAATCAAGACAAAAAACCCACGTTGAAACCGTTGATGGTTTTTCTTCAATTCTACACCGACATTAGATTGCTGTCTGACTTAACCGTTTGACGTTTTTTTTCTTCAGGCTACCGACGTCAGCCGTTGCTCGCTGGTTTTTGTGAAGTCAGACGAATGTCTTCCTGGGCGTCTGCTTCACCGGAACACAAGAATAAGTGTGAGTGTGGGAGGCAGATCCCAGCCAAGGACAGCCATCGCCGCTGTGTCTTTTGCCTAGGCCCGGACTGAGACACGGCAAACTGCTCCAATTGCCAGGCCTTCACCAGCAGGACCCGAATCAGATGCCTTTAGGCCCTGAAAGCCTTTTTATTGGAGCAGAAAATGGATCTGCACTCCTCTGAGGGAAACATAAAGAGAAGAAACTGCACAACAAGGATCGTAATCGGTCCCGGTGGCGGACCCACTCACTTGTGGCCCTCTCCAAAGAAGACCTAGCCCTAAGTATCAGGAGAGCACCCCAAATCTGCCAAGGCCAGCCCTTCGGGGGAGAAGCCGGCTAAGCCCAAGGTGACCCCGCTAAGAGTCACCACGAAGCCCTTAGAGGTGCATGCTCGGCCACCTCTCCAGCAGCACCGCGCCGCTTTCCTAAAGCCACGCCCGGAGCCCAAGGATCCTCCAGCTGCACTTCGGCTCGCCTGTACCTACACCGAGCAGGCTGAAGGGGCGAAGGACGAGGGATTGGCTCTGGAAGAGCCGACGACCCCGTCGCCAAAGTCCTCCTCCCCCAGGACACCCAGGAGGGCTCTCCTTCACACCCCAATGTACCGGATAATTCCTTTCCGAGCTGGGCGGCAGAGATTTTCATGACGGACGAGTTCCAGGAAAGTCCAGTTACATAAGAACTTACCGTAACAGTAGATCTTCGAGAACAGCTCTTGCAGCAGATAACACCATTAGGACTGAAGCCGGCAGGCATCGGGACCCCACGGAAATCTTCTAGCTAGCAGTTCAGTGGGAGTTCCGCCTCCACGCCGGGTCCCGCCCGACGCCAGGCGAGTACATAAGGAGGCGGTACCGCCAGAATCCCCGGTTCTCCCCCGGGAGACTCGCGGCCGCTGGATGACATCAGAAGAGGAGACAGAGGATCCGCCATTAGAAGAAGAAAAAGAAAGAGCGTCAGCTCCTGGCAAGGCCTGAATAGGCCATACCTCTTCCAAGGGGGAATGGTGGGCGGGAAGGCACCTGCTGCAAGAGCTGTTCTCGAAGACCGACTATTACAGTAAGTTCTTACGTAACTCTACTATCTTACTTCGAGATACAGCTCTTGCAGCAGGTAACACCATTAGGACAGATTCCCAAGCAAAAGCGCCTCTAAGCATTCTGGGAGGAGGCACACAGAGAGATCTTGAGCAAATCCTGACTCTAGGACAGGAGACCCTGTAGAACGGCAAGGCCGAAACTGACTCTCCGCCGTGAGGTAATATCCAGGCTATAGTGCCTAATAAATGTGTGCACTGAGCTCCAAGTAGCCGCGGCACAAATGGCCGAGGTGGGGACATTGCGCAGTGCTGCAAAGGAGGTAGCCACCCCCCTTGTCGAGTGGCCCCGGACTGTGCCCGGAAGGGGCTTCTGTTGTTGTAGCAAAAGGAAATACACTGGACAAGCCAGCGAAAAAGGGTCTGCTTTGATACTGGTTGGCCCAGCATCCTCTCAGCGAAGGATACGAACAGCTGATCAGATGTGCGATGCTGTTTAGTCCTGTTTAAGTAATACCTTAAGGAGCGGTGAACATCCAGGGTGTGAAGCAATACCTCTCCTCTATTAGTGTACTTCGGAAAGTACACAGGCAGATCGATGTCCTGGTTAAGAGTAAGGGCGGAGACCACCTTAGGAAGGAATTTAGGATTCATCCTCAAAGGCACACTGTCCTGGTGGAAAGTTAAATAAGGTTCCTTACACATGAGAGCATGTAGCTCAGAAATTCTCCTTGCTGACATGACAGCAACTAAAAATAACGTTTTCCACAACAGAAAACGCAGCTCGCAACCTGCGGCAGGTCCAAAGGGGAGAAGCGTGAGTTGTTCCAGGACGAAGAGTAGGTCCCAAGGAGGGACGGTATCCTTGATGGGTGGCCTAAGGTGTAACACCCCCCTCAGGAAGTCCCAAGAGGCATCGAGTTGTGCCACTGTGCGCTGACCTATCGGGAAGTGGTAGGCCAAAATCACACAGAGGTGAACTTTAATAGAGGAGAAGGCAAGACCAGAATGGAAGAGGGAAAGCAGGTATTCCAGAACTGATTTCACTGGGCATTCGAAAGGGGAGAGGCCGCGTGTCTGAGACCACAGGCAAAATCGGCGCCATTTCATGGCGTACGTTGCATGCGTTGCCGGGCTTCTGGCAGCGGAGAGAACTTCCGCCACCCCTTGTGAGACCCCGTGTCACATGATGGCTACGTCTCGAGGAGCCAGGCATGCAGGTTCAGTGAGCGTAAGTCCAGGTGGACTAGAGAACCCTCCTCTTGAGACAGCAGATGGGAGCTGAAAGGCAACGGGACTGGAGGCTCCCGGGACAATTGCGTCAGCATGGGGAACCAGATCTGCCTGGGCCAGAAAGGCACTACCAGGATCATTGTTGCGTGTTCCCTGGGTAGTTTGAGAAGAACTCTCAGGATCAACCGGAAGGGAGGGAAAGCGTAGATGAATCTGTCCGCCCAGGAGAGGGACAACGCGTCTCGCCAGAAAACACCAGGCCCTGGATCTAGCGCGAAAAAATTGGGCTGTTTTGCATTGGATGGGGAAGCGAACAAGTCCAACTCCGGAGTTCCCCATCGAAGAAACAGATCCTCAGCTACCTCCTGAAGGAGTTCCCATTCTTGGACTCTGGCCTGGGAACGACTCAGGCCACCTGCGATTGTGTTGTCCACGCCGGGAACATGAACTGCAATCAGGCTCGTGCTGTGTCGAATTACCCAATCCCACACTCTCAGCTTCCCTGCAAAGGGGGTAAGAGTGTGCGCCTCTTTGTTTGTTGAGGTAATACATCACCGCCGTATTGTCTGAAGCAGAAGAGTACTCGACAGGATTTCTGACTGAAAGGCCTGCAGGGCATAAAGGAACGCCCTCATCTCCAGAATGTTGATGTGGAGGTGAACTTCCTAAGAGGTCCACGTTCCCTGGGACCTCACCCCGTTCAGGTGTGCTCCCCACCCCAGCCTTGAGGCATCTGTGGAGAGGATTACCTCCGGGGACGGCGCTGTAAATGGAACACGCGCAGAGTGTGTCCCTGGGTCTAGCCACCATTGCCAGTCTCAAATCACTGTTCGTGATTCTGACCAGATGCTGCATGTGGTCTTGCCTTTGGTCCCACTGCACTTTGAGCATCCACAGGGTTACCCGCATGTGGAGCCTTGCCAAAGGGACGGTAGGAATGGCCGCAGCCATGTGTCCGAGCAGCCTCAGGACCAACCTGGTGGTGACAGTCTTCTTCGCTGAGAGCTCCCTGATGAGGGATCTGATGTGTTTCGCTCTTTCCTCGGGAAGAAAGGCTTTCCCTTGGACAGTGTCCAGAACTGCGCCTATAAACTGCAGCTTCTGGGATGGTACGAGGAGAGACTTCTCGGAGCTGAAAAGAATGCCCAAAGACTGAAACAGATCTTGGGTGTTCTGAATAGCCGGCAACAGCGCCTCTTTGGAGGCGGCCATGAGAAGCCAGTCGTCCAGGTACGGGATCACGTAGTGGCCCCGTCTCTTTAGAGACGCCACGACTGCCATACACTTGGTAAAGACCATGGGGGCCGATGACAGTCCGAAGGGAAGAGCCCGGAACTGAAAGTGGTGGCCGAGAAACTCGAAGCGCAGGAACCTCCTGTGCGCTCGAGCTACAGGGATGTGCAGGTAGGCGTCCTGCATATCCAGGGGACGCCAGGAAGGCCCTTTTCAGCGTGGGAATGAGTCCTTGGAGGGTCACCATGCTAAACGCTTGTAGGCTTACAGACATGTTGAGGTCGCTGAGGTCCAGTATTGGACGGAGGTCCCCTGTTTTCTTCGGAACCAGAAAGAAGTGGGAATACTATCCGGATCCTCTCTCGTTCTCCGGGACGTACTCCACTTCTCCCTTTTGAAGGAGCGCAAGTACTTCTTGCCTGATGAGCGATCTGTGCTGACCCGAGTAACGGGAGAGCAGAGGAGGCCTTGTGGGTGGCTTGTCCACGAATTCTATAAAGTGGCCTTGTTTGACCAATTGAAGAACCCACCAGTCTGTGGTTATAGACTGCCACCCTGGCAGGTGGTCCGCAATACGACCCCGGAGTCCCGCTGATCCTGAGGGGCGGGGCGGGGAAGGAGTCATGCTGTGGCGGCTGAGGGTCCTGCAGGCTGGGCCAACTTTGCAGGGCGTTGGCTTGGCCTGCGGGCGACTCTCTCCGGGGCTCGGCGGGAGAAGGAGCCCCTCTGTTGCGGGCCGGTGCGGAACTGCTGTCTCTGCATCCAGCCTCGAAAACGGCTCTGGTTTCTACGAAAGGAACTGAGCTTGGGTCTGTACATGGCTTGGACAGACCGCACCGCCTTCCCGACCTCTTGAAGTTTGGTGAGGACCTTCTCCGAGGACCCACCGGAAAGAACTTCTCCGTGGAACGAGGCGTCCAGAATGTTCTTCTGGACGTCCGGGATAAATCCGGAGACACTGGGCCAACAGTGTCTCCGGAGGCATACGCCAGAGGCTACCGCTCTGGCCGAGGAGTCCGCGGAATCATACGCGGCTCGCAGCACCTGGGTTCCAACGTCCGAACCCGTGCAGGGGAGTTGAAGCAACTCCTCCATCTGCCCAACTTCTGGCATCTTTTCCGCCAGATCCAGTCCTTGCTCCCACAAGGCATTCTGAAACTGGACCATGTAGGTTAGATAGTTGAGGGACCTAATGGCGCAGGTAGTGGCTGCATACGTGCGCCTGCCCACAGCGTCCAGTTGCTTGGACTCTGGGTCCGGTGGCAGAGTGCTCAAATGTTGCGGCCTCTGGAACCGGTCATGTGAGGCGGTAATGACCAGAGAATCGGCCAGACGATGTGATGCCAAGTACTAGTCCTCCCTAGGGGCCTTGTACAGGCAGTCAGCCTTCTTCAGCATCGCCGGGAGAGAGTGTGGACACTTCCATGCTGCCTTGGTGACATCCACGAAGGTGTCCACCAAGGGTGGCACCACCACAGGCTTTGGATCTTTTTGCCGAAGATATCTGGCAAGGCGTAGTCTCTCGGGGTCAAGTTCCTCTGCGTCCCAGCCCATGTTCTCCTGGATATGCCTCATAATCTGAGAAGGATGGGTCATCCGGAGGGGATCTTGGGCGCTCACGTGGGTCCGGAGAAGGCACGCTGATGGGAGAAGGGGATCTGGATCCGTCCGTGAAGTCAGATCCCGTGTCCTCCGTCAAAGGCGAATGACAGCGTCTTCTGGGTCTCTTGAGGCTGGGTGACCCTGAAGAAGATCTGAACGGAGGTCTCCTCTTGTCTGGTCTGCCCCTAGGAGGTTCCTCAGGCTCCTGGGGGGGGAAAGGTACTCGGCCTGCAGCCCCGAATGGAGTGGGGGCGCTGGGGCCGGTGGAGTCACTGGTGGAGGCAGAGGAGGTGTGGGAACCACATTCTTCTTTATGGTATCCCACCAGTAGGTGAACAGCTCCTTAACCTCTGAAATACTGAGGCCCGACGACGGACCGGGCGCAGGTGGTCCGTCGTCTGGTACCGGCGTCGGCTCCCCAGGGATCTATGATTCAGGGGAGGGTTACCTGGGGGGTGCGACAGGACTGGGTTCGCCCATCTGGTCCTCGGGCTGGGTCAGCTCCTCCTCCGTAAGCGCCTGACCGACGTCGGTGGGAGGCATAGGGGTTCTCCTCTCTACAGAAACAGGCGTTGGGTCCCCGGCCGGCATCCGTGGTGGCGAAGGCCTAACCGGGGACGGGTGTCTGGCGGTCGTCGAGTCTCAGGACCGGTGGTGCTTGGCCGACGTCGGGTGAGCCGACGTCCTTTTGAGCGAAGTCAGCTCCTTGGTCTTCCGCTGGGGTGGAGGGGGCCAAGAGACTGACCGGGCGTCTGGATCCGGGTGACGGGAGCCGGACTTGTGGTGGTGGTCCCCTGACCTCGGCAAGGGCATGGAAGCAGAAGAAGAAGGCGGCCTGGAGGTCTTGGCTGGAGGTAGAGAAGAACCCGAAGAAGTCTTCACCGTAGCCAGGGGAGGCAGAGAGCGGGCCTGGGAAGGGGAGCGGTCGGACCGGGAGCCGGAGCTACGGGAGTTGGAAGCCCTAGAAAGGGATTTTGATCTGACTCTCTCCCTATGCTTTTCGAGGTGTCACCGGGCTTTCTCAGACGATTCCCCCTAGGAGGGAGAATCCATGGCCTTAACTTTTTCCTCAAGAAGGAACGCTTGCAGGGCCTTCTGGCGATGGATCCGGGTCCGGCTATTGAAACCCTGACAGAAGGTACAGGCCCGGGTGTCGTGATCTGGGCATAGGCACCGGACGCAGCCTGAATGCGGGTCTCTGAAACGGATTTGTTTCCCCACAGGCGCACTTCGATGGATGGCCTTTCACGGAGGTTGGAGAGAACATCAGATGGCAGACTTCGTAAAAAACTGAGTTTTCCAAGTGGAAAGAACTTTACCAGGCGTCGCGCACTAGAAACAGACCGAAGGGTCGAGACATGCAAGTCCACGGCGGGAAAGAACTGGGGATTCTGGCGGGACCGCCTCCTTATGTACTACGCCCGACGTCGGGGGAGGGACCAACGTCGGAGAAGGTCCCCGCTGAAGACTGCTAGCTAGAAGATTTCCGTGGGGTCCTGACGCCTGCCGGCTTCAGTCCTAATGGTGTTACCTGCTGCAAGAGCTGCATCTCGAAGTAAGATCCGTTTTCCTTCTGGTGGGGGCAGGTCCACAAGCGGTCCCCCTCATCGCCACCCCAAACACCGGTACCGGACCCAGTGGAATAACTACAGTCGGGAGGTGAGCCTTTCCAGCGGAAGTCGCCACAACGCCCACCTAAACCTCCCTCTAGGGCTCGTTCCCACACCAGGTCCAGGAACCACAGACGATGCTCCAAGGACTCTGGTGACCGTCAGTCCAGGTCATGCTCTAGGAGCCTCTCGGTCCTCTAGGCGAGAACACTCCCAACGTTGGTCTTCTGACCGTCGCTGGTCCAGGGACCGGAGTCAGTCTTCGGACCGGCATCTGTCCCCTAGCTACCGATGACAGCGGGATCCTGGTCACACGGAAAGGTCAGACTACTCATAATCCTATAATCTATCTTCCTCATCGTCTTCCTCAACTTCCCCTCTGACTGCAGCGCTCCCAGAGAGAGAAGGACCAGCCTCGCTCGCTTCCAGACGACCCTACCTTTATAGAAGTCATGAGGGACATCCAGGCCTCCAACGAATGGTAGACTGAGGACCCGGACCCGGAACGCCAAAGCCCAGCAAAGTACCTGAGGCAAAAGGAGCCTAAAGCTTTGGTGATCCCTCCTTTGGTGGATACATTCCAGGACCTCACTAGAGCTACCTGGAAGCATCCGGCTTCAGTTCCTGCTGTTCCGAAGAAGTCGGATAGGCTGTACAAGGCCCCCGAGGGCAGAAGATTTCCTTGCTGAACACCCTCAGGCGGACTCCTTCGTGATCACGGCTGCCCATGAAAAGTTCAGGCAGCCGAAGCACCTCAGCTCTCAGCCTCCCGACCCGGAGTCTCGCTATTTGGACCATGTGGGCATGAAGTTGTATGCTGCTTCCACCTGTTCCATATATTCCCTCAACTTCTTGACGCATATGGTCCAGTACCAGAATGCGCTTTGGGAGAGGGGACAAGAGCTACTGAAGGCCCTTCCAGACTCTGCCCAGAAGACAGAGCTCCTGGACGTCCTAAAATCAGGCTCAGACGTAGGCTTCCATGTCCTGAGAGCCTCGTATGACACTGCAGATAAGGCAGCCAGGGCAGCCGCTTCCCGGGTGTGCCTACGGCACCACGCCTGCTCGAGACTCTCCAGCTTTCACCAGGATCTGCAGGCCAGTATCAAGGATTTGCCCTTCCAGGGTACCGCGCTGTTGGGGCATGAGACAGAAGTCTTGATCTTTCGTCTCCAGGAGTCGGGCAAATCTATCTGGTCAATCCGCCAGATGTACTGCGGTGACCAGCAAAGACATCGAAAACAGCCTTTTCTGAAGTTCTGAGGCAGTCAATGTCATGCCCGTAGCAACCAACACTGGCAGAGAGGAGGCTTTCGCAGGAGATCCGGGAACCATCAGCCTGGTGGAGCTCCCGCCCGTGGGCCCAAGTCCTCCCAGGCCTCTCCGCCTACACCCGGCACAGCCCAATGACTGCATTCCGCGCCCCCCTTCCCACGGGAAGATCCAGGAGAGTCGGTTGGGGGTCGCTTCTCCCTTCATTTCGAAGGGTGGAAGTCAATAACTGCAGACCAATGGGTCTTAGACATCATCAGGAGGGGGACACACGCTGGAGTTCACGGAGTTTCCCCCGAACACTCCACCAAAGCTCTCCCGTTATCCACCTTCTCACATCCCACTAATAGGAGAGATCCAGACCCTCTTGCAAAAAAGAGCAATAGAGATGGTCCCCTTGCATCAGTGAGGACAGGGGTTTTATTCACACTTTTTCCTAGTTCCAAAAAAAGACAGAACCTTCATCACATTCTGGACCTCAGCCCTCCAAATCTCTTGAGTACAAAAGGTTCAGGATGGTGATCCTCAAAGGAATTCTTCCTCTGCTGCACCGAGGAGACTGGCTCTGCTCCCTAGACATGCAAGATGCGTACATGCACATCGGGATCTACCCTCCCCAACGGAAGATTCTGAGGTTCCACTTCCAAGGCGAGCACTACCAGTTTCGAGTGCTTCCGTTCGGCCTCTCTTCCGCTCTGCGAGTCTTCACCGACTGCTTAGCATTGGTGGCTGCGGCTGTAAGGCGCATGGGGCACTATGTTCCCCTCCCTCGACGATTGGCTACTTACAGCCCCGGCGAGAGTAGGCCTTCTTCGCGCCCTCAAAGACACCTATACTATGTGGGCTGGGGATCACCCCCGAATCTGCAAAAATTGTACCCGGAGCCCAGTCAAAAGCTCGTCTTCATCGGAGTGATCCTGGATTCCATCCAGTGCATGGCCTTCCTCCCCCAAGGACAGGGGAGATCACCTGCGAGAGACTGAAGAACGAGCTCAACTCCTCAAATTCCAGCTCAGAACTTCCTCACATTACTGGGGCACATGGCGGCGGCCATCCCTGTCACTCCCTTGGCCCGCCTCCACGACGGTCCCACAATAGATGCTCAGGGTGCAGTGGGAGCAAGGCTACAACGATCTAGACTCCCCGGTCAAGATCTCGGGGCCAGTCAGGAGAAAGTACAGTTACGTAAGAACTTACCGTAACACTAGATCTTCAAGAACAGATCTTGCAGCAGGTTACACCATTAGGACTGAAGCTGGCAGGCGTCAGGACCCCACGGAATTCTTCTAGCTAGCTGTCTTCAGCGGGGACCGCCCCCAACATCAGTCCGTCCCACGCCAGGCGTTAGTACATAAGGGAGGTCCCGCCAGATTCTCAGTTCTCCGGCCGGAGACTCCGGCCGCTGGATGACATCAGAATGGGAGACCAAGGATCCGTCATCAAAAGACAAAGGGCGAAGCCCTGCCAAAACTTGGTAGGCCATGCCTCCTCCAAGGGAATGATGGGCGAGATAGATACTGCAAGAGCTGTTCTCGAAGATCTACTGTTACGGTAAGTTCTTACGTAACAGTACTATCTTACTTCGAGAAACAGCTCTTGCAGCAGGTTACACGATTAGAGCTAATTTCCAAGCAATAGCGCCTGTAAGCATTCTGGGAGGAGGAAACTAGGAAAGATCTTTGACAAGTCCTGACTCTAGCACAGGAGACCCTGTAGCACGGCCAGGCCGAAACCGGCTCTCCGCCGTGATGCAATATCCAGGCTATAGTGCCTAATGAATGTGTGCACAGAGCTCCAAGTAGCTGTGGCACAAATGGCAGAGGTGGAGACGTTACGAAGTGCTGCAAACGAGGTAGCCACCCCCCTTGTCGAATGGCCTCGGACTGTACCCAGGAGGGGCTTCTGTTTCCTGTCGGAGCAAAATGAAATACACAGGACAACCCAGCAAGAAAGAGACTGCTTTGAGACTGGTTGGCCCAGCATCCTCTCAGCAAACGAAACAAATAGTTGCTCCGACTTGCGAAGCTGTTTAGTTCTGTTCAGGTAATACCTTAGACAGCGGTGAACATCAAGGGTGTGAAGCAATGCCTCTCCTCTATTGGAATATTTAGGAAAATATACAAGTAAATCGATGTCCTGGTTGAGAGCGAGGGCAGAGACCACCTTAGGCCAAAAACTTAGGATTCGTCCTCAGAGATACTTTGTCCTGGTGGAAAATTAAATAAGGCTCCCTACACATGAGAGCGTGGAGCTCGGAAACTCTCCTTGCTGACGTGACAGCAACCAAAAGAAAACTTTACTCACCTCAGTAATGTTTCTTCTAATGGAGTATTGCTATATTATGACATATGCAGTATAACCCCAGGTTAGAACTGCTCCAGAGGTGAAAGAGTTAACTTCCATGCAGGACATGGAATCTTGAGAGCGAGCTCGGTTCAACTCTCTGTTGAAGCTCAAACTTAAACCGTCAGATCTTTACGAGCAAAAACCTCACAAAGGTTCTGTGTGGAAGCCGAAAACCTACACTAGCCACTGGCTACTAACTACAAAAACACCTTTTTGTTCTTGATCCCAAAACAAAGACTCAAGTCGGGGGATTCAAGAAGCAAAATTTAAGCACAACACCTAAGCACCCTAGAAGGGTGAAATAAAGTGGGCATCAAAGAAGTGCCAACATTGCACTGCCCACTCACATCCCAGAAATACAGGTTACTCACCTGTAACAGGAGTTCTAGGAATGGTATATGTTGTTCATCCACACTCATTGGCAGGTGTCCTTGCCGCTTTAAATCTTGCCGGAAGGTCTTCAAGCTTGCTCCTCCCACCCACCTGGGTGGTATAACTCTCGGCTCCGCCCCATGACGCCAGATCTGGCCCGCTGGAAGCTCAGGTTGTGCGTCGAAGCCGGGGAGGTCGGGTGGGTCGTGTGGATGAACAACATATACCATTCCTAGAACTCCTGTTACAGGTGAGTAACCTGTATTTCAGGGACATGGATATGTTGTTCATCCACACTCGCTGGCAGACTCCTAGCAGTTCTCCGGAGGAGGGAGGCAAGACGACACCCTCAATACTTACTTGGGAAAGAGAGACTGAGAACCGAGGCCCCAAACCAGCATCCCGCGTGACTCAAGGTCGATGTGGTAGTGGGTAATGAAGGTGTTTGCTGACTTCCAGGTAGCAGCCCTGCAGATTTCCTGGATAGGGGCGTCCCTGAAGCAGCCACTGTCTGCAGCATATGGTGGGTAGAATGAGCTCTTATCCCTCTGGGAGGCTCCATGCCCGCCAACTTATAGCAGAGATCTATGCAGGAGGTTACCCACCTGCTTATCGTCCGCTTGGCTGCAGGTCTGCCAGATGCGGCTTCAGCGTAGGTGACAAACAGCTGGCGAACCTCTCCCCGGATTTCAGCCGTGCGCTCCTTATAATAAGCGAGCGCCCTTCTAGGGTCCAGAGTATGGAGCCTATATTCGGCCTCCGAGGTGTGATTGGGGTAGAACACCGGCAGAGTCAACACCTGGTTAAGGTGAAACTCCGACACCACCTTCGGAAGGAATTTCGGGTGAGGGCGCAGGACAACCTTGTCCCTGTGGAAGACCAGGTAAGGAGACTCGATGGAAAGCGCCTGGAGCTCTCCATCCTTCTGGCTGACGTATAGCCACCAAGAAGGCGTCTTCCACGACAGGTGAGAGAGAGCACACCTGTGCATAGGTTCAATGGCTTGCCCATGAGCTTTGCCAGTACCAGCAGTAGATCCCACGGAGGTGGGGGTTCCGCAGCTGGAGGGAAATGTGATCAAGGCCTTTGAAAGCGCCAGCCCACCTTCTCCTGCCATCGACTGCTTCCTGGCCCGCTACCGTAAGCAGAGATGGCTGCCAGGTGCACCCTTAGGGTCGTCGACCTAAGCCCTTGACTAAAAAGGGACCATAAATAGTCCAAGATGCTTGCCAAGGAACAGGAGGAAGGGTCCAAGCCCTTGCCCTGACACCAAATGGAAAACCTTCTCCATTTGAAGGCATAGCATTTTCTAGTCGACTCCTTACGGGACGCCTCAACTACATTGAGGACCACGTCGGAAAGACCCAAGGCCTGGAACTCTAGCCACTCAGGAACCAGGCCGTCAGGTGCAGGGATTGAAGGTCCGGATGGAACACCTTCCCCTGATTGACTGTGAGCAGGTCCGGGCGAGCTGGAGGCTGCCGCGGAATCCTGGAGCTGAGACTGAGGAGATCTGGGTACCAGAACTGGCGAGGCCAGTCTGGGGCTATCAGAATCACCTGCACCTTGTCCCTCCTCGCCTTGAGAAGCACCTTGTGGATCAAGGAAATGGGGAAAGGCGAAAGAGGCCCGGGTCCACTGCCTCGAGAAGGCATCCCCTGCAGCGAGCCCTGCTGAGGGGCGGCATGGAACAGACTCAGCTTCGCTCTCCTGGAGGCAAACAGGTCCACCTGAGGTGTGCCCCAATGGGAGAACAGATGCTGTACTACCTGCAGGAGAGACCACCTGGGGATGCAGCCCCTATCCGCTCAGGGCATCGGTCAGGGTGTTGGAGGCTCCTGCCACGTGAATGGCTAGGAGATCCGCCTCCAGGCTGCGCACGAGTGACCAAATGCGGAGAGCTTCCTTGCATAGAAGCATGGAGCGCGTCCCGCCCTGGCGGTTTAGATAGTACATGGTCGTGGTATTGTCCGCCTGGACTCGGACCACTTGACCCCGGAGGAACGGAGCAAAGGCGGTGAGAGCTAGGCGGACCGCCTCGAGCTCCAGCAGGTTGATGTGGCATCGGGACTCTGCTGGGACCAGAGGCCATGAGCCCGGTGTTCCCAGATGGGCACCCCAACCCATCAGAGAGGCATCGGTCGATAGAGACCGCCGGCTGCTCGGGCGGACAAACGGGATGCCCTCCTGCAAATGATCTGGAACGGTCCACCACTGGAGAGCTCTCACATCCCCGTGGTCACCGTCTAAGCTGGTCCAAAGGATCGCAGCTGCCAGACCACTGGCTGGCCAGTCCTCATTGAAGGACGCATGTTCCAGCGGGCCCAACGGACCACGCTGGTGCAGGCCGCCATGAGACCCAGGAGGCGCAGAAGTCCCGGCAGGGGCGGAATTCCCAACCAGAAATGATCGGGCAAAGGAGGAAAGAACCTCGGCCCTGTCCGCCGGAGCAGCGCCTGGCTCGAAGAGAGTCGAGCTGCGCCCGATGAATAGAATCACCTGCTTCGCTCGAAGTTCGACTTGGCCTCGTTGATAAGGAGGCCCAGTTGAGAGCAGACCTGGAGGGCCAGATCTCTGGACCACTCCGCCTCCTTCCTGGAGGGAGCTGCTATCAGCCAGTCGTCCAGGTAAGGGTACACCTGACCCTCGGGCGCCGCAGGAATGCTGTCACCACTGCCATGCATTTGGTGAAGACCCTGGGAGCTGGAGACAAGCTCAAGGGCATGGCTTGAACTCAAGAGGGATCCTTCCGCCGGAAGCTAAGGAATCTCTGGTGAGACGGACGGATAGGGACGTGAAAAAACGCCCTGCAAGTCCAGAGAGCAGAACCACGCCGCTGCCCAAGGATGGTATATCTGAGCTAGAGTGACCATCCTGAAGGTTCGAGATCTCAGGAACTTGTTTAGGTCGTAGGTCGAGAATGGGGCGCCAGCCTCTGCCTGTTTCGGAACCAGGAAGTACCTGGACACAAACCCTGGGTCTGAAGGAGGGTCCACCACCTCTTACCACCTCCTTCTGGAGGAGGAGAGCGTGTCGGGCTCGACGAGCCGCCAGTGAGGCTAGGATCTGACGCCCCTGAGGGGACGCTCTTGAAGGGTGGTGCCTGCTCGAATTCCAGAGACAGGCCTCTTCCCACCACCTCAAGACCCACCTGTCCGTGGTAACAGCGACCAGGCGGAACGGAAGTGCCGGAGCCGCCCTCAGGGGGACCCAGGGTAAGGTCAGACGGGAATGGGGCGACACCTCCGCCCGCACTGGGCAGGCTTGGAGGAGGGACCGGCCGAGGGACCCCTGGCCCTTTCCTCCCTACCTCCTGTTAGAGGAAGCCGGCGTTGGGTTTGGGATGCCAAGGTCGAGCCTGCTGGCCCTGACGTTGCTGGGTCAGAGCGCCGGGGCACAGAAGGACGAAAGGCTTAGGCTGTGGTTTCGCCTTTGTCCTTCTGAGCGGAAGAGACAGAGTCCAAGGTAGCATTGGACTTCTCGATCCTCTGCAGGTGACCTTCCACCCCAGGGCCAAAGAGGTCAGTCCCTCAAAAGGAACATCCGTAACTTGTGCTGGGTATCTGAAGGAAGGTGGATATCCTCAGCCAAGCTCCGCCGACGTGATAGCCACTGCGGCCGCTACGATCTGGCACATGAGTCCCCTATATCCAAAGCAGTCTGGAGCTGCTGTTTGGCACTGCCCTGCCCCCGCACCTGCTTAACCGTAGTCTGCAGATCGGGCGGAAGATGAGGATGACCTCATCCAGGAGCCCAACAGGGCATGAGAAAATGTGCCATGAGGACGGCCAACTGGCTGGGACGAAGGCCGAGAGAGGATGCAGCGAGACTTTTCGCCTCGACATAGTCCAATTTCGACCTTGTCAGGAGGTTTGTCCACTATCCTCTTGCTGCCGGCGCCGAAAACGCTGTCGGTAACCAACCCTCAGCAGAGGGGTGTTCCAAAACTGGACAAGGAACCGGGGACCGTGACATTCCTGGCCATCCTGGTCCGGGCGCAGGGCAGGAAGCAGGGCGCAGAAGCTCCAGTGCGGGACCCACTATGGCCTCGCCAACGGAAAGCGCCTGCCGGAGAATCCCTTCGGTCCAGTATCTCCGTGAGGGGATACCTGGCCTGCTTGGAACGGGTTCGAGCCCATCCCGGTGGACTCCGTAGATGAGCCGAGCAGTCCTAGGAAGGACGACGGGCTATCGTCCATTGACTGACCTTCCTGAAGACCCAAGTCCAGTGGCTTGGAGAAAAGGAGGAATCATCTTCGGACTCGGAAGAGTCCTCAAGAGCTGCCTCTGGCCTGAGCCACCCTTCACCTGCCGAGGTCGGTCGGGAGTGAGGGTAACTGACAGCCGATGGGCGAGACCTTAGCCAACCCGAGAATCCTTGGTCGGAGCCCCAACTGGTGGCTGTGGAGGCGGAGGTTCCACCGAATCTGTGGAGCAGCTGGTTTTGGTCGAACAACTGGCCTAGGTATAGGCCTCGGATAAGTCGAGGGTCTGTGGCGGCCGCTCCGTGACAGCCACTTAATGGCCGGGAAGGCGACGGGTCGGCTTACCCCGCCAGGAGGAGCTGTTGCAACATAAGGTCTCGCATCGCCGACGCACTTACGCGGAAGCCTCCTCGTCCGGTGAGGAGGACGAGCTAGGCGCGACGCCGCTTATCACGAAGCCGGATCGAGACCGCTTATGACGGTGGATCGGGTTGACCGCCGAAGAGGTCCGAGACCGAGACCGAGAGTCCCGGAATTTCCGAGGTCGGTGGGAGGTGTCGCCGGAACCGCACTCCTTCGCTCGGATGGTCCATCCGAGGGCTCCGGAACCGGAGGCACAGGCGAGCCCACGGGATCTCAACTCTCCCCGGGGAACCGGGAGAGGGGAATCTCGGTGCTAAAGGCGAGAGCCCGTCTAACGGGTCGAGAAAATCTCACTTATCGGTGGGAGTCCTCGTCAACTGACCTGACGGGACACGCGTGAGGCCAGTGTCGGTTTAGCGTCGATCAGCTCGACGGGTCGACGCACCCGGGAGAGGGACCTTTCCGCCTCCCAAGAGCGCCGACGGAGGGACTTACCCTGTCCCTCTTTTGGACCGAGAATAAGGTCCCGAGACGAGGCCCTTCTCCTTAGTGGAGAGGGGACAGACAAAGCTCCTTAAAAGAAGCGTGTAAGAAGAGCCCAGAGAGAGCGGGATAAATGCCGGTCTAGGAAAGATACAGCCCGCGCCGCCTCCCTTCGAGGGCCACCATCCGCCGAGCTGATCCGCCGAAAGCCCGCCGCTGACACCGCCAACCGGGCCTCCTTGACTTCACCGAGGGAAACGCTCGGACGGCCCAGTTGCAATCAGGCAGGCACGGTCAGAACGAGGTCGAGAAAGATGAGCACAGGCGCTAAGCGCTGGTCGTGCTCAAGGCCTAAGCAGTGACACACGTGAGTGTGGATCCGTTAGAGACATCTTTCTGCCCAGCATGGGCATCTCCAAACTGGGAGTCGATTTGTCCATCGCAGCCACAAGGGATAGAAGACTGAAGTCTTTTTCGAAAATTTATTTTTAACCGATAACGGAGAAATAGGAATTCAGTCTCAAACGCAGAGCGTTAAGGGAGGAACCTGAGCTTCCAAGCGGCAAGGAAGATCTAGCGTCATGGGGCGGAGCCGAGAGTTATACCAACGGGTGGGTGGGAGGAGCAAGCTTGAAGACCTTCCGGCAAGATTTAAAGCGGCAAGGATACCTGCCAATGAGTGTGGATGAACAACATATCCATGTCCCTAGAAACATTCTTGAAACAAGCCGCAGAGGTAGCTACTCCTCTTGTGGAGTTGCTTCTAACTTGACCCGGGAGGGTCTTGTGGTATGACATAACAAAGTGATGCAATGAGCCAACCACTTAGACAGGCATTGCTTGGAAACGGCATTGCCTTCCCTTTTGTGAGCAAAAGAGACGAACTACTGATCAATCTTTCTGAGATCTTTCATCCTGTTGGTGGAGTATCTCAGAAACCGGTGAACATCTATGGTATGGAGTAAATATTCCCCTTGATTAGAGTACTGTGCAAAAAAGACAGGTAGCTCTATGGACTGATTTAAGGTAGACTCTGCTACTACTTTAGGTAGAAACCTAAGATTCGAGCGAAGACAGATGGGTCCAGATGAGACTTGGAATGGTTGATGGTAATACCCAGGCATGCATAAACCTCCTGGGTAAGGGAGAGGAATTGCAGGAGTTCCTCCCTGGACGAGGCCGCAAGGAGCCAGTCATCCAGGTAAGGGAAAACCTGTACTCCCTTGGTACGCAGGTGGGCCGCCACCACTACCAGGCATTTGGTAAATACTTGGGGAGCCGAAGATAGACCAAACAGGAGTGTCTTGAACTGGTAGTGGTCCCCCTGGAATGCAAAACAAATGTATTTGCGATGAGATGGGCGAATGGGAATGTGCAGATAAGCATCCTGCATATCCAGAGCACAAAGCCATTGACCCGGCCAGAGGAGGGGCAGAAGGCTCTGCAAAGAGAGCATCCTGAACCTTTTGTACTCTACATAAAGATTCAGGGAACTGAGATCTAAAATTGGCCTGAGATCTCCAGTCTTCTTTGGGACCAGGAAGAAATGCGAATAGTAACCCGTCCCGTGAAGATGAAGGGGGACGGGTTCCATCGCTTGCTTCAGCAGAAGAGCCGAGATTTCCTCCTGGATCAAAGGAAGATGTTCCCGCGAATATGACGACTTCACGGGGGGTGGCGGGGTGGTTTCTGAAGAAACTCGATGGAGTGTCCTGCTATGAGCTGGAGCACCCAAGAATCTATGGTTATCCTCTCCCATCCCGGAAGGTGGAGGGAAACCTCCCTCCTACCGGTTCCTTCGGGGAGTCCAGAGGCAGTGGGAGAGGAAAGGAGGTGGTGTGGGGCAGCGCCGCAGCTGAAGCACCCGCTGCTTTTTTGGGCAGGGCTTAGCAGCCATGGGGCCCGGCGTTGTGGCCCGCCTTCCCTGGGGTTTCCTTACGGCGGTTCCGTCTGTGAAAGGGACGGCGCTGCTGCCGATTGGGACGGTACATGGAATCAACTGACTTCAGACCCGTGCCCTTCTCTTGCAAATTGGTAATGATGTCCTTGACATCACCCCCAAAAAGCACAGACCCCCGGAAGGGTGCTTCCAGGATAGCAGATTGCACCTCCGGGACCAGACCCAACACTTGGAGCAAAGCATGACGCCGTAGGCCTATGGCAAAAGCTGAGCTCTGCCCAGCAGTGTCCACTGCGTCGTATGTAGCATGTGTCGATTGGCCAAACGAGCAGAGCTGACGAGATCAGCAGACTCCTGTTTGACTTGAGAGTCAGGCAAGGAGTCCACGTTGGCTTCTGCCCGAGTAAGGATGGCCTTCTGGTAGTCCCCCATGTGGCAGACAGTTCAGAGCCCTAATCCCCAGTGTGGAGGAAGCATAAATCTTTCTCCCGTACTGGTCCAGAAGGCGAGATTCCTTATCAGGAGGTGATGAGCTAAGATGTTTTGGGTTCGCCGACTGGCCGTGAGCGGCGCTAATCACGACCGAGTCGGCACGAGGGTGAGAGTCCAGGATATCAACACCCTCTGGAGCCTGGTATAGCCTGTTCAACTTCCTAGGAAGTGGAGCTAAGGCCGACGGCTGTTTCCGTATCATGGTAACAAGGTCGGCGTGAGGCTCTATCCAGGGTGGCACCAACGTAGAAGCCATCACTGGCAGATCCAGATGTTCAGCAAGTTTCAAACGCTGAGGATCTGGTTCCAGGGAGCGTCACTGAAGAACCTCCTGGATTTTTCTAAGCAACTCCGAAAAAGAAGGATGCTCCGGAGGAGTCCTTGGCCAGGGCTTCGATGGAGAGAGGCTCCTCGTCTCTCGGAGCAGCCGTCGAAAGAGTCCAAGGAGTCCAAGAGTGAAGAGGCGGATGAAGAGAGAAAGACTCCCTTTCCTGACCCGGGGAGGAACAGGCCCCTTGGGGAGTCCCAGGGGACATGTGCCCTGCCCCTCTCCGGATCCAGACGGAAGAACCCTCGAGTCCGGAGGTGGCGACAGAGTGTGCCGCCTGGGGCATACGGGAACCTGGGACGGCACTGTCGCCAGAAGGCGGCTTTCGACCTCTTTGGTGAGCCGAGCCTTGGCCTCAGCCCACCAGGTGGCCACAGTCTCCTGCCGGTCCACTGGCGGTCGCAAGGGCTGTGGAGGAGGAGGTGGGGGATAAGAATACGGGTTATACCCATATGGAGTGTATCCAAAACCCGGCTGCGGGTAGCCCGGCATAGAGTATTGCGGCGTTGGGTACTGTGGCATAAGACTGAGGATACCCGGAAGCCGGGGGAGCTGCCGGAGCAGACGGCCCGGCCGGGAACCTCACGGGTGGGTCCGTAGTGGAGAGCCCAGAGAGCCTGATGGGAGCAGAATATCTCCCCGAGTCGGTAAGGCCGACGTCAGAGGCCCTGGTGCCAGAGGGGCCAGTGTCGGAGTCGGCGTCGGGAAGCTGACGTCAGGTCCGGTGCTCCAGATGGAGGAAGGGCTGACTGAGGCAAAATATCCCCAGCTTCGCCCGGGGACGGAGGGGAAAAGTCCCCGGGTTCAGGTTGGGGGACTCTGGTTCCCCAGATGGCAGCGAGGGCTGCAGTTAACCAGGAACGACGGACGTTGAGGGGGTCAGTCGTCTGTTCCTTCACCGGCCGGATGTCGGGCGAGCCGACGTGAGGCAAGCTCTCGGCGGGCGCCGGAGGAGCAGACGTCCGACTTACGAGAGCCGTCACCGGAGACAGGTTGAGAGGAGGCATCAGCCTGGTCAGGTGGGGAAAAGGCCACGCGTCGCCACGGAGGGTCGGACGTCTTACCAGCCCTATCCGGGCGGACGTCAGAGGAGCAGACGCCCGGCTTACCAGAGTCGCCCACAGTGGAAGGCCGTGAACCTGCGGCCGAACCAGGGGCGGAGGCCTCCCACTGCCCGGAAGTGCCCGCAAGGCCTGAGCGCAAGCCAGACGGGTGGGCCGATGCCGCCTCAGAAACCTCTGAGGCAGCCGTCAAGGAGCGATCCGGAGGGGATGTTACCTGTGTCCCAGCGACTCCCGAGGGAGACACAGTGGAGGAGCCTTTGTCCCGGTGCCTCTCCTTGGCCTCCTCCTTTCCAAGGCCTTCGGGGAAGTGGACGCCTGCCTCAGTTTTTTAAGCTCCTTCTCTATAGGGCTCATTTTCTTCTTTAGAATATGGGCTTCCAGGGATTGCTGCCGCCTTTTTCCGGTAGCCGCATTAAAGCTGAGGCAATGCTGGAACTTCTCGACCGGATGATCGGGGCCTAGGCAGAACAGGCACAGGAGGGCCGCCTTGTGCTGTAGTTGGGTGCCGCACGAATCGCACTTATCTGTGTGCTCGGAGGGTGTAAGGGACGACATACACAGACATTAGTACTGATGTTAGTCGAAAAAGAAAGTTTTACGGTAAAACACCAACGAAGGAAAGGCTGACGGCTGAAAGCTTTTCATGACTCTGCAGGCCAATGGCCGGAAGAACTGGAAGGCGGGCATCCGGACCGCCTCTTTATACCAATGTCTCCTGACACTGGTCACCTGACGCGGGGGTGGTCCCTCTCCAGGGACTGCTAGCTAGAAATTTTTCTGTGAGGTCCTGCCACCTACCGGCGTCAGTCCTATATGTAATTACCTACTGCAAGAGCCCTCTCGAAGATCTTTGCTTTGGTGGATGGACCCCAGGAATTTAGAGAAAGGGGTCAGCTTTCGTCCGGAGCCACCAGATCAGACCCTGACAACGGATGCATCAGACCTGGGGTGGGGGGGTGCACCTGGGTGCTCGAACGCAAGGGGTTTGGTCACCCGAGGAATGGTCCCTTCACATCAATGTACTGGAAATGCGAGCGGTTCTCTACGCCTTACAAGCGGACCTGGTGCCAGGCTCTCTTCTGGTTCAGGCAGACACCATGGCAGTAGTCTTCTACATCAACAAGCAAGGAGGTACTCACTCATATCCCCTTTGCAGGGAGACGTTGAGAGTCTGGTCCGCAGTGCACGTCCAGGCGTCTTCAACGATCTGGCCAACAACCTAAGCAGGTAGCGATCCAGAGCGCACCAGTGGGACCTGCTACAGTCCGTAGCAGACCAGCTCTTCCACAGGTGGGATCTTCCAGAGCTGGACCTCTTTGCGTCACCATGCAATGCCAAACTGCCAATGTTCTGCTCACGAGAGCACGCGCTTGGAGTTTCCTGGCCAGACTCGTAATCCCTTTGCTGGGCAGGGAGGTTTCTCTATGCCTTTCCACCCTTCCATCTCATTCAGAGTGCTGCTCAAGTTCCACGCAGAAGGGGCCTGAGTAATCCTTGTAGCCCCCAGATGGCCTCGGCAGATTTGGTTCCCACTCCTGCAACAGTCATCAACGGAAACTCCAATTCCGCTGCCCATATGCTCGTAGTTACTGTCCCAGGACCAAGGGTCGCTGGTCCACCCAGACCTTCGGTCCTTACACCTACATGCTTGGCTCCTTCAGACGTAGCTCAACATAGATATGGGGTTTCCCAGAAAGTGGAGGCAGTCCTAGTTTTGGTGAGAAAGCCCTCTACCCGCTCCGCCTACGCTATAAAGTGGAAGCGTTTTTGTCTTTGGGCATCGCCACAGCGTTTGGATCCAGTCACCTGCCCACTGAACTCAGCGTTGCAGAATCTCCTCTCCTTATATCAAAAGGGCCAGAGTTACTACTCTATCAAGGTGCATATGTGGGCTATCTCCGCCTATCATGCTCTCGTTGGAGATGGGGCTTTGGCGCAATTGCATGTCGCCCGCACCTTTCTTAGAGGAATTCTGCATATGAAACCTCCCATTCGGGACCCTATCCCACCCTGGGACCTCCTTTTTGTGTTGGGGAAACTCACCCTCTCTCCTTTTGAACCAGCAGCGGATTGTGAGCTGCGTTACCTTTCTTGGAAGGTTTGTTTTTTGGTTGCTGTTACTCCAGCTCGAAGGGTTTCCGAGCTTCAGGATCTGCTGTGTAAAGAGCCCTATTTGGTTTTCCACAGGGAAAGGGTTTCCCTCAGAACAAATCCTAAGTTTCTTCCAAAAGTGGTCTCAGTTGACCCTCAACCAGTCAGTTGACCTTCCTGTTTATTTTCCTTCCTCTTCCAATAGAGGGGAGGCTCTCCTCCACACACTGGATGTCCACAGGACTTTGAGGTTTTACCTCAAGAAGACGGCTACGTACAGTCAATCGGAGCAACTTTTTATGGCCTTTGCGCCACAATGCTTGGGTCGACTGGTGGCCAAGCAGACTATTTCGAAGTGGATAGTTCAATGCATCTCATTTTGTTACAAGAAACACAATAACCCCTACCAGGCCCGGTTAGGGGTCACTCCACCAGAGGAGTGTCTGCTTCATTCACCGCCATGAGAAATGTCTCTATTAGGGACATTTGTGCGGCCGCCACCTGGAACTCTGTGCATATCTTCGACGAGCATTACAGCTTAGATATCGTCTCCAGACGCCGAGCTGGCTTCGACCTAGCTGTTTTGCAAGGGCTTCTGTCCTGAGGCCTCTGGAGTCAGCATATTCCACCTCCCGGGGTCGTCTACCTCTGGTGTGGGACTGCTTGGTATTCAGTCCTTATTGTTATAGCCTGCTCCAAGAGCTCCCATTCTAAGTAAGATAGTACAGTTACGTAAGAACTTACCGTAACAGTAGCTCTTGCAGCAGGCGTTACTTCCCACCCGCCTTCCCCCTCGAGGTGTGCAGATCCATCTTCATTTACATCTCCATTTATCTTCTACAGTCGCTTAGTCTCCTCTTTTCAGGCCTTGTTCCGGGCCTTGGCGGGAGAACTGAGGTGGAGCTGGGTCCGCCCCCTCTTGTACCCAGACAAACGTCGGGGCGGTCCCTGCTGTGTACTGCTGGCTGAAGTTTTCACCAGATGGTCCTATTGCCTTCGGCATAGTCCTTATTGTTATAGCCTGCTGCAAGAGCTCCTCTCGAAGAGCTACTGTTACGGTAAGTTCTTACCTAACTGTACTTTCTAGGAGTGGTATATGTTCGTCCAAACGGTCCCACCCTACGTCCCTGGCTTCTATGCACCACCTCTGCTTCCAGTGGACAAGATCTGGCATCAAGGGGTGGAGTCTAGGGATATACCACCAATGTGGGTGCGAGGAGCCAGCTTTTAGACCTTCTAGCAAGATTCTTAAAGGGAAAGGACATGTCAGCAAGTGTGGATGAACATATACCACTCCTAGAATTACTGTTACAGGTGAGTAACCTCTTTTAGGATCGTGGATATGTTGTTCAATCAACATTTGCTGGCAGACTCCTAGCAGATCTTCAGGAGGGAGGGAGGCAAGGCGCACACCCCTACTTAGGTAACAGAGTCTTGACAACTGAGGCCCCAAAACCAGCATCCCAACGTGACAAGTTCGATGTGGCTGTGGGAAATGAAGATGCTTGCTGACTTCCAGGTAGCAGCCCTGCAGATATCCTGGATAGGGACGTCCGTAGAACCAGCAACCGACGCAGCAGTATGGGGGCTTAAATGAGCTCTTATCCCTCTGGGAGGCTCCTTGCTCACAAACCGGTAGCACAGATCAATGCAGGATATAATCCATCTGCCAAACGTCCACTTTACTGCAGCTCTGCCAGATGCGGCTTCAGTGTAGGTGACTAACAGCAGGTGAACCTCTCCATATTCCAGCCGTGCGCTCTTTGCAGTAAGAAAGCACTCATCTCGGGTCCAATGTATGGAGCCTGTACTACGACTGCAAGGTGTAATTACAGTAGTACACCGGCAGAGACAACTGGTTGAGGTGAAACTCCAACACCACCTTCAGAAGGAATTTCAGGTGGGGGCGCAGGATCCTGGAAGACCAGGTAAGGAGACTCTCCATAAAGCGCCTGCATCTCCACAGTCCTAGTTGACATGATAGCCACAAAGAAGATGGTCTTCCACGAAAGATGTGACATCTCACACTTGTGCACTGGTTCAAATGGCTTGCCCATGAGCTTTCCCAGTACCAGCAATAGATCCCACAGTGGTGGTGGTTCACACACCAGAGGGGATATATGGTTGAGGACTTTAAAGAACCACCGGCCTGAGCACAGTAACCAGAGACTGCTGCCAGGTGCACCTTAAGGGTCGTAGACCAAAGACCCCTTTTGGAAAAAGACCAAAGAGTAGAGGATGCTAGCCACCAAACAGGACAAAGGGTCTAGGCCCTTGCCCTGACACCAAAAGGAAAATAGTTTCCATTGGAGGGCATAGCACCTCCTGATTGACTCCTTCCTAGATGCCTCCACAACAGTGAGTGCCATCTTTGGAGAGACCCAAAGCCTGGAACTCTAGCTGTGCAGGAACCAGGCTATCAGGTGCAGGGATTGAAGGTCCAGATGGAACACCTTCCACTGACTGATCGAGAGCAGGTCTGGGAGTGCTGGAAGATGCCTTGGTTGCTTGGTGCCAAGGTCTGGATACCAGAACTAGCGAAGTCAGTCTGGGGCTACTAGGATCACCTGACCTTCGTCCCTCCTGACCTCGAGGGTCACCTTCTGAACCAAGAGAAGTGGAGGGAAGGCATACAAGAGGCCTGGTCCCTGAAGTGAACCCTGCTAAGGGGAGGGCGGGCATGAAAGAGCCTCAGCTTTTTGTTCTCCCTGGAGGCAAACAGGTCAATTTGAGGTTTGCCCCAGCGGGAGAACAGACTGTACAATATCCGGGTGAAGAGACCACTCGTGGGATATCTCGCCCACATGGCTGAGGGCGACCGCTAGATGATTCGAGCCTCCTACCACATGAATGGCTAGGAGATCTGCCTCCAGTCAGCTCACGAGGGTCCAGGTGCAGAGCACTTCCCTGTACAAATGACAGGAGTGCGTGCCGCCCTGCTGGTTGAACTAGTACATGGTCGTGGTATTGTCCGTCTAGACCTTCACCACTTGACCCCGAAGAAACGGAGCAAACAGTCAGTACCAGCCAAACTGCTTGGAGCTCCAGCAGGTTGAAACGACATCGGGAATCCACGGGAGCCACAGCCCGTGGACTCAGATTCCCCATATGAGTACCCCAGCCTGTGAGAGGCATCGGTCGCGAGAACCACCATCTGCTCGGGATTGACAAACGGGACCCCTTCCCTGCAGGTGTTCTAGGACAGATCCACCATTAGAGAGCATCTCGCATCTTCGGAATCACAGGGACCAGCTGGTCAAAGTGATTGTTGCTGAGTCCACTGACTGGCCAGCTCCCATTAAAGGGAGCGCATATGCCACCAAGCCAATCGGACCCCAGCAATGCAGGCTGCCATGTACCCCAAGAAGGCACAAGAAGTCCAGGGCAGGGCACAAGTGCCCAACAAGAAAAGATCAGGCAAAGGAGGAGAGAACCTCCGCCTGGTCCGTCAGAAGCCTGGCTCTGGCTCAGCAAGAGTGGAGCTCGGCCCTGATGAAGCAGATCACCTGCGAAGGTATGAGTTTCCAACTTGGTCTCATTGACGTGAAGGCCAAGTTTGATGCAGGTCTGGAGAGCCAGATCCCTGGACTTCAACTCCTGTCTGGAGGGACCCACCATGAGGCAGTCATCGAGATAGGGGTACACTCTGACCACTCGATGCTGAAGGTGGGCGGCCACCCCTACAATGCATTTGGTGAAGACCCAGGGGGCTGACGGCAAACCGAACAGCAGGGTTTGGAAACTCAAAGAGGGCTTCCCCTGCTCGGAGTAGGAACCTTCGATGAGACGCATGGATCGGGACATGAAAGAATGCATCAAGGGAGCAGAACCATATGTTGTGCGCGAGAGATGGTATGATCAGAAACAGTTACCATCCTGACTGTTCGGGACCGGAGAAATTGGTTCAGGTCATGCAGATCAATAGGGCACCAGCCCCCGTCCGTTTTGGAACCAGGAAGTTCCTGGATTGACAGGGGGATCCGCGATTGGCCACTACTTCCTTGCAGAGGAGTTGGGCGACGTTGACTCGGAGAGCTGACAGTGTGCATGAACACCATCTCCTCCCATGGGGCGTGGGCACAGCTTGGTGGGTACTGCTCAAATTCCAGAGGCAGTCCCTGGCTGACCATTTACAAATCACCTGTCTGTTGCAGCAGTGGAACAGATGGAAAGGAAGAGGCGGAGCCCCCACCGGGGGGTGGGGGGGGGTCTGTGTTCCGAATTTCCCCGAGTGCCTGAACACCAATTCGGTCACCAACCCCACGGCCGAGGGGTGCTCTGTGAATCCTGAAAGGGAGCAGATAGAGACCATGTACTTGCAGGCATTCAGGCTGAGGGCACGGGGCAGGCTGCTGCCACAACTCCAAGGTCTGACCAGCAATGGCCTCGGCCACTGGGAAAGCCTCTGTCGGAGAATCTTCTCGTTTGAAGATATCCGTGAGGGGGTATTTGGCCAGTTTCTGAACGGGTTCCAAGGGCATCCCTGTGGATTCGGAGAGGAGACAGAACACCAATGAAGGAAGTGGGGCATTCCTCTGTTGAAAGACTCACTACGGATTCGTTGTCCAAGGGACAAGAATGCATGTCAGAGTCCTCAGACTCAGGATAAAATCGGCCAGCCACTCAAGTCGCCTTTCACCCACCTAGGACAGTTGGGAGTGAGGGTGACAGCAGGCTGTGCGGAAGGCCCGTAACGGGCAGAGACTCCTTAGCAGGAGCCCCAGAGATGGGCTATTTAGGTGGTAGTTCCACTCGAATTGGTGGAGAAGACAGTTTCAGCCGAGCTGGGAGGGTCTTGACTGGCTCCGCAGGTGGAAGGATGGTGTGGACCAGCTCCGGAGGGCTCTGCATCTGCCTGGAGGGAGACAACCAAGTAATGGCCAGAGAAGAAGCCAGGGTCCACTTCTGGCTGGACATAATCAGCTGCTGCCACATCAAATCCTCGTAGCATCGACGCAGCCTATGTCAAAGCCTCTCCTCTTCAGAGGACAAGGAAGAATGGCGGCGGAGCCACTTTTTCAATCGCCTATGGGCCTTCCTCGGCCTGTTGGTTGAAGGGGTCTGAGACCTTGATAGACCGTCAGGGTGACCGACTGGATCATTTGGAAGGAGCTGGGGGAAACCATGGCTCTTCCAGGTCAGGGACCGCGACTGTGAGGAGCTTCCCAGCGGACTGGATCTCCTCCTCAGTGGGTCCAGACAGGACCAGGGTCCTGACCAAGGAGTTGGCTTCATCCAGCAACAACGAGTTGACGGGTCGATAATTTCGACCTGATCGTAGTCCAGCGACTAGGCTGGCTGGCTTGACGAGGTACCGTGAAGCCAGCAGCCGAGGCCACAACCTCGACCGAAGTAGAGACAGCAGATTCTTGGGACGGAGATCTACAATGATCCCAAGAGTGACGTCAGTGAGACAAACCTTTTTGCTCCTTTTCCTTTTTATGGGAACGAGAGACGTGCGCACCTAAAAGACCCTCTCCCCTGGTGGGAAGGAACTGGCACATCTCCTTAAAGGAGCCCAAGAAAGTGGAGCCCAGATTTAGCAGGACGAAGACCAGAGAAGAGGACCTACCAGCAGTCCGTGCCACCTCCTCTTCGAAAGCCTTCATCAGACCAGCGGACTCCACAGCTGCAGAGACCACCAGATGGGCTTCCTTGGATATGTCGGCAGGTTCCATTTTTTCCAGTCGGCCCAATTGCAGTCATGTGAGATGATCATCCAAAACGTTAGGATGGAATGCAAGACATTTCACACTCCTGGGTCTCATGATCATGACCCAGGCAATAGACGCACAAGGCATGTGGGTCAGTCAAAGACATCATCTGCCTGCATGGGCAGCGGCGGAAACCGGGCGAGGACTATTCCTCCATCACGGTAGAGTTCACAAAGTAGGAGCAACTTGAACAAGTTTTAGTTTTGGTAAATCAGGAGATTCGCCAAGGCCTACAGTAACACATGAGCGATAAGGAGGGAACCTGAATCTTATAGCGGAAAGGTAGAACTGGCGTCAAGGGGCTGAGCCAGCTTTTAGAACTTCCAGCAAGATTCATAAAGGAAAGGACAAGCCAAACAAGTGTGGATAGAACATATCCACAATCCTAGAAATACAGGTTACTCACCTGTAACAGGAGTTCTAGGAATGGTATATGTTGTTCATCCACACTCATTGGCAGTATCCTTGCCGCTTTAAATCTTGCCGGAAGGTCTTCAAGCTTGCTCCTCCCACCCACCCGGGTGGTATAACTCTCGGCTCCGCCCCATGACGCCAGATCTGGCCTGGCTGGAAGCTCAGGTTGTGCGCCGGGGCCGGGAGGTCGAGAATGTAGGGATGAACAATATATACCATTCCTAGAACTCCTGTTACAGGTGAGTAACCTGTATTTCTAGGGACATGGATATGTTGTTCATCCACACTCATTGGCAGACTTAGCAGTTCTCCGGGAGGAGGGAGGCAAGACGACACCCATATACTTACTTGGGAAAGAGAGACTGAGAACCGAGGCCCCAAAACCAGCATCCCGGGCGTGACTCAAGGTCGATGTGGTAGTGGGTAATGAAGGTGTTTGCTGACTTCCAGGTAGCAGCCCTGCAGATTTCCTGGATAGGGACGTCCCTGGAAGCAGCCACTGCTGCAGCAGTATGGCGGGTAGAATGAGCTCTTATCCCTCTGGGAGGCTCCATGCCTGCCAACTTATAGCAGAGATCTATGCAGGAGGTGACCCACCTGCTTATCGTCCGCTTGGCTGCAGGTCTGCCAGGTGCGGCTTCAGCGTAGGTGACAAACAGCTGGCGTAACCTCTCCCCAATTTCAGCCAGGCGCTCCTTATAATAAGCTTAGCGCCTCTTCTAGGGTCCAGAGTATGGAGCCTATATTCGCCTCCGAGGTGTGATTGGGGTAGAACACCGCAGAGTCAACACCTGGTTAAGGTGAAACTCCGACACCACCTTCGGAAGGAATTTCGGGTGGGGGCGCAGGACAACCTTGTCCCTGTGGAAGACCAGGTAAGGAGACTCGATGGAAAGCGCCTGGAGCTCTCCCATCCTTCTGGCTGACGTGATAGCCACCAAGAAGGCGGTCTTCCACGACAGGTGAGAGAGAGCACACCTGTGTATAGGTTCGAATGGCTTGCCCATGAGCTTTGCCAGTACCAGCAGTAGATCCCACGGAGGTGGGGGTTCCTACTGAGGAAATGTGATCAAGGCCTTGAAAAAGCTACCAGACCACCTTCTCCTCGCCACTGACTGCTTGCCTGCCCGCCAGCAAGAGATGGCTGCCAGGTGCACCCTCAGGGTCGTCGACCTAAGCCCTTGACTAGAAAGGGACCATAAATAGTCCAAGATGCTTGCCAAGGAACAGGAGGAAGGGTCCAAGCCTTGCTCCTGACACCAAATGGAAAACCTTTTCCATTTGAAGGCATAGCATTTTCTGGTCGACTTCCTCACGGACGCCTCAACTACATTGAGGACCTCGCTCGGAAGACCCAAGGCCTGGAACTCTAGCCCAGGAACCAGGCCGTCAGGTGCAGGGATTGAAGGTCCGATGGAACACCTTCCCTGATTGACTGAGAGCAGGTCCGGCGAGCTGGAAGCTGCGCGGAGTCCTGGAGCTGAGACTGAGGAGATCTGGGTACCAGAACTGGCGAGGCCAGTCTGGGGCTATCAGAATCACCTGCGCCTTGTCCTCCTCGCCTTGAGAAGCACCTGTGGATCAAGGGAAATGGGGAAAGGCGAAAGAGGCCCGGGGTCCATTGCCTCGAGAAGGCATCCCCCTGCAGCGAGCCCTGCTGAGGGGGGCGGGCGTGGAACAGACTCAGCTTCGCGTTCTCCATGGAGGCAAACAGGTCCACCTGAGGTGTGCCCCAAAGGGAGAACAGATGCTGTACTACCTGCAGGAGAGACCACTGTGGGATGCAGCCCCTATCCGGCTCAGGGCATCGGCCAGGGTGTTGGAGGCTCCTGCCACGTGAATGGCTAGAGATCCGCCTCCAGGCTGCGCACGTGACCAAATGCGAGAGCTTCCTTGCATAGAAGCATGGAGCGCGTCCCGCCCTGGCGGTTCAGATATACATGGTCGGTATTGTCCGTCTGACTCGGACCACTTGACCCCGGAGGAACGGAGCAAAGGCGATGAGAGCTAGGCGGACCGCTCGGAGCTCCAGCAGGTTGATGTGGCATCGGGACTCCCGCGGGGACCAGAGGCCATGAGCCCGGTGTTCCCCCAGATGGGCACCCCAACCCATCAGAGAGGCATCGGTCGATAGAGAGACCGTCGGCTCGGGGCGGACGAACGGGATGCCCTCCTGCAAATGAACTGGAACGGTCCACCACTGGAGAGCGTTCCACATCCCCTGTGTCACCGACACAAGCTGGTCCAAGGGATCGCAGCGTTGTGACCACTGGCTGGCCAGTCCCCACTGAAGGGGACGCATGTTCCAGCGGGCCCAACGGACCACGCTGGTGCAGGCCGCCATGAGACCCAGGAGGCGCAGGAAGTCCCGGCAGGGCGCACTGGTCAACCAGAGATGATCGGGCAAAGGAGGAAGAACCTCGGCCCTGTCCGCCGGAGCCGCGCTTGCTCAAGAGAGTCGAGCTGCCTCGATGAATAGAATCACCTGCTTCGCTCGAGTTCGACTTGGCCTCGTTGATAAGGAGGCCCAGTTGAGAGCAGACCTGGAGGGCCAGATCTCTGACCACTCCGCCTCCTCCTGGAGGGAGCTGCTATCAGCCAGTCGCTCCAGGTAAGGGTCACACCTGACCCCTCGGCGCCGCAGGGAATGCTGTCACCACTGCCATGCATTTGGTGAAGACCCTGGGAGCTGGAGACAAGCCAAGGGCAGGCTTGGAACTCGAAGAGGGATCCTCTCCGCCGGAAGCGAAGGAATCTCTGGTGAGACGGACGGATAGGGACGTGAAAAACGCGGCCCTGCAAGTCCAGAGAGCAGAACCACCAGCGGCTCCAAGGATGGTATTATCTGAGCCAGAGTGACCATCCTGAAGGTTCGAGACCTTAGGAACTTGTTTAGGTCGTGGAGGTCGAGAATGGGCGCCAGCCCCCGTCTGCTGGAACCAGGAAGTACCTGGACACAACCCTGGGTCTGAAGGAGGGTCCACCACCTCTTACCACCTCCTTCTGGAGGAGGAGGCGATGTCGGCTCGACGAGCCACCAGTGAGCTGGGATCCGAGCCCCCGAGGCGGCGGCTCTGAAGGGTGGTGCCTGCTCGATTCCAGAGGCAGGCCTCTTCCCACCACCTCCAAGACCCACCTGTCCGTGGTAACAGCGGACCAGGCGGAACGGAAGTGCCGGCCGTCTCCACGGGGACCCAGGGGTAAGGTGGACGGGATGGGGGCGACACCCTCAGCCCGCCACTGGGCAGGCTTGGAGGAGGGACCGGCCGAGGGACCTCCTGGGCCTTTTCCTCCTGCCTGTTAGAGGAAGCCGGCTGCTTGGGTTTGGGATGCCAAGGTCAGCCTGCTGGCCCTGACGTTGCTGGGCCGGCGTCGGGCACAGAAGGACCTAGGGGCTTAGGCTGTGGTTTGCGGCCTTTGTCCTTCTGAGCGGAAGAGACCGAGTCCAGGTGGCATTGGACTTCTCGATCCTCTGCAGGTGACCTTCCACCCCAGGGCCGAAGAGGTCAGTCCCCAAAAAGGGAACATCCGCCAACTTGTGCTGGGTATCCGAAGTAAAGGTGGATATCCTCAGCCAAGCCCGCCGACGCATAGCCACTGCGGCCGCCACCGATCTGGCACATGAGTCCCCTATATCCAAAGCAGTCTGGAGCTGCTGTTTGGCCACTGCCCTGGTCCCGCACCTGCTTAACCGTAGTCTGCAGATCGGCGGGAAGATGAGGGATGACCTCATCCAGGGAGCCCAACAGGGCATGAGAAAAATGTGCCATGAGGACGGCCGAACTGGCCTGACGAAGGCCGAGAGAGGACGCAGCGTAGACTTTTCGCCCGACATAGTCCAATTTCTTGGACTCCTTGTCAGGAGGTTTGTCCACATCCCTGGCGTTGCCGGCGCGTCGGAAAACGCTGTCGGTAACCAACCCCTCAGCAGAGGGGTGTTCCGAAAAACCGGACAAGGAACCGGTAGGGACCGCATACTTCCTGGCCATCCTGGCCGAAGGCGCAGGGCAGGAAGCAGGGCGCTGCCAAAGTTCCAGTGCCGGACCCACTATGGCCTCGGCCACCGGAAAGGCCTCCGTCGGAGAATCCCCTTGGTCCAGAATCTCCGTGAGGGGATACCTGGCCCGTTTGGAAACGGGTTCGAGCTCCATCCCGGTAGACTCCGAGATGAGCCGAAGCAGTCCTAGGAAGGACGACGGGCTATCGTCCATTGACTGACCTCCTGAAGACTCCAAGTCCAGTCGCTTGAGAAGGAGGAATCATCTTCGGACTCGGAAGAGTCCTCGAAGAGCTGCTCTGGCCTGAGCCACCTTCACCTGCCGAGGTCGGTCGGGAGTGAGGGTAACTGACAGCCGATGGGGTAAACCCTTAGCCGACCGAGAATCCTTGGTCGGAGCCCCAATTGGTGGCTGTGGAGGCGGAGGTTCCACCGGAATCGGTGGAGCAGCTGGTTTTGGCCGAACAACCGGCCTGGGTATAGGCTCCTCGGACAAGTCGAGGGGTTGTGTCGGCTGCCCGTGACAGTTACTTAATGGCGGGGAAGGCGCCGGAGTCGGCTTATTCCCGGCCAGGAGAAGCTGTTGCAACATAAGGTCCTAGTACCGTCGACGTAATTTACGCCGAAGCCTCCCCTCATCCGAGGAGGAGGACGAGGACGAGCCGCGACGCCGCTTACCGCGGTGCCGAGACCGAGACCGCCTATGACGGTGGGAACGGCTGGACCGCGAAGAGGTCCGAGACCGAACCGAGAGTCCCGGAATTTCCGGGGTCGGTGCGGGGAGGTGTCGGCCGGAACCGCTCCCTTCGGCTCGGAAGGTCCATCCGAGGGCTCCGAACCGGAGGCACAGGCGAGCCCACGGGATCCTCAACTCTCCGGGGAACTGGGAGAGGGAATCTCGCTGCTAAAGGCGACAGCCCGTCAATGGGTCGAGAAAATCTCGACTTCATCGGTGGAGTCTCGGTCAACTGACCTGACGGGACACCGTGAGGCCAGTGGCCGGCCGAGCGTCGACCGGTTCCACAGTCGACGCCCGGGAGAGGGACCTTCCCGCCCTAAGAGCGTCGACGGAGGGACTTACCCTGTCCTCTTTTGGACCGAGAATAAGGTCCCGCAGACGCAGGCCCTCTCCTTTAGTGGAGAGGGACAGACAAAGCTCCTTAAAAGAAGCCGTAGGAAGAACCCAGAGAGGGGATAAATGCCGCTGCCGAGGAAGATACACGGCGTGCCGCCTCCTTCGAGGGCGACCATCCGCCGAGCTGATCCGCCGAGCCCGCCGCCGCGATACCGCCAACCGGCCTCTTTGACTTCACCGAGGAAACGCTCGGACGGCCCAGTTGCAATCGGGCAGCACGGCCTTCGAGGGACGAGGCCGAGAAAGATGAGCACAGGTCGCAAGCCTGCGGGTCGTGCTCAAGGCCCAGGCAGTATACACGTGGAGTGAGGATCCGCTCTGAGACATCTTCTGCCCGCATGGGCATCTCCGAAATCCCGGAGTCGATTTGTCCATCGCAGCCGCGAGGGATAGAAGACTGAAGTCTTTTGCAAAATTTTATTTTTAAATCCGCAAACGGAGAAATAGGAGCCAGTCGCAAACGCAGAGAGTTAAGGAGGGAACCTGAGCTTCCAAGCGGTAAGGAAGATCTGGCGTCATGGGGCGGAGCCGAGAGTTATACCACCCGGGTGGGTGGGAGGAGCAAGCTTGAAGACCTTCCGGCAAGATTTAAAGCGGCAAGGATACTGCCAATGAGTGTGGATGAACAACATATCCATGTCCCTAGAATACCTATTTCCCTCCTGGCTGGACGGCACAGGCACTATTGCTTTCTTTTGTAACAGAGCCTCGATTTCTTCCCTTAAGAGGGGAACATGCGCCTTTGGATAGTGGCATACTCCAGCAGGCCACTCGGAGTTTCTCTAGAAACTCCACAGTGTAGCCCTGTCCTACTAACTGAAGGACCCACAAGTCAGTGGTGACTGCAGGTGACTAGCGAACCTTCTGGCCACCAGCTCCTCCGAGGGGCAGGGAGAACAGAGGGCAGACTGAGTCAAGTGAGGGGGGGGGAGATGGGTAGAGCCGCGCCAGAGGCTGTTATTTGCAGGAAGAGTAGCTGTTGCTAACTGCACCCGATGTTTAGGCTGACATCTGGCATTCTGGTGCTGCTTCGTCTGATGCTTGGCGAAGAAAAGGCTTCTTGGCCTGAAACATAGGGTGGTACATTGTGGGGCAACCTTAGGGCCTTACACATATGCTGCAGGCTGGTGATGTCTTGGGCATTACCTCCAAAGAGGACAGAGCCCCGGAAAGGAGCATCCTGGATGGCCGGCTGAACATCAGCTGCAAGACCAGACACTCTTTGCCAAGAAAACCTCCCGAGGCCAACTACGATGGCACTGCCCCTAGCAGGGGAGTCCACGGCATCACAGATGGCCTTTAGCAAATGCTGATAGGCAACCTTGGTAGACTTAATACTATCAGCCAGAATAGTCTTGGATTCTGTGTCAGGCAGAGCATCTATAGCAGGTTCCAGCTGACTAGAGAGACTTCTGGTAGACCAGCATATGGCCTACATATTTCATGGCACACATGGCCAATGTTGAGGAATAAAACTACCTCCCCAAATTGGTCCAGCTGTCTTGACTCCTTATCAGAAAAGGTGCTCATGTGCCTGGACTTTGACTACCCATCATAGGCCACTGCGATGCCTACAGAGTCCGACATGGGATGGACGCTAATGTGACATTTCCCCTCTGGTGTCAGATATGTCCAGTCAGCCTTTTTGGCTATCACCGGTATCGAAGAGGGCATCATCCAGATGGTGGATGCCAGGTACTCCTGTAGCTCTAACCGAGGAGGAGGAGTGAGAACAGGAGCTGCCTCCTGCATGTCCAAATCCTGCGCCAGCCTTTGGCACGTGATCTTGAGCATCGATCCTCCACTCATTAGACCTCCGCAATCTTCTTGAGGAGCTCTGCAAAAGATGGGTCTTTGAGTGGAGATTTAGGCGATTCCTTAGGCAGAGGTTCCTCTGTGGAAGGGACTCGAACCCCAATGCAGAGGAGAAAGAGGAGAATCTGAGTCAGAGGACTCGACGTCAGGACGGGAAGGTTCTCAGGGGGGGGCTCTACATGGCATCTGCCTTGATGAAGGCCCTTTCTGCAGGCAACAGCCAGCTGACGTGTGTCCAGCACAGGAGAAGGCCTGGGAGTCTGGTCCGCTGGACGTCGGGTAAGATCCCGGGGAGGCAGGGTGGCAGCTATCCAGCCCTGATACGAGCTGGGCCTTGGTCTCCGACCACCATGACTAAGATGGCCAGGAAGTCCGCCTGGGGCTGAGGAGGCAGAGAAGGCTGATAGACCAGCGTGTAACCCACAGCAAAACCCAACATATGGTACGCATGTGCCAGGTGACCCGGTGAAGGATACATGGGCGAATACCCCAGCGTTTAGTAACCTGATGGCGGGTACCCCGGTGGGGTGTACACTGGAAAATGTGAAGTCTGGTAGCCCAACGACAGTGCCAGAGGGCCTGAAGGGGGACCCTAAGAGGGCCTGAAACCAGATCACAATGGACCTGGAAAAAAAAAAAACAGGCCAAACGCCAGACCGGCAGGAGGTACACCTGGTGACAGTACTGGTGTCTCCACCAGGAAAACCAACAGAAGGGGTCCCAGAGGGTGACCTGGAACTTCCAAAGTCAGAAGTGTAGGTGGACCATGAAAAGCGCCACCTCACTGATGCCCCCATCATCCGTGCCCCTATTATGTGGGGAATTCAGAGGAAGCTTTTCCACAAGGGAGGAATGGGTGACCTTGCAGGGGGACCCAACCCAGGAAAGCTGCAGTAGATCCGGGTACTGTGAATTGCCAGTGCCCTCGCCAGACACAAAATCAGTCGGGTGGACGTCAGGTAAACCAATGCCTGGCTGATCGATTGGGTTGGTCGGGCAGGCGTCAGAAGTACAGACGCCCGACTGATCAACCGTGGCGGGGCGAACACCGGTAACTCCAGAGCCTGACATCACAACCTGGGCTGGGTGCTCGCCAGAAGATCCAATGAGTGGCTTCTCGGCCTTGCCAGGCAACTTAGACCTGCTGGGGAAAAGGGGCTAAAAAGCAGCAGAAGTTTCTGACATAGCCAAGGTGCCCACGGCCACTGTGACCAGTAGCAGCAGGGGATGCAAGGACTGTTCCTGCAGTCAAGCAGACTTGGATACAGCAGCCAACTTCCCAGAGGATGACGGCCACTGCTCACCCGAGAACGGCCACAGGAGAGAGAGGGACCTATCCTGGTCCTGATGTTTCTCTTTGTCCCTCTTGTACCTGGAGGTGTCAATCAGAGAGGAGAAAGCGCTTTCGAGTTTCTGGAGCTCTTTTTCCATTATGGCCATTTTTTATTTCAATAAATCAGCCTTGAGGCCCTGCTGGCGACACATCCATGTGGCCTGGCTGAATGTGGAACAGGCCTCGCAATCCTAGACCCAGTGCTCTGGGACTAGGCAGAAGAGACAGAGGGAGTGAGTCTTTGTGCAGTAAATGCGCGCCGGACAAAGCGTACTTATTTTTGTACAACTTGATGGAAGACTGCAACATGATGCACAAAAAAAAAGTAAAACACTAGAATACAGAAAAAAAACGGATACTCATCTGAAAAACAGTGGTCGAACTGCAGCATACAATCTCCACGAGATCAGACGTGCCGAGGTAGGCAGCGGGAAAGAACTAGAAGGCAGGTGTGGGGACTGCCCACTACATAGTGTCACACTGACGCCAGTCACGTGAATTTGGGTGGGTGGTCCCCAGTCAGACACTGATAGCTAAAGTTTCAGTGTGGTCCTGATGCCAGGGAGTGCAGTACTCAAGGTTAATTACAGTAAGAGCCATCTCGAAGTAAGATCATCGAATTTGCCGGCAGATAAGGACTGCTTGGCCTACCTAGTCTGCCCATTTTTCCCTGCCTATATCACCACAGATCCTACTTTATCTCCACCCCATTCACCCCCAACCCCCTTTCAGAGATTTCTTCATGCCTATTTCATGCATTCATGAACCCCACCACGTCCAGTGGAAGGCTGCTCAAAGAATCCACCACTACTTTCTGTAAAGTACTTCCTCACATCTCTCCTGAATCTACTCCCTTCCAGCTTCTTATCCCCCTTCTCCCCGAACACCTTTCTCCCCTCCCTCCACGAAAAATACTTCCCTCCTATAACTTATTTACCCCCCCCCCATGAGGTATAGGTCTCGTATCCACCTGCCCCCTTTCATGGTCTACATATTTATGTCCTTAAGTCTTTCTTATAGGGTTTCTGAAGTAGAACTTGCAACATTTTAGTTGCCCTCCTCTTCTGGAGGGTCTCCACTCTATATTCTAGACATGCAGTCTCCAGGACTGGACACAATACTCTAGTTCGGGTTTTACTAGCAATCTATACAGTGGCAATACCATTCCTTTCCCTATGCACTCCAGTATCCCACTAGCCCTCCCAACTACCTTGTTGGCCTGCCTGCCCACCTTTAGGTCATCCGATATAACTACCTCCAGCTCCCTTTCCTGCTTGGTGGTCATCAGTACCATTTCTCCCATTTTGTACTCTGCCCCGGGTTCTGTGCCCTAAGTGCACTACTTTGCACTTTTCACATTGAAACCCAAATGCCATACCGTTGACCACTCAGAGTTCTCAGGCTTTCTGCTCATCCTTTCTACCCCCTACCACCCCCCCCCAAGTGTCCACCCTATTGTAGATTTTGGTGTCATCTGCAAAGAGGCAGACCTTCCCTTCCCAACCCCTCTACATTGCCACTTTTAAAGACATTAAAGAGGACCAGTCCCAGCACTGATCACTCACCACACTGGTCACCCATCCTTCCTCCGAGTGAACTCAGTTTACCAGCACCCTGTGTTGCCTACCCCCACTCCAATTTCTTATGAGTGTTATCACCTTTGTACCAACTCCTAAGCTACCCACCTTGCTTGCTAGCCTCCTGTGAGCAACGATGTCGAAAGCCTTACTGAACTGCTATCATCATATGCCCTAAACATTCCTACGACATCAGCAACACCATTCCAGGCCATTCAGACAAACAGCATAGAATCCTGTAACGGATGCCATAGAATGCCTTGGAAATAAAACCGCAGCTGCTACTGATGAGTCGGGCACACAATGTAGATTGAAGGGCACTATAGAGCCAAATCATTAATTCATTAAAAAATTTCAAAGTGTTATCAGAATAGATGTCTGAGGGGATATTTAACAGTGTAATGATTTCCCCATCACCATTAACATCAAAGCAACATTAAAACATAGGGCCCAGGATTGTGGTGTGGACTTTTAAAAAAAAAAAAAAAAGCTGCTTTCAGCATCCAATATTTGTGTGAGCAGTGGAGTTCATCCTATGTTCTGATGTTATCGACTACCACATAGGATGACCCAAGTATTTTTTGTAAATTAAAAAGGGCAACCTAAACCAATATAGTGTTTAGAAATAGAGAATACCCATCCCCTTTAAGAGCCAGTTCTTCAGCAGACATCTGAAATAGTCAGAGACAGCCAGGCAGGATCTTGGGAGGCCAGATTTATAAGGTCTTTAAAAAAGGCACCTTTCTCTGTGCTTTCAAGGAACAGGGAGCAATCTTACCTGAATGGGAGATCCTCAGATTAAATAAATTTTTATATGAAGCCCAAAGAAAGGAAGGGAATCTTAATTTGCCCCCCAGGGGCTGGCTGCATGATCCCTTCCAACCTCTATCTCCAGCTCCACCCCCACGCTCCAAAGTTTGCAGGGATTACACGGGGACATGCACCACTCACTTGAATGGTGCGTCTTTTATAAAGCTTATTTCTCGATTTTAAACCAGGTTTTGGTACAGAGTAACGCCAGGTTTCAACTAACAAGAGCCTTGTTAGTTATCCTCTGGCATCCATCTGTACCAACGCCAGATTTAAAATCAGGAAATAAGTTTTAAAAAAAAAAGAGATGTTCCATTTAAGTGAATGGAGCAGACCCATGCACTCTCCCTATACAGACATCACAAAACAGAGCTCGGAGGTGAAGCCGGAGATAAGGAAGCTGGAAAGGATCGTGCGGCCTGCAATTACGATCCTTTCACTCCCTTAGGGGACTATATGTAAAAATTATTTTACATCACAGAGGAGCTCCCATTCAGGTCCTGGGAGCCACCAAAAATTAAGAAAGGATTTCCAACTAGAGATGCTCAATGTGATTTTCAGTGTGGGCCATTATATATGCAGTTTATACCATGCCATAGTAACAAGACTAGCTTAAAATGGGAAAAGACTGCAGAAAGGGCGGCAACACTAAGTTTAGTACTGGTCCCAATATGCACTTTGTGTATAAAAACATGTTGGTTTACTTTGTTTACTGATTGTATCAGACCAATTTTGTTTAGTTTTAGGCTGACATCTTCTGTTACTACACATCCCAGAATCCCCTGCAGCCGACAGCAGCAGGCAGCAGAGGAAGATTCAATACCCTGCAACACATGTTAGCACTTTTATAATCTCCATCCAAATATTTCCAGCTCTGTTTTTCTCAAGGGGCCAAGAACAGTCCTTTGTGACTGTACTTAACCCAGGGAGAACAACTGAACCAGCAAATAAAAGATCAGAGCTTATATAAACTAACATACATTGCAGGTTACTGATTCTCCCACTGCTGCCTACCTCTCTGATGTCAGCCTAGAACAAAGCAAAACTGGTCTGATACAATCTACTATACTACAGCAAGTAAACGAAAATGTTTCTGTACACAGTGCAAATTCGGATCGGCTCCACCACTTTAGTGAGGGGTCCTTGGTGCCGACTGTTCCCTTTTGAAGAAGCTGTTAACTAAACAGGCGTTAGTCATTTCTGTCTGAGTTTGGCTGTTGCACAGCAAGCAGCAAAGCTGGTAATGTACTAACTACTACTCCGCTCCATGAAATAACACAAACCTTCGGACTCAAAGCACAGAGTACCATGGCCAATGTAGCGCCCCATTTTTCTGTATGCATACCTTCCAATTGGCTGCTGGAGGATAGCCCAGCAAATCCACTGTCATAGCTACAGGAGGTGTCCCCATTACCACCGCCACTCTTCTTCAAAGGAGTCTGTAGCTCATCCTGTAGACCACAAAAATAACAGCTCACAGCAAAAGCAAAAAGGAAGCCAGCAACAAGAGTGTAATAAAAGCAGTGAAGGAGCTGCAAGTACCTCTCTGAGCCCAGTCAGTAGAACCGCTTTTTTAATTTCCTCCTGACGGACCTGCTTGCTGTCAAGCCAGATCACTTCATTGCAGGAAGAGGGTTTAAGGTCATTCTTGCTGTACAGTCTCTCTCTAATACTGTTGAAAATGACAGCGAGGGATCGAGGCAGAATGCCACCATCTCGACATGTACCTAGGAAGGAGGAGAACAAGGAAGAGAAGAGAATGTTATTCACCATAGAAGTAACGTTTCATCAAGAGGGTATATACTAGTAAGTCTTACAAAACAGCATCCTCTCAGCCCAGAGTTGTCATGGAGCTGAGTTGGCGTATTAGACGAAAATGACATGCACAAAATTGATGACTAGAACAATAAAGAAAGAAAGGGTGCTCATCTGAAAAAAGGTGGTCAAACTGCAGAGACCATCTCAGATATCTCAGACGTGCACAGGTCGACTGCAGAAAAGAACTGGAAGGAGGATGTGGGGCCCACCCAATAGTGCCGAGCTGATGAGGGTCACGTAACGTCAGGTGGGCAGTCCCCCAGACACTTCTAGCTAAAGTTTCCATGTGGTCCTGACGCCAACGGGCACAGTAACCATGTCAGACAGTTTATCATTTCCCTTCTGCTAATAAGAAGATTTTGTACCAGATACCTGCTGTGATCTATAGAGCAGTATTCCACCTGGAGGCCAACATACCTACTTCTATTCCTCTTTATAAATCAGTCCACGACCTCAGTTTCTGTAATACAACAGCTGAGAAAGAAGAGCCAGCCACCTTCTGCAAGACTGGACACTTCCAATGTCTCAGTTTTCATTTATTTAAAAGCTGATAACCAGGAAAAGCACCATGAACATAAGTTCATTTCCAGGTGCGACCCAGAGGAGGGGGTACAAGAGATGGCACAGTTACGCAAGAACTTACCGTAACAGTAGATCTTAGAGCGAGTTTCCTGCAATAGGTCATAACTAATAGGCCTGTGCCCTCTGGCATTAGAACCACATGGTAAACTTTTGCAAGCAATGTCTGGAGGGGGACTGCCCACCCGATGTCACATGACTGACAGCGTGACCCTATATAGTGGGAGGTCCCCATGCCCACCTTTCTGTTCTCCCATTGGAGACACAAAGTGAGAGTGACAGGAGAAAAAGAGTAAATCCTGGAGCCTATCCAGAAAAGTCTGAAAAGCCCGCAGAGAAAAAATGGGGCAAGAGGGAGGGAAAAAGGTGACCTACTGCAGGAACCTCTCTTGAAGATCTACTGTTACCGTAAGTTCAAACGTAACTGTACTATCTTACTTAGAGTGGGTTCCTGCAGTAGATTATAACATGTAGGACTGAATCCCAAGCAGTCAAGCTCAGTAAGACAAACTAAAGTACAGTTGCGTAAGAACTTACCGTAACAGTAGATCTTCGAGAACAGCTCTTGCAACAGGTAACACCATTAGGACTGAAGACTGCAGGCGTCAGGACCCCACGGAAATCTTCTAGCTAGCAGTCTTCAGCGGGAACCGCCTCCGACGTCGGTCCCACACCCGTCAGACGTGGTACATAATGAGGCGGTCCCGCCAGATTCCCCAGTTCTCCCGCCGGAGACTCCCGGCCGCAGGATGACATCAGAAGGGGAGACCGAGGATCCACTATCAGAAGAAAGGAGCTAAAGCTCCTGCTAAGGCCTGGTAGGCTGAACCTCCTCCAAGGGAGAATGGTGGACGGGAAGGTACCTGCTGCAAGAGCTGTTCTCGAAGATCTACTGTTACGGTAAGTTCTTACATAACTACTATTTTACTTCGACATACAGCTCTTGCAGCAGGTAACACCATTAGGACTGATTCTCAAGCAATAGCGCCTGAAAGCATTCTGGGAGGAGGAAAATAGGAAAGATCTAGAACAAGTCCTGACTCTAGGACAGGAGACCCTGTAGAACGGCCAAGCCAAAGCCGACTCTCCGCCGAGATGCAATATCAAGGCTATAGTGCCTAATAAATGTGTGCACTGAGCTCCAAGTAGCTGCAGCACAAATGGCCGAGGTGGAAACGTTGCGCAGTGCTGCAAAGGAGGTACCCACCCCCCTTGTCGAATGGCCCCAGACTGCACCAGGTAGGGGTTTATGCTTGTTGTCGGAGCTAAATGAAATACACTGGACAAGCCAGCGAGAAAGGGTCTGCTTAGAGACTGGTTGGCCTAGCATCCTCTCAGCGAAGGAGACAAATAGTTGCTCCGACTTGCGAAGCTGTTTAGTTCTCTTCAGGTAGAACCTTAAGAAGCGGTGAACATCCAGGGTGTGAAGCAACGCCTCTCCCCTAAGAGAGTACTTGGGGAAATACACAGGCAAATCGATGTCCTGGTTGAGAGTGAGGGCAGAGACAACCCTAGGCAGGAATTTAGGATTCATCCTCAGACACACTGTCCTGGTGAAAAATTAAATAAGGCTCCTTACACATGAAAGCATGAAGCTCGGAAACTCTCCTTGCTGACGTGACAGCAACTGAAAATACATGTTACTCACCTGTAACAGGAGTTCTAGGAATGGTATATGTTGTTCATCCACACTGTCTGGCAGGTATCTTTGCCGCTTTAAATCTTGCAGGAAGGTCTTCAAGCTGGCTCCTCCCACCCACCCGGGTGGTAAAACTCTCGGCTCCGCCCCATGACGCCAGATCTGGCCCATTGGAAGCTCAGGTTGTGCGTCGAGGCCGGGAAGGTCGGGTGGGTCGTGTGGATGAACATATACCATTCCTAGAACTCCTGTTACAGGTGAGTAACCTGTATTTCTAGGACATGGATATGTTGTTCATCCACACTGTCTGGCAGACTCCTAGCAGTTCTCCGGGAAGAGGAGGCAAGGCACACCCCTACTTAGGGAATAGAGACTGAGAACCGAGGCCCCAAAACCAGCATCCTGGCGCGACTCAAGGTCAATATGGTAATGGGTGATGAAGGTGTGTGCTGACTTCCAGGTAGCAGCCCTGCAGATTTCCTGGATAGGGACGTCCCTGGAAGCAGCCACCGATGCAGCAGTATGGCGGGTAGAATGAGCTCTTATCCCTCTGGGAGGCTCCATACCCGCCAACTTATAGCAGAGATCTATGCAGGAGGTGACCCACCTGCCTATCGTCCGCTTGGCTGCAGGTCTGCCAGGTGCGGCTTCAGCGTAGGTGACAAACAGCTGGCGAACCTCTCCCCGAATTTTAGTCGTGCGCTCCTTATAGTAAGTGAGCGCCCTTATAGGGTCCAGACTATGGAGCCTATATTCGGCCTCCGAGGTGTGATTGGAGTAGAACACCGGCACAGTCAACACCTGGTTAAGGTGAAACTCCGACACCACCTTCGGAAGGAATTTCGGGTTGGGGCGCAGGACAACCTTGTCCCTGTGGAAGACCAGGTAAGGAGACTCGATGCAGAGCGCTTGGAGCTCTCCCATCCTTCTGGCTGACGTGATAGCCACCAAGAAGGCGGTCTTCCACGACAGGTGAGAGAGTTCACACCTGTGAATTGGTTTGAATGGCTTCCCCATGAGCTTTGCCAGTACCAGCAGTAGATCCCACGGAGGTGGAGGTTCTCGCGCCGGAGGGGAAATGTGATCAAGGCCCTTGAAAAAGCGCCAGACCACCTTCTCCTGCGCCACCGACTGCTTCCCGGCCCGCGCCCGGTAAGCAGAGATGGCTGCCAGGTGCAGCTTAAGGGTCGTCGACCTAAGCCCTTGCTGAGAAAGGGACCAAAGGTAGTCCAATATGCTCGCCAAGGAACAGAAGCAAGGGTCCAGGCCCTTGCCCTGGCACCAAATGGAAAATCTTACATTTGACGGCGTAGCATTTTCTGGTCAACTCCTTACGGGACGCCTCAACTACGTTGAGGACCTCGTCGGAAAGACCCAAGGCCTGGAACTCTAGCCGCTCAGAAACCAGGCCGTCAGGTGCAGGGATTGAAGGTCCGGATGGAATACCTTTCCCTGATTGACAGAGCAGGTCCGGCGACCTGGAAGTTGCCTCGGAACCTGGAGCTGAGGCTGAGGAGATCTGGGTACCAGCATCGCGGCCAGTCTGGGGCTATCAGAATCACCTGCGCCTTGTCCCTCCTTGCTTTGAGCAGCACCTTGTGCATCAAGGGGAACGGGGGAAAGGCGTAGAAGAGGCCCGGGGTCCACGGCCTCGAGAAGGCATCCCACTGCAGCGATCCCTGCTGAGGGGGGCGGGCATGGAACAGCCTCAGCTTAGCATTCTCCCTGGAGGCAAACAGGTCCACCTGAGGTGTGCCCCAATGGGAGAACAGATCTTGTACTACCTCCGGCAGGAGAGACCACTCGTGGGACGCAGCCCCTATCCGGCTTAGGGCATCGGCCAGGGTGTTGGAGGCTCCTGCCACATGAATGGCTAGGAGATCCGCCTCCAGGCTGCGCATGAGTAATCAGATGCGGAGAGCTTCCTTGCATAGAAGCATGGAGCGCGTCCCGCCCTGGCGGTTTAGATAGCATATGGTCGTGGTGTTGTCCGTCTGGACCCGGACCACTTGACCATGAAGAAATGGAGCAAAGGCGGTGAGAGCTAGGCGGACCGCTCGGAACTCCAGCAGGTTGATGTGGCATTGGGACTCCCGAGGGGACCAGAGGCCGTGCGCTCGGTGTTCCCCCAGATGGGCACCCCAACCCATCAGAGAGGCATCGGTCGATAGAGAGACCGTCGGCTCGGGGCGGACAAAAGGGATGCCCTCCTGCAGATGAACTGGAACGGTCCACCACTGGAGAGCGTTCCACATCCCCTGGGTCACCGCCACTAGCTGGCCCAATGGATCGCAGCATTGGGACCCCTGGCTGGCCAGCCCCCACTGAAGGGGGTGCATGTTCTAGCGGGCCCAACGGACCACGCTGGTACAGGCCGCCATGAGACCCAGGAGGCGCAGGAAGTCCCGGGCAGGGCGCAATTGCCCAACCAGAAATGATTGGGCAAAGGAGGAAAGAACCTCGACCCTGTCTGCCGGGAGCCGTGCTCTGGCTCGAAGAAAGTCGAGCTCTGCCCCGATGAAAAGAATCACCTACTTCGGCTCGAGTTCCGACTTGAGGGAGGGCCAGATCTCAGGACCGCTCCACCTAATGTCTGGAGGGGGCTGCTATCAGCCACTCGTCCAGGTAAGGGTAAACCCGGACCCCTCGGCGCTGCAGCAATGCTATCCCCACTGCCATGCATTTGGTGAAGACCCTGGGAGCTGGAGATAAGCCGAAGGTCATGGCTTGGAACTCGAAAAGAGATCCCTCCGCTCGAAAGCAAAGGAACCTCTGATGTGACGGACGGATAGGGACGTGAAAGAATGCATCCTGTAGGTCCAGAGAGCAGAACCACACGCCGTGTTCCAAGGATGGTATTATCTGAGCCAGAGTGACCATCCTGAAGGTTCGAGACCTTAGGAACTTGTTTAGGTCGTGTAGGTCGAGAATGGGGCGTCAGCCCCCCGTCCGTTTCGGAACCAGGAGGTACCTGGACACGAACTCCGGGCTTGAGGGAGGGTCCGCCACCTCTCTTATCAACTCCTTCGAGGAGGAGAGCGATGTCGGCTCAGCGAGCTGACAGCAAGGCTTCGGACCTCGAGGCCCCCCGAGGTGCGACGGCTCTGAAGGGTGGGGCCTGCTCGAACTCCAGAGGCAGGCCCTTTCCCACCACCTCCAACACCCACCGGTCTGTGGTGATAACGGACCAGGCAGAAAGAAAGTGGTGGAGCCGCCCCCACAAGGGGGGCACCTGGGGTGAGGTGACGGGGTTGGGGCGACACCCCTCAACCCGTCACTGGGCAGGCTTGGAGGAAGGAACGGCCGAGGGACCTCCAGGGCCTTTACCTCCCTGCTTCCTGGAGGAGGAAGCCGCGGGCTTGGGTTTGGGACGCCAAGCGTGAGCCTGCTAGCCCTGATGCTGCTGGGCCGGACGTGCCGCGGGCGCAGACGGACGAAAGGGCTTGGGTTGCGGTCTGCGGCCCTTGTCCCTCTGAGCGGATCAGACCGAGTCCAAAGTGTCATTGGACTTTTCGATCCTCTGGAAGTGGCCTTCCACTCCAGGGCCGAAGAGGTCGGTCCCCAGGAAGGGGACATCCGCCAATTTGTGCTGGGTATCCACTGTGAAGGTGGATATCCTCAGCCATGCCCGACGGCGCATAGCCACTGCGGCCGCGACTGACCTGGCGCATGAGTCTCCAATATCCAGAGCAGTCTGAAGTTGCTGCTTGGCCACTGCCTTGCCCTGGTCCCGCACCTGCCTAACCGTGGTCTGCAGGTCAGCCGGGAGATGAGGGACTACCTCGTCCAGGGAGCCCAACAGGGCATGGGAGAAATGTGCCATAAGCACGCCGAGCTGGCCTGACGGAGGCCAAGGGAGGAAGCAGCGAGACTTTTCGCCCGCATAGTCCAATTTCTGGACTCCTTGTCGGGAGGTTTGTCCACGCCCCTAGCGTTTCCGCGCACCGGAAAACGCTGTCTGTAACTAACCCCTCGGCTGAGGGATGTTCCAAGAAACCGGACAGGGAACTGGTAGGGACCGCATAACTCCTGGCCATCCTGGCCGAAGGCGCAGGGCAGGAAGCAGGGCGCTGCCAGAGCTCCAAGGCCGGGCCGACAATGGCCTCGGCCACAGGAAAGGCCTCCATAGGGGAATCCCCTCGGTCCAACATCTCCGTGAGGGGATACTTGGCCCGCTTGGATACGGGCTCGAGCTGCATCCCGGTGGACTCCGAGATGAGCCTGAGCAAACCCAGGAAGGACGAAGGGCTGTCGTCCAGCGACTGACCTCCAGAAGACTCCAAGTCCACTCGTCTGGAGAAAAGGGAGGAATCGTCGTCGGACTCAGAAGAGTCCGCAAAGAGCTGCCTCTGGCCTGAGCCACCCTTCACCTGCCGAGGGCGATCGGGAGTGAGGGTGACCGACAGCCTATGGGGCAGACCCTGAGCTCGGTCGGAGCCCCAAACAGCGGCTGTAGAGGCGGAGGTTCCACCGGAATCTGTGGAGCAGCTGGTTTTGGCTGAACAACCGGCCTGGGAACAGGCTCCTCGGGTAAGACGAGGGGTTGTTTCGGCCGCTCCGGTGACAGCCACTTACTGGTTGGGGAAGGAGACGGCGTCCGCTTTGTTCTCGGTCAGAAGGAGCGGTTGCTACATTAGGTTCTTCGTGATCGCCGACGTGTCTGCCGCTGAAGCCTTCGCCGAGGAGGAGGACGAGTACGAACGGCGGCGCTTATCATGTGCCAAGACCAAGACTGCCAGACGCGGATCGGCTGGACCGCGAAGAAGTCCGAGACCGGAACCTCGCCTTTCCGAGAAGGGAGGGCTGGAACCGCTCCCCTTGGCTCCGGAGGGTTCACCCGGGGCCCGGAACCGGAGGCACTGGCAAGCCCACAGGATCCTCAACTCCCACCGGGAAACCAGTGAGGAAGTTTGGCTTCGCCAGTCGACAACCCGTCCAACGGGTCGAGAAAGATCTCGACTGCGTCGACGGGAGTCTCGGTCAACTCACCTGACGGGTACACCGTGAGACCAGTGGCCGAAGCAGAACGATCGACCAAAGTCGATGGCCGACAACTCAGGGAGAGGGACCTTTCCCGCTCTCAAGAGCGTCGACGGAGGAACTTCCCTTGTCTTTCTTCTTGGAGCAAGAAGAAGGTCCAGCAGACGTTGGTCCCTCTCCTCTAGTGGAGAGGGACAGACTAAGCTCCTTAAAGGAAGCTGTATAAGAGGAACCCAGGGAGAGGGATAAATGCCGCTGTCGAGGAAGATGCGCCCGCTGGCCTCTTCGAGGGCGCATCATCTGCTCTAGCTGATCCGCCGAGCCCGCCGCTGAAACCGCTGGACCGGACCTCTTTGACTTCACCGAGGAAAACGCTTGTAGCGCCCAGTTGTAAACGGGCAACACGGCCTCGAGGACGAGCTGAGAAGGAAAGCAGGTCGCAAGCCTGGCGTACGGCTCAAGGCCTAAACAGTAGACACGTAGTGCTGATCCGTCCGAGACATCTTCTGCTCGCAAGGGCATCTCCGAAAACCCGGCATCGATTTCTCCATCGCAGCCACGAGGGATAGAAGACTGAAGTCTATAATGCAAAAAACTTAAATTCGGAAAACCGAAGAATTAGGAACCAGTCTTATACGCAGAGCGTTAAGGAGGGAACCTGAGCTTCCAAGCGGTAAGGAAGATCTGGCGTCATCGGGCGGAGCCGAGAGTTTTACCACCCGGGTGGGTGGGAGGAGCCAGCTTGAAGACCTTCCGGCAAGATTTAAAGCGGCAAGGATACCTGCCAGACAGTCTGGATGAACAACATATCCATGTCCCTAGAAATAACGTTTTCCACGACAGAAAACACAGCTCGCAATCCGCGGCAGGTTCAAAGGGGGGGGGAGCGTGAGTTGTTCCAGGACAAAGAGTAGGTCCCAAGGAGGAACCGGATCCTTGATGGGTGGCCTAAGGTATAACACCCCTCTCAGGAAGTCACGAGCGGCATCAAGCTGTGCCACTGTGCGCTGTCCGCCGGAAGTGGTATGCAGAGATCGACGAAGAGGTGCACTTTAATGGAGGAATAGGCGACCCAATGGAATAGGGAAAGAAGGTATTCCAGCACCCCTTCACCGGCATTCTAAAGGGGAAAGGCCGCGCTCATGACTATAGCGCAAAACTGCGCCACTTCAAGGCATACGTCGCATGCGTTGCCGGCTTTCTGGCAGCGGAAAGGACTTCCGCCACCTCTTGCGAGACCCCGTATCGCATAATGGCTATGTCTCTAGGAGCCATGCATGCAGGTTCAGTGAGCGTAGTCCGGTGGACTAGTGAACCCTCCTCCTGAGACAATAGGTGGGAGCTGAAAGGCAACGGAACTGGAGGTTCCCAGGACAATTGCGGCCAGCATGGGGAACTAGATCTCCTGGGCCAGAAAGGCGCTACCAGGATCATTGTTGCATGCTCCTCGCGAGTTTGAGAAGAACTCTGGATCAACGGGAAGGGAGGGAAAGGAGGAATCTGTCCGCCCAGGAGAGGGACAACGTGCCTCGCCAGAAAACACCAGGCCCTGGATCTAGCGAGCAAAAATTGGGCAGTTTTGCGTTGGATAGGGAAGCGAATAAGTCCAACTCTGGAGTGCCCCATTGAAGAAACAGATCCTCTGCTACCTCCTGAAGTAGTTCCCACTCGTGGACTCTGGCCTGGGAACGACCATCTCCGATTCTGTTGTCCACTCCGGGAATGTGAACTGCAACCAGGCTCACGCCGTGCCGAATTACCCAATCCCACACCCTCGTAGCCTCCCTGCAGAGGGGGTAAGAGTGAGCGCCTCCTTGTTTGTTGAGGTAATACATCACCGCCGTGTTGTCTGTCTGAAGCAGAAGGGTACTCAACGGTATTTCTGACTGAAAGGGCGTAAAGGACCGCCCTCATCTCCAGCACGTTGATGTGGAGGTGGGCTTCCTGAGAGGTCCATGTCCCCTGGGAACTCACCCCGTTCAGGTGCACTCCCCATCCCAGCCCTGAGGCATCTGTGGAGAGGATTGCCTTCAGAGACGGCGCTGTAAACGGGACACCCGCAGAAAGTGTCCCTTGGTCTAGCCACCATTGCCAGTCTCGAATCATGGCATTCGTGATTCTGACCGGATGCTGCATGTGGTCATGCCTTTGGTCCCACTGCACCTTGAGTATCCACTGAGTTACCCGCATGTGGAGCCTTGCCAAAGGGACGGTTGGAATGGCCGCAGCCATGTGTCCGATCAAGCGAAGGACAACCTGGCGGAGACTGTCTTTTTCGCCTAAAGATCCCTGATGAGGGATCTGATGTGTTCTGCTCTTTCGTCGGGAAGAAAGGCTTTCCCTTGGACGGTGTCCAGAACTGCGCCTATGAACTGCAGCTTCTGGGACGGTACGAGGAGAGACTTCTCGTAGTTGATAAGAATGCCCAGAGACTAACAGGTCCTGGGTGCTCTGAATAGCCATCAACAGTGCCTCTTTGGAGGCGGCCATGAGAAGCCAGTCCAGGTACGGGAACACGTAGTGGCCCTTTCTCTTCAGAGACGCTGCCACAACTGCCATACACTTGGTAAAGACCCTGGGGGCTGAAGACAGACCGAATGGAAGGGCCAGGAACAGAAAGTGGTGGCCGAGAAACTCGAAGCACAACAATCTCCTGTGCGCTTGAGCTACTGAGATGTGCAGGTAGGCATCCTGCATGTCCAGAGACGCTAAGAAGGCGTCCTTTTTCAGCATGGGAATGAGTCCTTGGAGGGTCACCATGCAAAAACGTTTGTAGGCGACCGACATGTTGATGTCGCTGAGGTCCAGGATTGGACGGAGGTCCCCTGTTTTCTTCGGAACCAGAAAGAAGTGGGAATAGTATCCGGATCCTATCTGGTTCTCTGGGACATACTCCACTGCTCCCTTTTACAGGAGTGCAAGTACCTCTTGCCTGATGAGTGATCTGTGCTGACCTAAGTAATGGGAGAGCAGAGGAGCCCTTGTGGGTGGCTTGTCCACGAATTCTATAAAGTGGCCTCTTTCGACCAACTGAAGGACCCACCTGTCGGTGGTAATGGACTGCCACCCTGGCAGGTGGTCCGCAATGCGGCCCCAGACCTTGGTGTCCCGTTGATCCTGAGGGGCGGGGGCCGGGAAGGAATCATGCTGTGGCGGCTGAGAGTCCAGCGGGCTGGGCCGACTTAGCTGGTCGTTCGCTTCCGCCTGCAGACGACTTCCCCTGGGCTCTGCGGGAGAAGGAGCCCCTCTGTTGCGGGCCGGTGCGGGACTGCTGTCTCTGCATCCGGCCTCGAAAACGGCTTGGTTCCTATGAAAGGAACTAAGCTTGGGTCTGTACATGGCCTGGACAGACCGCACCGCCTTCCCGGCCTCTTGAAGTTTGGTGAGGATCTTCTCTGAGGACTCACCAAAAAGAACTTCTCCATGAAACTAGGCGTCCAGGATGTTCTTCTGGACGTATGGGGTGAATCCGGAGACACGAAGCCATATGCCTGAAGCTGCTGCTCTGGCGGAGGAGTCCACGGAATCATACACGGCTCGCAGCACCTGGGTTCCCACGTCCAAACCTGTACGAAGGAGTTGTAGCAACTCCTCCTTCTGCTCACCTTCTGGTATCTTTTCCGCCAGATCCAGTCCCTGCTCCCACAAGGCGTTTTGAAACTATACCATGTGGGTCAAGTAGTTGAGGGAACTGATGGCGCAGGTAGCAGATGCATACGTGCGCCTGCCCATAGCGTCCAGCTGATTGGACTCTGGGTCCGATGGCAGGGTGCTCAAATGTTGCGGCCTCTGGGACTGGTCATGAGAGGCTGTAATGACCAGAGAATCGGCCAGAGGATGTGATGCCAAGTACTGGTCCACCCTAGGGGCCTTGTACAGGCGGTCAGCTTTCTTCGGCATCACCAGAAGCGAGCGTGGACGTTTCCACGCTGCCTTGGTGACAACCACAAATGTGTCCACCAAGGGTGGCACCACCACAGGCTTAGGATCTGTTTGCCAAAGATATCTGGCAAGGCGTAATCTCTCGGGGTCTAGTTCCTCTGCGTCCCAGCCCATGTTCTCCTGGATATGCCTCATAATCTCTGAGAATGATGGGTCATCCGGAGGAGATCTTGGAAGATCACGTGGGTCTGGAGAAGGGACGTTGATCGGAGAGGGGGATCTGGATCCGTCCGAGAAGTCCGATCCCGTGTCCTCCGTCAAAGGCGAACGGCCGCGTCCTTTGGGTCTCTTGGGGCTGGGTGACCCTGAAGAAGATCTGGACGGAGGTCTCCTTTTTTCTGGTCTACCCCTAGGAGGATCCGTAGGCTCCTGGAGGCGGGGGGGAGGTACTCTGCCCGCATCCCTGGGTGAAGTAGGGGGTGCGGGGGCCGGCGGAGTCGCAGGTGGAGGAGGAGGAGGAGGAGGAGGTGGTGTGGGAACCACATCCTTCTTTATGGTGTCCCACCAGTAAGTAAACAACTCCTTGACCTCTGATATGCTGAGGCCTGACGACGGACCAGGCGCCAATGGCCGGTCGTAGGGTTCCGGAGTTGGCTCCCCAGGGGTCTCAGGTTCCGGCGAGGGTTCCCTAGGGGGTGCGACAGGACCAGGTTCGTCCGTCTGGTCCTCGGGCTGGATCAGCTCCTCCTACATGATCGCCTCTTGACCGACGTCAGTGGGAGGCGAAGGGTCCTCTCAGTAGGTACGACGCCGTCCCCAGCTGGCGCCTGTGGAGGCGAAGGCTTAACCGGCGACGGGCGCCTGGCGGCCGCCGTTCCTCGGACCGATGGTGTTGGCCAACGCCGGGTGGGCCGAAGGCCGGGTCAGACGATCTTCTTAAATGAAGCCGCCCTTGGTCTTCCGCTGGGGAGGAGGAGGCAAAGAGACTGACCTGGCGTCGGGTTCCAAATGGCGGGAACCGGACTTGTGATGGTGATGACGGTCCCCCGACCTCGACAGGCCCTTAGTGGCCGAGGACGAAGAAGGTCTGGAGGTCTTGGCCTGAGGAAGAGAGGAGGAACCCGAAGAAGTCTTCACCGCTGCAGGGGAAGGCTGAGAGCGGGCCCAGGAAGGGGAGCAGTCGGACCAGGAGCCGGAGCTACGGGAGTCAGAGGCCCTAGACGGGGACCTGGATCTCACTCTCTCCCTATGCTTCTCGAAGTGTCTCCGGGCCTTGTTGGAAGATTCCACCTTGGAGGCTGCGTCCATGGCTTTAATCTTTTCCTCGAGCAGGAACGCCTGAAGGGCCTTCTGGCGACTGATCCAGGTCCGGCTGTTGAACCCCTGGCAGAATGAGCAGGACCGGGTGTCGCGGTCTGGGCCTAGGCACCGGACGCAGGCCGAACGCGGGTCTTTGAATGGGATTTGCTTCCCACAGGCGCACTTCGACAGATGGCCTTCAACGGAAGTTGGAGAGGACATCAGACAGAAACTGAGCAGAAAAAACAAACTTTTTCCCAAAGGAAGAACTTAAACAGGCGTTGCGCACTAGAAACGAACCGAAGGGTCGAGACAGGCAAGCAGACGGCAGGAAAGAACTGGGGAATCTGGCGGGACCGCCTCCTTATGTGCTACGTCTGACGGGGGCGGAACAGACGTCGGAGGCGGTCCCCGCTGAAGACTGCTAGCTAGAAGATTTCCGTGAGGTCCTGACGCCTGCCGGCTTCAGTCCTAATGGTGTTACCTGCTGCAAGAGCCGTATCTCGAAGTAAGATAGCAAGGGACTAGGAAAGTCTGCAGATAGACCAGAACAGGACTAGAACAGAAGGCCCTATAAGACAGCTAGGCCGAAACCTCTCCTACGCCTAGTGGCAATGTCCAGACTGCTTAGAGAGAGTGTAAATTGTACTCCAGTTTGTAGCACTACAGGTATTTGATGCTAAAACATTCTTAAGGAAGGCCACAGAAGCAGCCATACCCCTAGTAGAGTGACCATTGACCTCCCCTGAAAGGGTCTGTTGTACTTCAAATAAAAATGGATGCAATTAACCAATCATTTGGACAAGCACTACTTAGAAACTGCTGACCCTCTTTGGGGCGAAAGAAAAATTGATCGGATTTTCAGACTTCCTTGGTCCTGTTAACATAGTAAAGTCCTGTGCACATCCAACATGTGCAAGACAGCTTCACTCTTCTTGGAATAAGCAAGGTAATACACCAGCAATTCAACTGACTAGTTTAAGGATAACTCAAACCATTTTGGGAAGAAACTTAGGATTTCTATGTAGAGCCACCCAGACTCTCAAAAATTAAACAAGGCTCCTTACACATGAAGGCCTGAAGCTTCAAAATCCTCAGAGCAGAAGTAACTGCAACTGAAAATAGCACTTTCCAAGACAAACAGCACATCTCGCTGCTTATTGTCGGTTCAAAAGGTGGAGCAGGGTTGCGGATTTTGGGGGGGTCGCTTCAACTGGAGGATCCTCTCTAAGAAGGTTTTGGAGACCTCCAGCTGAGCGACAGTTTTTCCATCCACCGAAGAGTGGTAGGCAGATATAGTGGACAAGTGAGCCTTCAACGAAGAGTAGCTTAGTCTACAGTCAGACATGTGCAAAAGGAGTACAGAAGTACCGGGCATAAAAGGGAGTCCCATCCCTTTGAGGTTGCCCAAATGGAAAACCGCTTCCATTTCATAGCATATGTTGACCTTATGGAAGGCTTGCAAGCCTTCATAAAGACATGGGAGACCTAGAGACTTCTAAACATGACGCAATGTCTGAAGGAGCAACGCATGAAGATGCTGAGACATCAGGCCCAGGTGCAGTAGTCTGCCCATTTCCTGCGTGACGTTCAAGAGGCACAGGTACTGGGGGTTCCACTGCTAACTGTTGCAGGAGTGGCAACCATATTAGCCTGTGCCAGAGGGGGGAGATCGGAAACATTTGAGCTCCCTCTGCCTGAAACTTCTGCAGAATGGGAAAAGCATACAAGTATCTCCCTGTCCAAAAGAAAGATAGCGCGTCTAGCCAGGTAACACCAGGCCTTGAATGAGCGAGCAAAACTTTGTAAGTTTTATGCTTAATGGGGAGGCACTCCATTTGGACCCCTCCCCCAAACAATGGAACAGGAAATCTGCAGCTTCCTGGTGAAGTTCATTCCTGTGTTTGAGCTGAGGATCGGCTAAGGCTGTCCACCACGACACTGTGAACGTCTGGAATGTGCATGGCAGAGACGTGTAGCCCGTGCTGGACTGCCCAGTACCAAACCCGCATCACCTCCCTGCACAGGGGGCAACATCGGGTATCTCCCTGCTTTTTGATGTACCAGACCACACATATTGTCGATCTGTATCAGCAGTGTTCCCACAGAAAGTAGGGACTGGAAGGCCAGAAAGGCACACAGTACCGCCCTCATCTCCATAATGGTAATGTGGAGAGAAGATTCCAGCTGGAACCACGACCCTTGGGTATGGTGGTGCCCCAGATGGGCTCTTCAACCCAGACCCAATGCATCCGTGGTGAGGGTCCACAAAGGAGGGGGAGGCCTGAAGGCTGACCCCGAGCAAGGTTCAGAGGATTCTGCAACCATAGCAGGTCCCTCTTTAGGGCGCTGGATAAGAGGATAGCATGGTCCAGGTCATCCTTGTGCTGATCCCACTGGACACTTAATGTCCACTGGATGACCCTCATGTGTAGTCTGGCCATGGGGACGGTAGAGATGGCCGCTGCAATCAAGCCAAGGAGGCTAAGAACACGCTGGCTTGGGCACAGCTGGAGGCAGCTACCAGACTGGCCTGCTCCTGCAAAGTATCTGCCCTGTCCGACGGGACGAAAACCATGCCCTGGTCCGCATCCAATACTGCTCCAATGAACTGGAGACGTTGAGGAGACCAGAGACTACATCAGGTAACTGACAGCAACACCAGTCGTACAAAAAGGTAAAGGGTGGAGGACGGAGAGTCCTTCAGGCTGCTCCAGGATGGAGCCAATCATCCAGGTATAGGAACACAAAGATCTGCTGGTGGCGGAGTGCCACTCCCACCACCACTAGGCATTTGGTGAAAACCCTGGGTGCCAAAGAAAGGCCAAAAGGAAGGGCTCTGAATGAGAAGTCTTCCACTTGGAAGAAAAAGAAAGTGGCGGTGGCCGGGGAAAAACTGGAAAGTGCAGGCAAGCGTCCTGCATGTCCAATGCACAGAGACAGTGGTCTGTCTGGAGCAAGGGCAGGAGACCCTGGATTGTCAGCATGAGGAACCTTTTGTATTCTACATAAAGGTTCACCTGGCTGAGGTCTAGTATGGGCCTTAGGCCACCTATCTTTTTGGGGATGAGAGAGAAATGGGAGTAGAACCTGTTTCCCCACTATGCACAAGGAACTGATTCTATGACAGATATTTGGATTAGAGCCAGTATCTAGTCTCTTACCAGAGGGACCTAGTTTGAGGGATAATGAGGATGTTTTGGAGGAGAGCCTGAAGGCCTTCCCAGACTCAATGGTGTGCACATTTTCTACTAGCTGAATTACCCATGAGTCAAATGTGATGCTGTGCCACCCTGTTAGGTGAACGGCAAATCTTCCCCCCACTGGCTCCACACTGCTAGGAGGTGGAGGACTGGGAGAGTCAGCAGACTGGGGAGCAGAAAGAGAGGTTTCCCCCAACGGCTCGCCGAGTTTGAGGCGGGAGGCAGGCAACATTGTGACCCAATGCCCTTCCTTTGGTCAGACACCTGGAGAATGGTTGTTTTGCCACTTCTGCTGGCATACAAAGGGCTGCTTGGAATTGAAGTCCCCTTTATACATGGATTTAACATACCCAAGAGCCTCTCCACTATCCTGCAGGCCCACAATGATATCTTTAGTGTCTCCACCAGAGAGGACTGTCTCTCTCTAAAGGGGACGTCCTAAATGGCTGAAGGTAAGTCTGGGCAAAGCACAGAAACACGTAACCAGGCATGACGCCTGAAGCACACTGCAATGGCTGTGGAGCAAGCGACTGCATCTACAGAATAGTAGGTGGCTTTCAGTGCATGCCTACAAGAAATCTTGAATAGATGCAAGGCCTTGGTAAGTTCAGTTTTGATTTATAAACCCTCCAAGGACTCCAGTCTAGTCTAGAATTTAGCCATGGTGGCCTTTTGGTAAGACAACATCTGTGCTATATAGTTTAAAGAACATATAGCACACGTGGAAGAGGTGTAAACTTTGCGCCCAAGCGGGTCTAACTGCCTGGACTGCTTGTCTGGAAGAGGTGCTTATATATTTGGGCCTACCTCTACAATCATGAGCCGTGGCGGTCACAATCAAAATCAGCCTTGGGTTGAGAAAACAAATAGGACACACCCTCCAGCGGAAGAAAGATTCTTTCTGCCTTTTTGGGAACGGCAGGGACTGAGTGAAGTAACTGCCAAATGGTAGAACAGAGGTCCTCATTTTTGGGGGGCGGGGGGCAGTCCAAGGACTAATTGGAATGGGCGACACCTCCTCCATATCAAGATGCTCCGCAAGACGTTTGCGTTTGGGGTCTTCTTCCTCAGCATTCCAGCCATCGGCCTGCTGGAGGATACGAAGGATCTGTGAAGGAGGGGCCTTCTGGAGGAGGCTTGGGTGATTCATTGCCCTTAGCCCCTGCAGTTCCAGATAGCACTCCCGAAGACGAAGCGGAAGAATCCTCTTCAGATTCCAAAGATTCCTCTCTATCAGAGGTTCTGAGCTCCGTAGGCGTAGCCACCTGAGTGACCCCTCCCGAGATGTGCATCGTGGCTGAATGGTGAGAACCCACCAGAGAGACAGAGCGGTAGAGGTAGGGGTAACCACTGGGACTGGCAAGCTATTATCCAGGTCTGAAACCAGTTATGACCTGGCCTCCTGCCACCAGAACTGGAACATGGCTTGGAGGACCGGTTGAGGCTGGGGGGAGGGGGAGGAGGAGACTCGTAGTAAGGGTGTGCCATCCCAGAATAATAGTGGGGAAGGTACCCTGGCCCCTGAAATGAGGGCAGTGCCTAGCCCAGCGCCTCGTAGCCCAGGAAATAACCGTGGGTCTAAGGTTCCAATCTCGGTCCCAAAGGTGGAAAACCAGGCGCCAGAAAAATACAGGTTACTCACCTGTAACAGGAGTTCTAGGAATGGTATATGTTGTTCATTCACACTGTCTGGCAGGTTCCTTGCCGCTTTAAATCTTGCCGGAAGGTCTTCAATCTGGCTCCTCCACCCACCGGGTGGTAAAACTCTCGGCTCGAACCATGGCCATGAGTCTAGCCGCTGGAAGCCAAGGTTGTCGCGTCCGAGCGGAGAGTCGGGTTAGTCGTGTGGATGAACATACACCATTCCTAGAACTCCTCGTTACAGGTGAGTAACCTGTATTTCTAGGGACATGGATATGTTGTTCATCCACACTGTCTGGCAGACTCCTAGCAGTTCTCCGGGAGGAGGGAGGAATAGCGCACACCCCCTACTTAGGGAATAATGACAGGAGAACAGAGGCCCCAAAACCAGCATCCCGGTGTGACTCAAGGTCAATGTGGCAGAGGTGATGAAGGTATGTGCTGACTTCCAGGTAGCAGCCCTGCAGATTTCCTGGATAGGGACATCCCTGGAAGCAGCCACCGATGCAGCGGTATGGCAGGTAGAATGAGCTCTTCTCCCACTGGGAGGCTCCATGCCCGGCAATCTATAGCAGAGATCTATGCAAGAGGTGACCCACCTGCCTATCGTCCGCTTGGCTGCAGGTCTGCCAGGTGTGGCTTCAGCGTAGGTGACGCACAGCTGGCAAACCTCTCCCCGAACTTCAGCCCTCTGCTCCTTGTAATAAGCGAGCGCTCTTCTAGGGTTCAAACTATGGAGCCAATATTCAGCCTCCGAGGTGTGATTGGGGTAGAACACCGGCAGAGTCAACACCTGGTTAAGGTGAAACTCCGACACCACCTTCGGAAGGAATTTCGGGTGGGGGCACAGGACAACCATGTCCCTGAGGAAGACCAAATAAGGAGACTCGATGGAAAGCGCCTAGAGCTCTCCCATCCTTCTGGCTGATGTGATAGCCACCAAGAAGGCGGTCTTCTACGACAGGTGAGAGATATCACACCTGTGCATCGGTTCGAATGGCTTGCCCACAAGCTTAGCCAATACCAGCTGTAGATCCCACGGAGGTGGAGGTTCTCGCACCGGAGGGGATATGTGATCAAGGCCTTTGAAAAAGTACCCAACCACCTTCTCCTGCGCCACCGACTACTTCAAGGCCCACGTTCGGTAAGCAGAGATGGCTGACAGGTGCACCTTAAAGGTAGTCAACCGAAGCTCTTGCTGAGAAAGGTACCACAGGTAGTCCAGAATGCTTGCCAAGGAACAGGAGGAAGTGTCCAGGCCCTTGCCCTGACACCAAATGGAGAATCTATTCCATTTGAAGGCGTAGCATTTTCTGGTCAACTACTTATGGGATGCCTCAACGACGTTGAGGACCTCGTTGGAAAGACCCAAGGCCTGGAACTCTAGCCACTCAAGAACCAAGCAGGCAGGTGCAGAGATTGAAGGTCCGGATGGAATACCTTCCCCTGATTGACCGAGATCAGGTCCGAGGGGTCTGGAAGCCGCCTTGGGAGCCTGGAGCGGAGACTGAGGAGATCTGGATACGAGAACTGGTGGGGCCAGTCTGGGGCTACCAGAATCACCTGCGCCTTGTCCCTCCTCGCCTTGAGAAGCACCTTGTGGATCAAGGGAAATTGGGAAAGGCGTAGAAGAGGCCCGGGGTGCACGGCCTCGAGAAGGCATCCCCCTGCAGCGAGCCCTGCTGAGGGGGGCGGGCGGGCATGAAACAGTCTCAGCTTCGCATTCTCCCTGGAGGCAAACAGGTCTGCCTGAGGCGTGTCCAAGTGGGAGAAGAGATCATGTACTACCTCCGGCAGGAGAGACCACTCGTGAGACGCAGCCCCAATCCGACATAGGGCATCAGCCAGGGTGTTGGAGGCTCCTGCCACATGAATGGCGAGAAGATCCGCCTCCAGGCTGCGCACGAGTGACCAAATGCGGAGAGCTTCCCTGCACAGAGGCATGGAGCACGTCCCGCCCTGGCGGTTTAGGCAGTACATGGTCGTGGTATTGTCGGTCTGCACCTGAACCACTTGACCCCGTAGAAACAGAGAGAAGGCGGTGAGAGCGAGACAAACCACTCGAAGCTCCAGCAGGTTGATATCGCATCGAGACTCCCGAAGGGACCAGAGGCTGTGTGCACTGTGCTTTCCAGATGGGCACCCCAAACTCATCAGAGGCGCATTGGTCAATAGCGAGACAGTCGGCTTGGGGAGGACAAATGAGAAACCCTCCTGCAGATGTGTTGGAACGGTCCACCACTGGAGAGCGTTCCACATCCCCTGGGTCACTGTCACTAGCTGATCCAGTGGATCAAAGTGCTGTGACCATAGCCTGGCCTGCCCCCATTGAAGGGGACGCATGTACCAGCGGGCACAATGGATCACGTTGGTGCAGGCCGCCATGAGGCCCAGGAAGTCCAGGGCAGGGCGCGATTGCCCAACCTGAAATGATTGGGCAAAGGAGGAAAGAACCTCGGAAATGTCCGCCGGGAGCCGTGCTCTGGCTCGTAGAGTGTCGAGCTCTGCCCCGATGAATTGGATCACCTGCTTTGGCATGAGTTCCAACTGGGCCTCGTTGATCAGGAGGCCAACCTGGAGAGCCAGATATCTGGACCGCTCCACCTCCGCTCTGGAGGGGGCTGCAATAAGCCAGTCGTCCAGGTATGGGTACACGCAAACCCTTCGGCGCCGCAGGAATGCTGTCACCACTGCCATGCATTTGATGAACACCCTGGGAGCTAGAGAAAGGCCAAAGGTCATGGCCCGGAACTCGTAAAGGGATCCCTCCGCTCTGAAGCGGAGGAATCACTGGTGAGACGGACGGATTGGGACATGAAAGAACGCGTCCTGAAGGTCCAGAGAAGAGAACCACACGCCTCGTTCCAAGGATGGAATTATCTGAGCCAGAGTGACCATCCTGAAGGTCCGAGACCTTAGGAACCTGTTCAGGTCGAGAATGAGGCGCCAGCCCCCCGGTCCGTTTTGGGACCAGGAAGTACCTGGACACAAACCCCGGTTCTCGAGGAGGATCCGCCACCTTCCTGATCACCTCTTTTTCGAGGAGCAGGGCAATATCGGCTCAGCGAGCCGTCAAAGAGACTGCAGACCCCTTAGCCTCCCCGAGGGGCGACTACTCGGAACAAGCGGGGGCCTGCTCAAACTCCAGGGCAGGACTTTTCCTACCACCTCCAAAACCCAACGGTCCATGGTGATAACGGACCAAGTGGAAAGGAAGTGGTAGAGCCGTTCCCCCCACAGGGGGAACCCGGGGGGGAGTGATGAGGCTGGAGGTGACACCCCTCAACCCGTCACTGGGCAGGCTTAGAGGAGGGACCGGCCGAGGGCCTCCTGGGCCTTTACTTCCTGCCTCCTGTTGGAGTGAGCCGCGGGCTTAGGTTTGGGATGTGGCCTTGAGCCTGCTGGCCCAGTGGGCGCACATACGCAGGTGCAGAGACGAGAGGACTTGTGCTGCTGCTGTCAGTGGCCTTTGTCCCTCTGGGTGTAGGTGAAAGTGTCCAGAGTGGCATTGGACTTTGATCCGCTGGAGGTGACCTTCCACTCCAGGGCTGAAAAGTTCGGTCCCCAAGAAGGGGACACCCGGCAATTTCTGCTGGGTAGCCGCCGTGAAGGTGGATATCCTCAGTCATGCTCTGCAGCACATTGCCACAGCTGCTGCAACCGATCTGGCACAGGAGTCTCCGATGTCAAGAGCTGTTTGGAGCTGCAGCTTAGCCACTGCTCTACCCTGGTCCCATACCTGCCGGACCGTGGTCTGTAGGTCGGCCAGGAGATCAGGGATCACCTCATCCAGGGAGCCCATGTGGGTGTGGGAGAAGTGTGCCATCAGCACGGATGAGCTGGCCTGGCGGAGGCCAAGGGAGGACGCAGCGTACACCTTGCGCCCGGCATAGTCCAGCTTTTTTGACTCCTTGTCGGGAGGCTTGTCCACATCCCCAGCATTCCCAGAACGCCGGAAAACGCTGTCGGTGACCAACCCCTCAGCAGAGGAGTGTTCCGAAAAACCAGGCGAAGAGCAGATAGGGACTGCATACTTCCTGGCCATCCGGGACGAAGGCGCAGGACAGGAAGCAGGCTGCTGCCAGAGCTCCAAGCCTGGGCCAACAATGGCTTCAGCTACCGGAAAGGCCTCCGTGGGTGAATACCCTCGGTCCAGTATCTCCGTCAGGGGATACTTGGCCCGCATGGATATGGGCTCGAGCTTCAATCCGGTGGACTCCGAGATGAGCCGAAGCAAACCCATGAAGGACGATGGGCTTTCGTCCATCTACTGGGCCCCGGAGAACTCCAGGTCAATGGGCCTGGAGAACAGGGAGGAGTCGTCTGACTCCAAGGAGTCCGTGTAGAGCTGCCTGGGGCCTAAGCCACCATCTACCTGCCGAGGACGGTCAGGAGTGAGAGTGACAGACCACCTCTGGGGCACGCCCTGACCGAGAGTCCTTGGTCAGTGCCCCCGATTTCGGTTGTGGAGGAGGAGGTTCCACCACAATCGGTGGGGCAGCTGGTTTCGGCCGAACGACCAGCCCAGGCCTGGGCACCTCGGCTATAGCGAGGGGCTGTTTCGGCCGCTCGGTTGACAGCCACTTGATGGCCAGGGAAGGCGATGGGGTCGACTTGTTCCCAGACAAAAGTAACTGCTGCCACATAAGGTCGTAGTAGCGTCGACCCAATTTGCGACGAACCCTCTCCTCTTCAGAGGAGGAAGACTAGGATGAGCGGCAGCGCTGCTTACCTCGGTGCTGAGACCGAGACGATGTCTTAGAGAGATCCTCGGCGTTTCCAAGGACGGGTCTGGGAAGGGGCGGGGGACGCCCGCTCTTCCCTTGGCTCGGAAACCTTAACCGGGGACTGCGGCACCGGAGGCGCAGGCAAGTCCTCGGTCTCCACCAGGGGAACCGGTGAAGAAGGGTTATCGGCTTCACCAGTCGACAGCCCGTCCGACAGGTCGAGAAAAATCTCGACCGCGTCGACAGATGTCTCTGCTAGCTGGCCTGACTGGGACGCCGTGAAGCCAGCGGCCTTAGCTGCAACCTCAACCGAAGTAGAGTGTCGACTGTCCGGGAAAGGGGACTCCTCGCCCCTACGAACGCCAACGATGGGACTTACCCTTTGAATTCTTTTTGGACCGAGCGTAAAGTCCCAATGGCCCCTCTCCCTTCGTGGAAAGGGATTGGCAAAGCTCCTTGAAAGAGGCTGAATACGAGGTACCCAGTGAGAGCGGGATTAATGCTGTGACCGAGGAATCTGATGATGCGGCCTGTGCCGCCTCCTCTTCGAAGGCGATCTGCTCGAGTTGCTCAGCCGAGCCAGCCGCCGCAGTAACCCCCCCCAACGGGTCTCCTTAGACTTAACCGGCGGGTAGCGCTTCTCGGGGCTCCCAAGCTGTAACCGGCAGCTATAATTTATCCAGGACGCTGGCTGAAAACGAACGGCATAACTCACAGGCCTGCGGGTCATGTCCTAGGCCGAAGCAGAAGATGCACATGGAGTGCAGGTCCGTCCTGGACATCTTCTGCCCACAAGGGCACTGCCGAAATCTGGGAGTCAATTTATCCATCGCAGCCGCGAGGGAGAAACATGACCAAAGTCTTGAAACTTTTAGAATATGTTTCAGGCGAGCCGAAGAATTAGGATCCAGTCTACACGCAGAGCGTTAAGGAGGGAACCTGAGCTTCCAAGCGGTAAGGAAGATCTGGCGTTCGGGGGGGCGGAGACGAGAGTTTTATCACCCAGGAGGGTGGGAAGAGCCAGCTTGAAGACCTTCCGGCAAGATTTAAAGCGGCAAGGAAACTGCCAGACAGTGTGGATGAGCAACATATCAATGTCCCTAGAAAAAGAGTTCCCCTTCACAGATGAGAGATTGGAGAGATCCTGCCACCAGCGAAGATATCTCTGTAGGCTGTTGGAGATCAGACCTGCTGGTTCATGTCGTCAGTCTTCTGATCCCATTGGACTCAGAGAGACCATTGGGTGACCCATGTGAAGTCTGGCCAGGGTCACTGTCGAAACTGCCACTGCCATCTATTTCAAGAGACTGAGTACGGCATGTACTGGGATCCACCGAGCCTGGGCCACAATTGTGGCTTGAGCAACTACAGTCTCAGCTCGATCCGATGGCAGAAAAGCCTTGCTCTGAACTGCATCTAGTACGGCTCCAATGAATTGGGGCCATTGGGATGGTACTAGCTAGGATTTGGAAAGACTGACGGTGACACCCAGAAAGGAAAACAAATTCAGAGTCAAAGAGAGCCTCTTTCAGGCTGTACAGAGAGGGTGCTGTGAAGAGCCAGTCGTCCAGGTATGGGAAAATGTAAATGCCCTGGCGGAGAAGAAAAAATTACTCACCTTAGTAATGTTGCGTCTAATGGAGTCTTGCTGTATTCTGACCTATGCAGTGATATCCAACCTTTGAACTGCCCGGAGAGGAAAGAGTTAACTTTCCATGCAAGGCATGGAACGCTGAGCTCGGTTGAGGCTGTCTGTTTGAACCCAAAACACCAGATCTATACGAGCTATACTCACTGGGCGTCCTGTGTGGAAACTGTAGACACACTAGCCAACTGGCAACTAAATTTAATAAAAAGCTTTTTTGGTTCCAAGGCAAAGACTCAAGTCAGGAAACCCAAAAAACAAAACACAACACACACCCAAAAATAAGAGGGTGAGAAAAAATGGGGGCACCTCTAGGATGCCAACACTTCCTGCCCACCCACATACCAAAAACCCAGATTCTGAGAGTGGAGGCAGGTGGGAGGTCAGAATACAGCAAGACTCCATTAGAAGAAACATTACTAAAGTGAGTAATTTTTTCTTCAAACAACATGAAGTCTTGCTGTATTCTGACATATGCAGACTACCAAGCAGTACCTCCATGGAGGAGGGAGAGAACCTACTTTGGAAACAGGCTCTGAAGCACTGCTGTGCCAAACCAAGCATCACTCCTAGCCTGGATATCCAGAGAGTAATGCTTGGTGAAAGTATGTACTGTTTCCCAGGTGGCTGCTTGACAAATCTCCAAGATAGGAATATCCCTGGCAGCAGCCAGGGAAGCAGCTGTACCTCTAGTAGAGTAGAGCCCTCAGGCCTGAGAGTGGGATCCTACCTAATTTTTCATAGTACTATTGTATACAAGAGACAATTCACCTGGCAATAGATCTCTTAATGGCAGGTTTTCCCTTGCCAACCTCACCATAAGTGAGGAACAATAGGAGGGAGTCAAACCTGTGACCTTAGGTGCGCTTTAGTAGCTAAGGGCCCTTTTCACATCCAGGCTGTGCAGCCTCCTCTCCCAGAGGAGGAATGGTCAGTGAAGAAAACAGGAAGAGAGACTGATTAAGGTGGAAATCTGAAACCACCTTAGGCAGAAACTTCCTATTAGTCCTGAGGACCACCTTATCTCTACGGAAAGAGATAAAATCAGGCTCCACTGACAGGGCCTGTAACTCACTTATGCGTCTGGCAGAAGTCATGGCTACCAAGAACACAGTTTTCCAAGTCAAGTACTTAAGCTCTGCTGAGGACAAATGTTCAAAAGCGGGTTGCATAAGCTGAGCAATGCAAACATTAAGGTCCCAAGCAGGGGCAGAGTCCATGAAGGAAGGATTGGTATGCAGCAATCCCTTGAAAAATTTACAGAATACAGGATGAGCTGAAAGGGAAGAGTGTTTGCCTGCTGACAAGAAGGCAGAGACAGCTACCAGATGCACTCAAAGTGTAGCTGGTCTGAGTCCCAAGCTACTGAGATGAACCATATAGTCCAGGACTGTAGGCAGCCCAGCAGACTCTGGAGAAATATGCTTCCCAGAGCACCAAATAGTAAGCCTTAACCATTTGGAGTTGTAAGTCTTTCTGGTGGAAGGCTTTCGAGAAGCCTTTAGAATATCCAGAACACCTTGAGAGAGATGCAAATCAGCAAACTAACTCTTCAAGAGCCAGGCATTGAGATTGAGAGATCTGGATACAAAACCATCCCCCGGAGAACATGTTAACAGGTTGTAATTCCTGGGAAGAGACAGGGGGAGGTGGACGGCTAAGGACAGCAAGAAAGGGTACCAGGGCTCTCTGGCCCAGTCTGGAGCAATCAGAATCACTTTGCAGGGTTGAGACCTGATTTTGACTAGTACCTTGAACAGAAGAGGGAAAGGGGGAAAAGCATACAGGAACTTCCCTTCCCAATTGAGAACCAGAGCATCCAGGGGAACTGAGCCCAACACTGAGGGTCTGCAGCAAAAAAGAGTAAGTTGGTGATTGTCTGGGGCTGCAAAAAGATCTATCTGTGGAGTGCCCCATCTGGAGAAGATCACCTTCAAAATCAGGGGATCTAGGGATCATTTGTGATGGCCCTGAGATATCCTGCTGAGAGCATCTGCCAGAACATTGTCCTTCCCTGGGAGATGCACTGCTATCAGAGAGGTATTCAGGGAATAGGCCAGAGACCACAACTTCATTGCTTCTGTGCACAAGGCTGTAGAAAGACTGCCCCCTTGCTTGCTGATGTACCACATTGTGGTGGTATTGTCTGTCCTGATCTGAACTACTTTGTTCTGAACAGACTTGGAAAAAACTTGAAGTGCTAGAAACACTGCTCTGAGTTCTAAGACATTGATGTGAAGCAGAGATTCTTGAGGTGACCACAACCCTTGGGTGGTCAGATCCCCCAATTGGGCTCCCCAGCTCAAGAGGGAGGCATCTGTGGTAAGGATTAGAGAATGAGATTGAGTGACAAAGGGGACTCCTTGCCAAAGGTTGTCCTGATCCTGCCACCATTGCAAAGCCTGGATCAGTGTTCGAGTCACTGGGATTAGCTTGGTCAGAGAATCCTTTCTCTGGGACCAGAAGGCTCTTAAGTGGAACTGAATGTCCCTCATCTGAAATCTTGCCCCTTGGACCACTGCTGTAGAGGCAGCCATGTGGCCCAGGAGCTGCAGAAAATGCCTTGCTGGTCGAGACACCTGAAGGGTGAAAGAAGAAGCCACTGTAACAAGGGTCCTTGCCCTGTCCAGGGGAAGGAAGGCTCTTGCCCTTATTGTACACAGCTCCGCCCCTATGAAGGTGAGGAGCTGCACTGGCTCTAGAACTGACTTTGAAAGATTCAGGAGAAATTCTAGAGAAGTGAGCAGTTGCTGAGTTATCTGTAGGTGTGACTTGACTTGGTCTGCAGACTGACCCACTATGAGCCAGTCGTTCAGGTACGGAAAGATGGAGATCTTTTTTCTCTCCTTAGGAAAGCAACCACTACTGCCAGGCATTTTGTGAACACCCTTGGAGCTGATGTTAGGCCAAAGGGCATTGCTATGAATTGATAGTGGCCTGAGGGCAACTCGAACCTGAGGTACTTTCTGTGGGAGCATCTGATGAGAATGTGGAAATAGGCATCCTTGAGGTTCAGGGAGACTAGCCAATCCCCTGGCCTTAGAGAGGGTAGAATTATTCCCAGAGTCACCATTTTGAACTTTGGCTTTAAAAGGTGCTTGTTTAAATATCAGATCCAGGATGGGCCGCCATTCTCCTGTCTTTTTGGGGGTTAGGAAGTACCTGGAGTACAATCCTTTTCCCTTATGTAGGGGTGGAACCCTTTCTATGGCTCTCAGAGCCAAGAGGGAAGAGACCTCTGCCTCTAGCAGAAGGGCCTCTGAAGGATTTGCAGGTGGAAAGGATCTGGTTCTCATCTGGGGAAATTGTTTGAAGCTAAGAACCACTCCCTGGCTTACTACTTCCAGGACCCAATTGTCTGATGTTAAAGACCTCTAGTCCTGGACAAAGTAAGCCAGCCTGCTCCCTACTGGTAGTGGAGAATCGGCCAGGGCAAACCCATCAGGGTGCCTGTTTGGCAGGGGCTTTAGGCTGAGAGGTGGTAGCAGGCCTGCTTATATCCCGTCTGCCTCTCCCTCTGAAGAACCCCCTCTGGGCAAAGACGGAAGAAGAGGCCTGGGCTTGGTAGAAAGGTCGATGGAAAGGCCTGTCCCTGCCCCTGGAATGCTACCTCTTGGGAGTGGCTTGCCTTTCCTTGGCCTGAGCACTCCATTATGTGGTACTGTACTCATCCATTTTCTTCATGTAGTTCTCTGTCTGCTCCCCAATCAGAGAATTACCAACAGCAGGAAAATCCATGGCCTTAGTCTGGGTATCCTGTGACAGGCTAGTACATCTGAGCCAAGCCATCCTACAAAGGGCCACAGATGTAGCCATGACTCTAGATGAAACATCATTGGAGTCCACTGCAGCATGAAATTGCACCTTGGATGCCTACATACCATCTTCAGCCACCTGCTCCAGCTCCTTGGCATGCTGGCCAGGGACCTATTTAGCTAGAGCCATCACAGTGTCCCATCTAGACTTCTGATATGTAGCTGTGTAGGTCATATAATTAGCCTGCCTGAGTCCCAAAGATGCTGCCATGTACTGTTTCTTTGCCATGACATCACTCCTCCTGGAGTCCTTATCTTGGGGGTGTGAAGCCAAGGGTATATTTGCCTTATCACAGGCAGCAGCCTGCACTACTGGGAAAGGAACTCCGTATCTGAGCATGAAAGATTATACCTCTTGTCCATCCTTCTGTCCACAGGAGGTATAGAATTAGGAGCCTTTAAAATTTTAAATCTCTGTTTCCCAAAAGACTTATGGAGGGGAATAGACAGCCTCCTGTAATAGCTTGGCAGAAGACACCAGGAGAAAGGACTGCTGTGTGACTGAACTTCTCTGCTGGGACTAAAGTAGAAGAACTTTTGTATTTGGACCTTTAATTTAGGGTATAAAAACTAAAAACCAAAAAGTGTGTGTTTGGGTTAACTGAACTGAATGGGTAACTGAAAAGTCATCTAGGTGTAAATCTCAGGTGACTGAAAGGACTTAACTGCTGTGAGGTTTAAATTACTTGTAGAAAGATCTGGTAAGTAGGGGGAGTGGCTTAGCTAGAAGGAAGCTACATTTAAAGACTGCCTTAGAAAGATTCTGCTAATAGCTTGGCAGAAGACACCAGGAGAAAGGACTGCTGTGTGACTGAACTTCTCTGCTGGGACTATGTTGCCGTCCTTCCTCCACCCAAAGCTAGTTCTATTTTTATAGGCACAGGATTTGACTGACAACAGGAACTTCCTGTTTAGGGGCAAGAAGTGAGTGATCACAGAACCACCAAGGACCCACCATCCTAGAAGGGCAAGAGTAGCTCTCCAGCCCCCTCTAGCTGCTAGAGGTCTGCCTCTGAACAAGTAAGTGGTCTACTGAGAAATATAGGATATTCGTGTCTCAACAGGACAATCAGGAGCTTAAAGGGCACACAGGCAGAAAGTAAGGAGAGAGAGAGAAAGAGAGAGAGAGAAAAAAAAAGAGGAAAGAGTAAGGATTGCAAACAGTTAAGGGGCCAGAATAAGACATGATTGAGTGGTGCAGTGCAGTGGCTGTGGGCAGCAGTCTTCCGGGAGATGTTCTGGAGGATGCGTGTTGTCGTATCTGCAGGCACCTCTCTGGGCTGAGGGAGGAGATTGCTCATCTCAGGCTGAGTTGGCCAGGATTTGTGGGACCTCCTCTCCATCCAGGGACCACCAGTGCCACTGCCGTTGCCTCAGAGGTTGCCAAGAAAGAGGAGCGTTGGATCACAGGTGGGCCAGGGAGGGTGAGGGTGGTGAACAGAGGCGCATCCCTCCAGTTGTACCTCTCCACAATCCCTATGCCATTCTGGCAAAGTGTGGTTCCTCTATGGAGGCACCCACAGTGGAGACCAAGGAGGATGCTGGGAACCTCCACAAAGGAGACCCACAGGAGGGTGGCAGGGGACCCTGCAGGGGAAGGAAACAACTCCTGTTGGGGACTCCATTGTTAGGAAGGTAGAACTGGGCAAGGAAGGTGAGAGAGGTAGGTGCTGCCAGGCGCCATGGCTTGGAGGGCAGGGCGAATCCTCAGCATTGCCGGGAGCAGCTGCACAGGAGGGGAGTTGGATGTCATTGTCCACCTAGGGACAAATGACCTGGCTAAGAAAGGGATTAGAGAAGTGCAGGAAGAGTTTGGGAATTGGGGAGGGACTTATCAAGTAGCACGCACGGTAACCTTCTCGGAGGTGCTACCATCTATGGCATAGGAGAGGCTAGGTGTTCCGCACCATGGGATTCAATCAGTGGTTGAAAAACTGGTGTGGAGCTCAGGGATTTGGCTTTATTGGGGACTGGGGGTCCACCTGGAGTGATGCAAGCCTATACTGGCATGATGGGCTGCATCTGTCCGGGACGGGAACCAGGATCCTAGGTGATAGGTTTAAATGCTTCATTGGCAAGCTTTTAAACTAGCCAAGGGGGAGGCACTGGAAAGGAGCAGGAGAAACCTCGCCCCCAAAAACAATCACGGTAGTAAGTGTGGCAAACACCAACATGGAAGTGTTGATAGGGAGAAGGGCAGGGGTTAATGGAGAAAGTGACAAAGGCAAGAAGGACAGGGATGGGGCAAAAGGGGATAAGGCCTTCAGGAAATGGAGGGTAATGAGTACCAATGCCTGTAGTCTGGGTAACAAGCTCCCTGAGCTGGTGGCTTTAATGGAAGAGGGATGCCTGGATATCGTAGCAGTCACAGAAACATGGTACACAGAGAACCATGACTGGGATGTTAACATACCAGGGTACATAACCTACAGGAGAGACAGGCAGGGGATAAGAGGGGAGGAGAGCCTCTATGTAAAGGAAGGGATAAAGCAACTGAACAAAAGAGTAAAAGGAGGAGAGGAGGCATTGTGGTCACCTTGAGACTGAAAGGGCACCACAATCCACACAGGGTTGTGTACAGACCCCCATGTCAGAGGGAAGGAATGGACAAGGATATGATGAAGGCATTCTTAGAATGGCAGAGAAAGGGAGATACTGTAGATGGGAGACCTGAATATGCCAGATGTTAACTGGAGCATATTTCTGCAGCCACATCCAAGAGCAGGGCATTCTTGATGCCCTACAGGTGGCAGGCATTAGACAGCTAGTTTCGGAACCCACTCTGAGGGAGCAATCTTAGACCTCGTACTCTCAAACAGGGGCAGGTGAGAGGATCTCAGATCTAGAAGTGGTTGCCATCTGGGACAAGTGACCATCAAACAGTGTGGTTCGTTAAACTCAGCTACAGAGTCAAAGCCATACAAAAGTGAGGGTACTGGACTTTGGGAGGGCTGACTTTGGCAAGAATGGAGAGTGCCTCAGAAAAGCACTAGCAAACAGGCTAGAAGGAGTTGTGGAGCAACAATGGGAATTATCAAGACTGCCATCACAAAGGCAACAAGCCTTTGTGTGGAAGAACAAACAAATCAAAGCGAAAAGAAAAGCCACTATGGTTCTCCAAGAGAGGTAGCTGTCAAAGTCAGGAAGAAAAGATAGCATTCCGAACTATAAGGAAACACAGAAGGAGCAGGACAGAGCGCTGTACCAGTTAAGGCAGAAAGAAGCAGGAGGGAAGTCAGAATAGCAAAGGCCCAAACTGAGGAAAAGATAGCCAACTCAATTAAGAAGGAGGTAAACCTTTTATAGGTACATCAGCGCGAGAAAAACAAAGGAGGGATAGTGAGGTTGAATAGAATGAGCGATTGGGTGAGGCAGGGGACAGTGAAAAAGCAGGAATATGAGCAGAATTTCTGTTCAGTATTCACAAAAGGAGGGGGAATCTGCTCATCCAATTAACAGGAAGCACTCTTTGATAGGGGGTCGATCCCAGTCCTTTCACAGAAGAAAGGGTTCTGCAAGAACTCCTAAAACTGAAGGTGGACAAAGCAATGGTCCTGATGGAATTCACCCAGAATTCTAAAAAGAATTAAGGAAGGAACTAGTGAAACCACTGGCTACTCTTTCTAATAAATCATGGGGATGATGTGGTACCGAGGACCAGAGGAAGGCGGATGCGATTCCCCTTCACAAAAGTGGGACCAAGACAGAGGCAGGAAACTAGAGACCTGTCAGTCTGACCTCTGTGGTAGGAAAGTGATGGAGTCACTTCTGAAGGAAAGAATAGTTGAGTACCTAGAGGTCAGTGGAGCACAGGATCCAAGGCAGCATGGGTTCGCGGAGACGGTCATGTCAGGCGACCTAATAGATTTCTTTGACTTGGGTGACCAAAGTAGTAGACCAGAGAGGGGCTGTGGACATGGCCTACCTAGACTTTAGCAAGGCATTTGACACAGTCCCACACAAAAGATTATTAGTCAAATTAACCAGCCTGGGGAGTGGTTCCCAGGGTGGTAGCCTGGGTAAAACATTGGCTGGACAACAGGACACAGAAGGTAATTGTAAATGGAGTCCACTCTGAAGAAAGGGCGGTTACTAGTGGGGTACCTGAGGGTTCAGTATTGGGTCCAGTCCTTTTAATGTCTTCATCAGTAACATTGCAGAGGGACTGAAGGAAAGTATGCCTTTTGCAGATGACACAAAGATCTGCAACAGGGTTGATACACAAGGAGGCGTGGAAAGGATGAAAAGGGACTTGGCAAGGTTGGAGGAATGGTCAGACGTATGGCAGCTAGGATTCAATGCAATAAAGTGCAAAATAATGCACCTGGGAAACAAGAACCCAGGGGAAGAATACACAATGGGTGGGGAGGTAGTAACAACAACAAAACAGGGGTAATCATATCAGATGACCTTAAGGTTAGCAAGCAATTTGAGAAGGCAGTAGGAGGGCCGGGGTATACTGGGATGTATAGGAGAGGCATCAGCAGCAGAAAGAAAAAATACTCACCTTAGTAATGTTGTTTCTTCTAATGGAGTCTTGCTATATTATAGACATTAGCAGTTTGATCCAGCTCTAGAACTGGCCCGGAGTGAAATGGTTAAAACCATTCCAAAATAGAATTTTGGCACGAGACAGCTCTATCTGTGTCATTTCAAACTTGAACTGTCAGATCTTTATAAGCCAAACTCACTAAGGTCTGTGTGGAAGCTGTAACCTCACACTAGCCAAATGGCTACCTAAATAATAATTCATTGATGGTCCCAAGACTCAAGTCAGGGGACCAGAAATACTAACACCATTCTAATAATATGAAAATGGAACATAAGTATAATAAAACACACACACACGCGTACACATACACACCCCCAAAGTCCCAAAGGGGACAAAATGCTAACAGGACATAAGTAGTGCCCACACCAAGTTGCCCACACCCCACCAAGTAGAGGTTCTGAGAGGGACAGGTTGGTGGGGGAGGTCTATAATATAGCAAGACTCCATTAGAAGAAACAACATTACTAAGGAGAGTAATTTTTTCTTCAAACAACATCAAGTCTTGCTATATTATAGACATTAGCAGAATACACAACAGTACCTCCATGGAGGAGGGGCAGAACCTACTTAAGGAATAGGCTCGAAGAACAGCTGTGCCAAACCGAGCATCTCTCCTGGCCTGGACATCCAGGGAGTAATGCTTGGTAAAAGTGTGTACCGTTTTCCAAGTAGCAGCCTGGCAAATCTCTAATAAAGGGATATCTCTCAGCAGCTAGAGGCAGCTGTACCCTGGTAGAATGAGCCCTCAAACCGGGGCTCTGCCCACTTTCTGATAACAAAATTGGATACAAGAGACAATCCACCTGGCTATTGATCTCTTTAGTGGCAGGTTTGCCTTTCCCAACTTCACCATAGGTAAGGAAAAGTTGGAGGATTTGAACCTGTGACCTTGGTGCCTATATAATAACTAAGAGCTCTCTTAACATCCAGGCTGTGCAACCTCCTTTCACCCGAAGAGGAGTGATCAGTGAAAAATACTGGAAGGGAGATAGATTAAGATGGAAATCTGAAACCACCTTAGGCAAAAACTTCCTATTAGTCCTAAGGAATACCTTATCCCTGTGGAAAGAAAAAGTTATTCTCTGCTGACAAGGCTTGCAATTCACTTATGCGTCTGGCAGAAGTGATAGCCACTAGAAAAACAGTTTTCCAAGTTAGGTACTTAAGCTCTGCAGAAGACAGAGGTTCAAAAGGGGGTTGCATTAACTGGGCAATGCAAACATTAAGGTCCCAAGCAGGGGCCGGTTCCCGAAAGGGAGGATTAGTATGGAGTAATGCCTTAAAAAACTTGGAAAACACAGGATGAGAGGAAAGAGGGGATGACTTTCCTGCTGACACAAAAGCAGACAGCTGCCAGATTAACTCTCAGAGTAGCTGGTCTGAGACCCAAGGAATTAAGATGTACCATGTAATCTAACAAAATGGGCAATTCAGCAGATTCTGGGGAAATATTTTTCCCAGCACACCAAATGGAAAACCTTTTCCATTTAGAACTATAAGTAGCCCTAGTGGAAGGCTTTCTGGAAGCCTTTAGGATCTCAAGAACACCCTGAGAGAGGTGTAAATCAGCAAACTCTAACTCCTCAAGAGCCAGGCCTTGAGGTTGAGGGATTGAGGTCCGATACCAAACCCTTCCCTGGGCACAAGTCAACAGATTGTGATTCCTGGGAGGCACAGGGAAGATGGACTGTCAGAGACAGAAGGAGTGGTACCAGGGCTGCCTGGCCCAATCCGGGGCAATCAGAATCACCCTGCAAGGCTGAGATCTGATTTTGACTAGTACTTTGAATGGGGGAGAAGCATAGAGGAACTTCCCTCCCAATCCAGAAGAAGGGCATCCAGGGAACTGAGCCCAGCACTGCAGGCCTGCAACACAACAGAGGAAGTTTGTGATTGTCTGGGGCTGCAAAAGATCTATCTGAGGATGCCCACCTGGTAAAAACTATCCCAAGCTTGAGGATCAGGGACCATTCGTGATGGCCCTGGGAAATCCTGCTGAGGGCATCTGCTAGGACATTGTCCTTCCCTGGAAGATGAACTGCTATGAGGGAAGTGTTCAGGGAATAGGCCAGAGACCACAACTTCATTGCCTTGGCACAAGGTCAAGACCGAGTGCCCCCTATTTGTTGATGTACCACATTGTTGTGGTGTTGTCTGTTCTGACTTGTATCACCTTGTCGTGACAGATGCAGAAAAGCTTGAAGAGCTAAAAGACAGCTCTGAGCTCCAGCAAATTGATGTGGAGCAGAGATTCCTGGGGACCAAACTCCTAAGTGGAAAGGTCGCCCATGTGGGCTCCCCAACCCAGAAGGGAAGCATCTGTAGTGAGAGTCAAGTCGTGAGAAGGGGAAAGAAGGGGACCCCGTCTTAATTGCCTGATCCTGCCACCACTGGAGAGCTAGGACAGGTCTCGAGTCACTGGGACCTACTTGGAAAGGGGGTTCTTCTCTGAGACCAAAAGGTTCTCAAGTGAAACTGAATGTCTCTCATCTGAAATCTAGCTCCCTGCACAACAGCTGTGGATGCAGCCATGTGCCCCAGGAGCTGCAGAAGTGTCTTGCTGGTCGAGAGACCTGCAGAGTGAAGGAAGAGGCCAGAGCCACTAAATTCCTTACCCTTTCTGGGAAGAAAGGCTCTGCTAGCTTTGTGTCCAATTCTGCCCTATAAAGGTGAGTACCTGGACTGGTTCCAGAACCGACTTTGGTAGGTTTAGCAGAAAACCCAGGGAGGTGAGAAGCTGCTGGGTGACCTGCAGGTGAGATTTTACCTGTTCTGGGGACTGGCCTACAATGAGCCAGTCGTCTAGATAGGGAAAAACAGCAATCCTCTGCCTCCTTAAGTGGGCCACTGCTAGACACTTTGTGAATACCCTTGGAGCAGAGGTAAGGCCGAAGGGCATTGCTCTGAACTGGTAATGACCTGAGGGCAGTTCGAATCTGAGGTACTTTCGATGGGATCTTCTGATTAGGACATGGAAATAGGCATCCTTGAGGTCCAGGGAGGCTAGCCAGTCCCCTGGCCTTAGGGAAGGTAAAATCATTGCCAGAGTTACCATTTTGAACTTTGGTTTCAAAAGATGCTTGTTCAGATAGCCGAGATCTAAAATGGGCCGCCACTCTCCTGTCTTTTTTGGAGTAAGGAAGTATCTGGAATACAGACCCCTGCCCTGATGCAGGGGAGGAACCCTTTCTACTGCTCTGAGAGCTAACAGGATGAGACCTCTGTTTCCAGAGCGAGGGTCTCTGAAGCACTTGCAGGTAGAAAAGTCTGCTTCTAACTTGGGAAACTTTTTGAAGCTGAGAACCAGACCCTGGCTTACTACTTCCAGAACCCACTTGTCTGAGGTTAAAGAAGCCCAATTCTGACTCAAGTAAGCCAGCCTGCCCCCCACTGGTACAGGAGAATCGGCCCTGGGCACCCTATCAGGGTGCCTGTTTCGCAGGAGCTTTAGGCTGGGGGGTGGGAGCAGGTCTGCCCCTGCCTCTGAAGAAGCCCCTCTGAGCATAGGCAGAGGAGGCCTGAGTCTGGTAGAAAGGCCTGTGAAATGGCCTACCCCTACCCCTGGGGCACATGCCTTTGAGGAGTGGCTTGACGCTCCTTAGCCTGGGCACTCTTGTAAGTAGTCCTATATTCATCCATCTTCTTCATGTAGTTCTCGGTCTGCTCTCCAAACAGAATTTCCCACCACAGGAAAATCCATAGCCTTAGTCTGGGTATCCTGTGACAAACTAGTACACCTGAGCCAGGCCAACCTACGCAAAGCTACAGATGTGGCCATGACCCTAGAGGAAACATCATTAACATCCACAGCAGCATGAAACAACTTTAGAGGCTTCAATGCCATCAGCAGCCACCTGTTCTAGTTCACTGGCCTGCTTGGCCAATTGCATAACAGTATCCCATCTAGATTTCTGATACCTAGCTACATAAGCCATATAATTTGCTTGCCTGAGTCCCAGAGAGGCTGCCATATACTTTTTTTTTTTTTTTGCCATGGCATCAATCTTCCTGGAATCCTTGTCAGGAGGATGTGAAGCCAAGGGAATATTAGCTTTATCACAGGCAGCAGCCTGAACTACCCCAACATGACTGCATTGCTGAGAAAGGAATTCTGTATCACTGCCTGACAATGTATACCTTCTGTCCATCTTTTATCTACAGGAGGCACAGAATTAGGAGCTTTTAAAATTTTAATTGTTTGTTTCCTAAAAGACTTATGTAAAGAAATAGACAATCTCCTAGACTCTGGAATATCCATCATTTCTACAAAATCAGGCTCCTCTTGCTCATCCACAGCCTCTTCTAAAAGGAAGCTGGAGGTTTCAGCAACTTTTTATAAAACATAAAATGAGATGGGACTCAGACAGCATAGGGGAGATTCTAAAGGTCTGTCTGGGGAGATGTCCGTTCAATGGGCACACCCAGACCTTCCCAGCCACATTCATACTGTTCATAATCCTCCTCCTCCTCTGGTTCATAAAATTCCTCAATATCATAATTTGAACCACTGGGACCGGACGAACCGACCTTTTACCAGATAGTGGTGGTTCGGACGGACCCTGAGACAGTGACTGACAATTTGTATGGCTTTTGCTATCTCTGCAGCAGTTGGAGAAGGAATTTTGGACTCCAGACCTGCTGATTTTCTTGTTTTCTTTACTGGAATTGGTTCCTCAGAACCAGCTTTTCTTTTGCCCGAGGAAGTCTGGCCCTGGTCAGAGGGCACTCCCTCTGGTTCGGTTGGCACCGAACCGGGCTGGCCATCCGGGTCAGCGGACTTTTTGGCCTTTCGTTCCCTGAGCCTGCCCAATCTTTTTTCCAGGGTGGCTGCAGGGAAATTCTTACATACCTGGCAGTCTGACTGGAGGTGGTCAAACCCAGACAATAAACACTGGTGTGTGGGTCAGCCTTGGCAAAGACTTCCCCACAAACATCACAGTGTTGAAAACCAGTGGGCCGGTTTTTCTTTGGGTTTCTCAGACAAAGCTAGCCTAACCAAAACTTGCCCTTTTAACGGCAGTGCCAGGCAAGACACCCTTATCGGTTCCTAACCGTGTCACGGGTATTGGAAAAAAACGTAATAAATCCGTCTTTTTTAGAACCGATAAGAACCAGGAACCGCACTCTAAAATAGTAACTTTTAGTTTTAAATGAGTTTTAAACCCACTGATCGGTTCAAAACCGAACCGATAACTTACAAGTTCCACACAGACAAAACCTTCATTTACTTACGGTTACCACAGATAGAGCTTAAACCGAACGGTTTTATGTTAAAATAAAACTATTCTCGTTAAATCCAACCGAGAAAACACTTTTTAAACTGAGAAATGAACCGAGCAGAAGGAGAAATCTCCGGAGCGACTGTTCACTGAGGCGGAGTAAAGAATCTGACAGTTCAAGTTTGAAATGACACAGATAGAGCTGCTCCCGTGCCAAAATTCTATTTTGGAATGGTTTTAACCATTTCACTCCGGGGCAGTTCTAGAGCTGGATCAAACTGCTAATGTCTATAATATAGCAAGACTTCATGTTTGAACAGGAAGTTGTCATCCCTCTGTACAGACAGTTGGTGAGACCCCATCTGGAATACTGTGTCCAGTTCTGGAGACCCCCATCTCCGCAAGGACATAGACAGGATAGAGGCAGTCCAGAGGAGGGCAACTAAAATGGTGCAGGGTCTGCAAGAGAAGCCGTATGAGGAGAGACTAAAAGAGCTTAATATGTATACCCTTGAGGAAAGAAGGGAGAGGGGGGACATGATAGAAACTTTCAAGTACCTCAAGGAATCAACAAAGTCCAAGAGGGTAGCATCTTTCAGAAAAAGAGACTTGCAAGAACAAGGGACACAATTTAAAGATAGAAGGAGGGCGTGTTCAGGGGCAATGTGAGGAAGTATTTCACAGAGAGGGTAGTGGATGCATGGAACGGCCTTCCGGAGGAAGGTTGTGGAGTCAAAATCAGTGGGGAATTCAAGCATGCATGGGATAGTCATAAGGCAATTCTGGTGGGGGGCAGGAAGATATAGGCTGTTGGTTAACTAGGATCTGCGGCTTATCCTGTAGGTAGGGAAATGGGCAGACTAGATGGGCCTAGCGGTCCTTATCTGCCATCAAAGTCTATGTTTCTATGTTTCTCCTAGACTCTGGGATGTCCATCTCAACATAATCAGGCTCCTCCTGATCCTCTACTGCTTCCTCCACAGAAAGCTGGAGAGTTTCAGCCACTTTTTTGTAAAACAAAATGGGAAGGGGATTCAGAAAGCCTAGGAGGAGAAACACCTGAAGGTCTGTCTGGGGAGATGTCCAGGTCAATGGGCACATCCAGACTTTCATAATCACCATCACTATCCTCATACTCTTCCCTCCTCCGGTTCGAAAAATCCTCTAAATTATAATCCGGAACCGACCGAACCGAGCCCCTAACCGATGGTGCCGGTTCGGTCGGAACCGGATTTAGCGATTCAACAATCCTTATCACTTTGGTTATTTCATCAGCGGTCGGCGAAAGAACTTGTGGATCTGAACCGGCTGACTTATCTTTCTTTAAACCGGAACCGACTCCTCAGAGTCTGTTCTCCTTTTGCCCGAAGAAGTTTCGCCCTGGTCAGAGGGCACTCCTTCTGGTTCGGTTGGAACCAACCGCCTAGCCATCCGGTCAGCGATCGGCCTCCTTTCCTCAGCCTACCTACTCTTTTCCAGGGTAGCTGTGGGAAAACTTTTGCAAATCTGGCAGTCTGAATCGAGGTGGTCAAACCCCAGACAATAAACACAGGTGGTGTGGGGTCAGCCTTGCAAAGTTTTCCCACACACACTACAGTGTTGAAACCCAGTGGGTCCGGTTTTTCTTTGGGTTTCTCAGACATGGCCAGTCCTAACCAAACTTACCCTTTTCGGCAATCCACTCAGGAAAGACACCTCTATCGGTTCCTGACCTGTTGTGTCGTGAAACGTAATGAAATCCCTTTCTTTTTTTTTTTTTAAGAACCGATAAGGACGGTTACTACACACTAATAAGCAGAATTTTTTTTTTTTTTTTTTTTTTTTTTTTAATAATAAAGCTGATCGGTTCAAACCGAACCAATCCGACGCTATAAGTTCCACACAGAACCTAATAATAATAATAAAAAACCTATCTAGTACTCACGGTACCACAGACAGACTGAACAGACAGGTTAGATGGAAGAAATTCGGTTGAAACTGAGGGAAAAAAAATGACACTTTAACCAACTAAATTGAACCGAGTGAAGGAGAAATCTCCGGAGCGACTGTTCAGTGAGGCAGAGTAAAGAATCTGGCGGTTTGGGTTCAAACAACAACAGACAGTCTCAACTGAGCTCGAGCTCAGAGTTCCATGCCTTGCATGGAAAGTTAACTTTCCTCTCCGGGGCAGTTCAAAGGTTGGATATCACTGCATATGTCAGAATACAGCAAGACTTCATGTTTGAAAAGTCGCAACCACCGCTAAACACTTCGTGAACACCCGAGGGGTCGAGAAAAGGCCAAAGGGGAGTGCTCGTAACCGAGAAAGTTTCTCCAGGAAAGTAAAAAATGGAGAAAGCGGCGATGGGCCGGAAGGATAGGGATGTGCAAATAGGCATCCTGCATATCCAGGGAGCACAGCCAAGAGATGGGATGGAGCAGAGAGAGGAGCCCCTGAAGGGTCAACATGCGAAACCTCTTCTACTTGACCAAGAGGTTTAGTGTGCTGAGGTCCAGGATCGGTCTCAGATGGCCCGTCTTGATTGGGACTAGGAAAAAGTGGGAGCAAAATCCCCTTCCTATTTGATTTTTAAGGGACAGGTTCTATTGCCTTCTTTAGTAGAAGAGCCTGGATCTCTTGCGAGACAATGAGGATCTGATCCCTGGGATAGAAAGACCGTCCCAGCAGATAAGAGGCTGGAAACTCAGGAAAACTATCGAGTGACCCCGGTGTATGAGTTGTAACACCCAAGATTCTGCGGTGATGAACCTCCACCCCTCCAGATGGAGGCCAAACCTCCCTCCCACCAGTTCCTCCTTGTCCAACGGAGGTAGCGGAAGGAGGGGAAAGGAGTCAGGACGCCATGGGGAGGGGAGCATTTGCCCCAGAGGCCAGCTTGGGGAACTTGCCAGGGGGTTTCTTTGCCCTAAACCGGGGCGCGATTTTGCCCCGATGCTAACCCTGGTTTTTACTCCACCTTCTTTGACGACGAAAAGGCTCTCTGTTCTGCCCTGTCCGGTACATGAAGTGGACATCCTGAAGGGAACGTCTGCTCTCCTGCAGCCCGGTGATATCTTTGGCATCACCACCAAAGAAGACTGAACCCCTGAAAGGGGCATCCAGAAGGGAGGACTGGACGTCTTGTGCCAGACCTGCTATCCTTAGCCAAGAAAGGCGACGGAGGCAGATCCCCATGGCTGTCGCTCTAGCCACAGAGTCATATGTTGCGCGCAATGCATGACGGCAAGAGGACTTTCCCATCCTGACCTTGTCTAGTAACTTTTTACAACGGGTTTCATCCTGGACCTCCAGAAGATCCCTTTCCAGTTCTGAAAGGGACACCTTCTGGACTGCACCCATGTGGGAGACGCAGTTGAGGGACCGAATGGCGCGAGAGGAAGAGGAATTAATCTTCCAGCCAAACTTGTCCAAATGACGAGAGTTCTTGTCTGGAGGCGAGGAGCTCAAGTGTTCTGGTTGGGCTGACCGGTCACGAGCGGCCGTGATCACCATAGAGTCAGCCTTAGGATGAGTGGTGAGGTGTAGAATCCCTTCCAGGGGATAATAAGTGCAATCCGCCTTTCTGGAGACCGCCAGGATGGATGATTGCTGCTGCCTTATCGGGGTCACCAGATCCTCATGAGGTCCCATCCTGGGGTGGATAGGGAGGGGATCTGAAGTGACTAAATCCAGGTGTTAAGCCAGTTTTTTTACATTGGGGATCCACCTCTTTGGAAGGCCAGCCTCCTGCTGCCTGAATGGTGCGTAAAAGATCCCCTGGAGGAGAATTTGGGGACTCCTTCGGAAGTACCTCAATGGAGTACCTAGGGTCCAAAGGCTCGGAATCTGAGTCCATGTCGGAGGACTCAGAACCACTGGGGAGGTAAGGATCCACCCCAGATAATCCTACAATGAGAGCACCAGATGCTCATCGGGAGGAAGGCGGTGGAGGGGGGCTCTCGGCAGGGGGACGTCGCCCACTGACTGTCTAATCTCCGTGAGGAGTTGGGTTCTGGCATCTTGCCGCCACGAAGGGGCAGACTCACGGTCTGGCGCCAGAAGTGGAGGACGCTGAAACCCTGGGTAGCCTGGGTACTGGGCGTACTGCCATGAAGGGTACTAATAGCCAGGCAATCTTTGAGAGTAACAGGAGTATCCAGGATATCCTGGCGGCATCGGGGACACATGGCCTGGTATCTGGTACTGAGGAGCAGACAGTGGGCCACCCGGTGGCGGGACGTGGGTGTCTGGCCCCAGAAAACTGCCTTAAAGTTTTGGACCTACTGGGGGAGGTGCCAAAGCGCCACTAGGTGGAGCGGGATCCGGAAGGGCCCCATAAGGTCCCAAGGGAGGAGGTTCCATGTTCGGATCCCCAGCTGGAGACAAACTCTTGTCTGGGGGCGGCAAAAGACCTGGTGAAAGGGGAAGTTCCAGGAGGGACCCCAACAAAAGGTCAATCAGCGATCTGGGAGGGGGAACTCAGGATCAGGTGGCGAATCCCTGGGCGAAGAACCCAACGGGACTATGAGTCGCTCTGCAGCTCAATCTGTCAGACATCTGTGGCCAAAGTGGAGCTCGACAGGAGAGTGGAAGGGTCCAGGCAAGCGACAGAGGATCAGTCGTCAGACTGATCGGACCTTACCGAGCTAGAGGAGGTCGGAAGACAGCTGCTAGAGACTTATCGGCAGGGGCCATGTGCCCTTCAACAGAGTAAGGGGTGACTTATCAGCCAACCTGAGAGACGACTGAACAGACATCTCCAGAGAGGCGACCCCGGCTGCCCTCGCATCGGAAGGAGGGGAAGAAGGTGCCAGGCCCAAGGAGACAAATGGGGTACCAGAAGCAGCACTCAGTTTTTGGAGGCCTCCCACGTGGCAACGGACTCCTGTCCCGGCGTTTCTCCTTGCTTTTCTTCTTTACTGGGGCTGGCGACGACGACCTTTCCCCTCAACTCCTGGAGCTCCTTTTCCATCGACGTCAGACATCTGGTAAGGAGAGGGGCCTTGAGGGTCTGCTCGCACCTGGTCAGAGTTGCCTGGTTAAAGGCCTGGCAAAGGGAGCACTCCTCAGTGTTGTACTTGGGGACAAGGCACAAGAGGCAGAGGGAATGGTAGTCCCCGTGCAGGATTTTGGCTCCGCACTTTGGTCGTGAAGACATCAATAGTCATCACAACTAAATAGAAAGGCTATGAGGCAGAGAGAAACTTCGACCAACACTGCGGGCGTTTGATCGCTGTTCTAACTCGTGGCCGTACGAACTGAGGCGACAGCGGGAAAACTGGGGGGTGGGCGTGGCACCACCCTTTTATAGTCGGTCTGGCGTCACGTCAACCTGACCAGGAAGCGTCCCTCACGATTGCTATCTACAAGCTTGCCGTTGGAACCAGACGCCAGGGGGCGCAGTCCAATATGTGAAGATCTACTGCAGAAACCCTCTCGAAGTAAGATCGAAGGGTTTGTCCTAAGGACTACTCTGTCCCTATGGAAAAATCAAATGAGGTTCCTTACAGTTAAATACGTGAAGTTCTGAAACCCTTCTGGCAGAAGTTACTGCAACTAAAAACAGTCTTCCAAGAAAGGAAGCGCAAGTCACAGCTAGAGGCTGGTTCATAAGAAGACGAGGTTAGCTTTTCTAAAAATAAAATTCAGGTCATGGGGGGGACAGGGATTCCAGACCAGAGGTTTCAAGAGGAGAATGCCTTTCAAAAAAGTTTTGGCAACCTCCAGTTGAGCCAAAGGTTTGCCCTCCACTGGGAGGTGGCAGGCAGCCACCGCAGAGAGATGCACCTTAACAGAATAGCTAAGGCCCGTCTCTGATAAGAGTGCAAAGTACTCCAACACCTATGAAGCCGAATACAAAAAGGGATCCCAACTCCTGGCTAGGGCCCAGATAGAGAATCTTTTCCACTTCATGGCATAGGTGGATCTGGTAGACGTCTTCTGGCTTCCACCTGGATATGGGCAACCCGAGAAGAAACACGAGTGGGAAGCCGCTATGTCCACAGGTGCCACGCATGAAGGTGAAGAGACTGAAGGCTCGGGTGCACCAGGGTGCCTTGCTCCCAGAGTCAAAATGTCATGGGATAATGGCAGAGGAACCACAGGTTCTAGCGCCAAATGTTGTAAGAGAGGGAACCAAATCTGGCGTGGCCAGAGAGAAGCAGAGTCAAATGTACCCCTTCCTCCTGAAGTTTCACCAGAAATTTCTGGATGAGAGGAAAGGGAGGAAAAGCATAAAGAAACCACCCTGTCCAAGAGAGACAGTGCGTCTCGCCAAAAAGCACCATGCCCAGGAACGAGCGAGCAAAAGTTGGATAGTTTTACGTTGAATGGGGAGGCGAAGAACAGGTTACTCGCCTGTAACAGTAGTTCTAGGAGTGGTATATGTTGTTCATCCAGTGTTTGGCATTGTCCCCTTCCACTTTAAATCTGCCAGACGTCTTTAAGCTGGCTCCTCCCACCCACCCAGGTGGTATATACACATCAGCTCCACCCCATGACACCACATCTTAGCCTGCTGGAAGCAAGGCTGTGTGTCTGCAGACAGGGAGGTCGGGTGGGTCCGTGTGGATGAACATGTACCACTCCCACAACTACTGTTACAGGTGAGTAACCTGTTCTAGGAGCGTGGATATGTTCTTCATCCACACTGTTTGGCAGACTCCAAGCAGTTCTCCAGGAGGAGGGAGGCAAGGCGCACACCCCCTACTTCGGAAACAGATTGGAAAACCAAGGCCCCAAAACCAGCATCCCGGCGTGACTCAAGGTCAGTGTGGTAGCGGGCAATTAAGGTGTTTGCCGACTTCCAGGTAGCAGCCCGACAGATTTCCTGGAAGGAAATGTCACTGGAAGCAGCCACTGAAGCAGCAGTATGACAGAATGAGCTCTTATCCATCTGGGAGGCTCCTTGCCCGCCAACGCATAGCACAGACCTATACATGATGTAATCCATCTTGCTATGGTCCGTTAGGCTGCAGGTTGCCAGAAATGGCATCAGCGTAGGTGACAAACAGCTGGCAAACCTCTCCACAAATTTCTGCCGTCCACTCCTTATAGGAGCGTGCATGTCTCAGGTCCAAGGTATGGAGCCAGTACTCTGCATCAGAGGTGTAATTAGGGTAGTATAACGGCAGTCAACACCTGGTGAAGATTAAACTGACACCACCTTCAGAAGGAATTTCGGGTGGGGGCACAGAACAACTTTTTCCCTGTGAAAGACCAGATAAGGGGAGTCCACCAAAAGTGCCTGGAGCTCCCGTCTTCCTGGCTGACGCAACAGCCACCAGAAAGGCTGTCTTCACCAACAAGTGTAACAGCTCACATTTGTGCATGGGTTTGAATGGCTTGCCCAAGAGCTTTGCCAGAACCAGCATTAGATCCCAGGGAGGTGGAGGTTCATGCACCAGAGGGGATATGTGATCCAGGCCTTTGAAAACGCGCCTCACCACTGTCTCCTGCGCCAATGTCTGCTGACCAGCCCGAGCCCAGTAAGCAGAAAAAGCTGCCAGATGCACCCCAACAGTTGATGACTAGACCCCCTTTGGAGACGGACCAAAGGTAATCGAGAATGTTAGCCACATAACAAGATAATGGGTCCAGACCCTTACCCTGACACCAAATGGAAAACCTTTCCATTTGAAGGTGTTAACATTTCCTGGTAGATTCCTTTCTAGATGCCTCCACCACGGTGTAGACATCTTCAGAAAGACCCAAAGCCTGGAACTCTAGCCGCTCAGGTACCAGGCTGTGACGTGCTGGGACAGAAGGTCCAGATGGAAGACCTTCCCATGGTTCAGAGATATCAGGTCCAGGTGTGTACAAAGTCGCTCCAGGGGCCTGCAGCTGACATTGAGCTGATCTGGGCAGCAGAACTGGCGTGGCCAGTCTGGGGCTACCAGAATCACCTTCGCCTTGTCCCTCCTCACCTTTAGTAACACCTTGTGGATCAAGGGAAATGGAAGGAAGGCATACAGGAGGGCTGGGGTCCACGGCCACGAGAAGGCATCCCCCTGCAGCGAGCCCTGCTGAGGGGGGGTGGGAATCATACAGCCTCAGCTTGGTGTTTCCCCTGGAGGCAAATAGGTCAACCATCGGTTTGCCCCAAAGGGAGAACAGGCTGTAAGCTACCTCTGGATGATAGGACCACTTGTGGGATGTCTGGCCTAGGCGGCTGAGAGCATCTGCCAGCTGGTTCGAGCCTCCTGCCACATGGATGGCTAGGAGATCCACCTACAACCAGCTTACTAGGGTCCCGATCCGGAGTGCCTCCTTGCACAGCAGATGGGAGTACGTGCCGCCCTGTTTGTTGAGGTAGTACATGGTAGTGGTATTGTCCGTCTGGACTTGAACCATTTGACCCCGGAGCTGAGGAGCAAAAGCTGACAGTGTCAGTCTGAATGCTCTGAGCTCCAACAGGTTGATGTAGCATCATGACTCCTCGGGGGTCCAGAACCCTGTTGTCCTCCATATGGGCTCCCCAGCCCACGAGAGGCGCATCAGTCGTAAGGATGACAGTCTGCTCGGGGCAGACAAACTGGATCCCTTCCTGCAATCGTCTGGGGTGGTCCGCCAATGAAGAGCGTCCCACATCTTCTGGGTTACAGTGATCAGCTGGTCAAAAATGACGACATCACTGAGTCCACTGGGTGGCCAGCTCCCATTGAAGGGGGGGGGGGCATGTGCAACCGGGCCCAATGGACCACAGAGGTGCACGTAGCTATGTAACCCAGACGGCGCATAAAGTCTCGGGCAGGGCGCAAGTGCTAAACCAGAAATGATCAGGCAGAGGAGGAGAGAACCTCCGCTCTGTCCACTGGGAGCAAAGCTCTGGCTTGATCAGAGTCAACCTCTGCCCCGATGAAGCCCATCACCTGGGAAGGCACGAGTTCCGACTTGGGAGGCCGAGTTGGGAGCAGGTCTGGAGGGCCAGATCCCTGGACCTCTCCACCTCCTGTTGGGTGGGACCTGCCAGGAGCCAATTGTGGGGATTAAGGGTAGATTTGGACTCAGACGCCGAAGATGGGCCGCCACCACTGCAATGCATTTGTTCAAGATCTGTGGGGCAGATGACAGGCCGAATGGCATGGTTTGGAACTCGGACAGGGTCCCCTCGACTGAAGTGGAGGAACCACCGATGGGACGGACAGATTGGGACGTGAAATAAAGTGTCCTGCAGATCCAGTGAACAAACCACGTTTCGCTCCAGGGATGGTATGAACTGGGACAGAGTGAGCATCTGGAATGTGAGAGACCTGAGAAACTGATTCAGGTCGTGGAGATCTAGACTAGGGTGCCAAACCCCTATCCGCTTGGGCACCAGGAAGTACCTGGAGACAAAGCCTGGGTATGGTGGAGGTTCCACCACAGGGGCTACTGCCTCATTGCGGAGGAACTGACCCATGCCGTCTCGAAGAGCCGACTGGGTGCATGCGGAAATCCATTCCTCCCAAGGGGCACGGGCTCGGCTTGGAGGGTACTGCTCGAATTCCAGAGGTAGTCCCTGACCGACCACTTCAAGAACCCACCTGTCCAAATTGATAGCGGACCAGGCGGAAAGGAAGTGGCAGAGCCTACCCCCACGGGAGGGCCCAGAGCTGGCATGACAGATACGGGTGGCAACCCCTATCCTGTCACTGAGCAGGCTTAGAGGCAGCGGCTTTGGGACCCGAGCCTCAGCCTTGCAGCCCTGTTGGGGACGAGGCTTGGGCCGAGGGTGCCACGCTTGAGCCTGTTGCTGTTCTACTTAGGAGGGCTTCCGCACCACAGGGGAAGAGAGCTGAAAAGGCTTCTGCTGGTTCTTGCTCGAAGAACCTTTTGCAGAGGTGGCGTCCAAGGTGGCGCTGGACTGCTCTATACGCTGTAGGTGACCGGCCACTCCTGGACTGAAAAAGTCGGTCCCCAGGAAAGGCACAGCCAGCTCATGCAGAGTATCTGCCAGGAAGGAGGAATGCCTCAGCCAAGCCCTGCTGAGAGGCCACTGCGGTGGCCATTGAGCACGCCACAGGAATCCCCAATGTCCAGGGCCATCTGCAGCACTGTTTGCCAACAGCACGGCCCTGGTAACAGACTTGTTTGACTGCGGTCTGCATATCCACGGGCAGATGAGGGAGGACTTCATCTAATGACCCGAGAAGGGCATGAGGGTAGTGTGCCATGACGACTGCCAAGCTGGCCTGACAAAGGCCCAAAGAAGAGGCCACATAGATCTTTTGGGCAGTGTGGTCCATATTTTGGACTCCTTGTCCGGAGGTCGGTCAGTGACAGCCAAACTGCCAGTATGCCTGAACACTAAGGTGGTCACCAGGCTCTCGGCCGAAGGGTGCTCTGTGAAACCCCGCAAGACACCCCATGGGCACAATGTACCTGCGGGCCATGCAGGCAGACTGTTCCGGGCATGAGGCAGGGCGCTGACAAAGTTCAAGGGCCGGGCCAACAAAGGCCTGGGACACTGGAAAGGCCTCAGTCGGGATATCCTCTTTTTAGAATATCTGTGAGAGGGTACGCCACCTTTTTCTGGGTAGGTTCCATGGGCATTCCGGTGGAGACAGAAATAAGACAAAGAATCCCTTGTAAGGAGGAAGAGCCTTCCTCCATCCCTGTGCCAACGGACAACTTGTCATCCTCAGGATGAGAGTGGAGCCCGGTGACATCTGAGTCAGACGTCGTGATACAGCGGTCCACTGCCGAAATCACCCTCGATCCACCAAGGGCGTTCAGGGGTGACAGTAACACAGACGGGGAAGCCTGGTGTCCAGTCGGTCCTCTTTCGAGGGAGCCCCTCCATGAGCTGCTTAGGCGCGGATTTCACCGAATGGGTGGGGAGACGAGAATGGGCCGAACCGGGACGGGACGGCCCCACGGGTGGAGGAACTGGAGGTTACGTTCCCGGAGGGGTCGGCTTCAGCCTGGTCAAGATCAGCTGCTGTCACATAAGGTCTTCAAAGCGCCACAGTTTCCTTCAGAGCCTCTCTTTGTCTGAGGAGAATGAGGACAACCTGTGGAGTCTCCTCTTCAAGCGCTTATGGCACTTCCTTAGTCGTTCGGCCGAGGGGGTCCTGGACCGTGACAGAGATCGGGCAGGCCGACTGTCGATTGAGACACTGGTGTGATCGGTGAAACCCTAGGGTCTGGAACCAGGTCCTTTATGGGGACACCAGCGGGCTGGGTCTCCTCATCAGGAAATACCAGGCCCGGAGTAGGTTCTGAGGAGCAGTTGGCCAGTTGGCCACGGCCGGCAACAAAGGTTCGATTGGGTAGAGGATAATTTTAACCTCAGCCACATCCTCGGTTCCCTGGCTAGATGGAAGATCCGTAAAGCCAGAAGCCGAGGATGCGTTCGACCAAGGTCGAGACCTCGTGTTCCTGGGACTCTAACCTTTCTCAGTCCCAAGAACGTCTTCGCCGGACGAAGACAACAGGCCTTTCTCTCTCTTCCGAGAGCAGGAGGAGTCAGAGCCCAAGGGCGCCTCACCCCGACTGGGGAGAGCCTGGCACATCTCCTTGAAAGATCCCATAAAGGTGGAGGCCAGGTTCAATGGGACAAAGAAGCTTTGATTGTCTGAAGCGCAAGCAGTTTCTTCCTCGAACGCCTTCATCTGTTCCAGCTGATCGGCGGAGCCTGCGGCTCCGGAAACTGCCTACCTAGCCTCCTTCAACTTCACTGGACGGTTCCTATTTTTCCAGTCTCCCCAGCTTCAGAAGTGCCTTGTGGTCATCCAAGATGTCGGGACGGAAGGCCAAGCAAAACCTACACGACGAGGTGTCATGGCCGACACCCAGACAGTAGACGTACGTGAGGTGGGGATCGGTGCACATCATCTTCTGGCCACAGGGACACCGGCGAAATCCCAGGGAGGATTTCTCCATGATCTATGCTGCAAAAGCGCGATCGCTAACTTTAACGAGTTTGAGCTTCGGTTAAACTGATAATTTTAAAGCCAGGGCCTACAAAATGAGAGCACGAGGGAGCCAACCTGTATCTGTATAAAGGAAGACCTGGCGTCATGGGGCGGAGCCGAGGTCTATAACACCCGGGTGGGTGGGAGAAGCACGCTTGAAGACTTCCGGCAGATTTAAAGTGAAAGGGGACAATGCCAACGTGTGGATGAAATACAGGTTACTCACCTGTAACAGGAGTTCTAAGAATGGCATATGTTCATCCACACTGTCTGGCAGGTTCCTTGCCACTTTAAATCTTGCCGGAAGGTCTTCAAGCTGGCTCCTCCCACCCACCTGGGTGGTAAAACTCTCAGCTCCGCCTCATGACGCCAGATCTAGCCCGCAGGAAGCCAGGTTGTGTGAAGTCGGGGAGGTCGGGTGGGTCGTGTGGATGAACAACATACTGTATACCATTCCTAGAACTCCTGTTACAGGTGAGTAACCTGTATTTCTAGGGACATGGATATGTTTATCCACACTTATTGGCAGACTCCTACCAGTTCTCTGGGAGGAGGGAGGCAAGGCGCACACCCCCTACATAGGAATGAAGACTGGAGAACCGAGGCCCCGACCAACATCCCGGCGTGACCCAAGGTCGATGTGGAAGGGGGAAAATCGGTAAATGCCTGCTTCCAGGTAGGAGCCCTGCGGATATCCTGGACAGGAGTATCCTCGGAAGCAGCCACCGATGCAGTGGAAGGGGTGGTAAAATGAGCACTTATCCCTCTGGGAGGCTCCATGCCCACCCACCTATAGCGGAGACCTGTGCAGGAGGTGACCCACCGCTCATCGTTCGCTTGGCTGCAGGTCTGCCAGGTGCGGCTTCAGCGTAGTTGACAAAAAGCTGGCAAACCTCTCCCGAACTTCAGCCCTACGCTCCCTGGAAAAGCGAGCGTTAAATAGGGTCCCAATGGATCCTATATATGGCCTCCGAGGCATGAATGGAGCTGAACCTCGGCAGAGACAATACCCGGTTAGGGAAAAGGACTCCTCCACCGCCTACGGAAGGAACTTTGGGTGGGGCGCCAGGACAACCTTGTCCCTGTGGAAGACCAAATAGGGAGATTCAAAGGAGCGCCTGGAACTCTCCCATCCTTCTGGTTGGCATGGAAACCCCAAGAAGGTGTTCTTCCACAACAAGTGGGGAAACTCACACCTGTGCAAGGGTTCGGACGGCTTGCCCGTGAGCTAAGCCCATACCAGCGTAAGATCCCATAGAAATGGGGATACTCTCCCCCGAGGGGAGGTGTGATCAAGGCCTTGGAAAGCGCCAGACAACCTTTTCTGCGCCACCGACTGCCTTCCGGCCCGCGCCCGGAAGACAGGAGTGACTAACGGAAGCACCTAGAGGGTAGTTGACCGAAGCCCTTGTTCAAGAAAAGAACGGACCACAGATGGTCCGGAATGCTCGCCGAGGAACAGGAGAGGGGACCAGGCCCTATCCCAACACCAAATGGAGAACTCTTCCATTTGAAGGCGAGCATATCTGGTTGACTGCTGGCAGGACACCTCAAAACGTCGAGGGACCTTGCCGGAAGACCCAAGGCCTGGCCACTAGCCGCACAGGGACCAGGCAGTCAGGTGCATGGATAGAAGGTCCAGATGGAGTACCTTCCCCTAACAACAGAGAACAGGACCGGGCGGGCTGGAAGCCACCTCGGGAGCCTGGGGCTGAGACTGAGGAGATCTGGATACCAGAACTGGCGGGGCCAGTCTTGGGATACAAGAATCACCTGCGCCTTGTCCCTCCTCGCCTTGAGAAGCACCTTGTGGATCAAGGGAAATGGGGGAAAGACGTAGAAGAGGCCCGGGGTCCACGGCCTTGAGAAGGCATCCCCCTGCAGCGAGCCCTGCTGAGGGGGGCGGGCATGAAACAGTCTCAGCTTCGCATTCTCCCTGGAGGCAAAACAGGTCCGCCTGAGGCGAGCCCCAGTGGGAGAAGAGATTTTGTACTACCTCCAGCAGGAGAGACCACTCGTGAGACGCAGCCCCTATCCGGCTTAGGGCATCGGCCAGGGTGTTGGAGGCTCCTGCCACGTGAATGGCAAGGAGACCCACCTCCAGGCTGCGCACGAGTGACCAAATGCGGAAAACTTCCCTGCACAGAGGCATGGAGCGCGTCCCGCCCTGGCGGTTTAGATAGTATATGGTCGTGGTATTGTCCATCTGGACCTGAACCACTTGCCCCCGTAGAAACGGAGCGAAGGTGGTGAGGGCTAGACGAACTGCTCGAAGCTCCAGCAGGTTGATGCGACTGCGGGACTCCCGAAAGGACCAGAGGCCGTGCACTCTGTGCTCCCCCAGATGGGCACTCCAACCCAGAGAGGCATCGGTCGATAGAGAGACCGTCGCCTGGGCTTAACAGGATGCCTCCTGCAGATGTGCCAGAACGGTCCACCACTGGAGAGCTGCCCACATCCCCTGGGTCACTGTCACTAGCTGATCCAACTGATCAAGCACTGTGACCACTGGCCGGCCAGTCCCCATTGAAGGGGACGCATGTACCAGCGGGCCCAACGGACCACGCTGGTGCAGGCCGCCATGAGGCCCAGGAAGTCCCAGGCAGGGCGCGATTGCCCAACCAGAAATGACTGGGCAAAGGAGGAAAGAACCTCGGCCCTGTCCGCTGGGAGCCATTCCCTGGCTCGAAGAGAGTCGAACTCTGCCCCGATGAAAAGTATCACCTGCTTTGGCACGAGTTCCAACTTGGCCTCGTTGATGAGGAGACCAATCTGAGAGCAGACCTGGAGGGCCAGATCTCTGAACTGCTCCACCTCCACTCTGGAGGGGGCTGCAATCAGCCAGTCGTCCAGGTAGGGGTACACCTGGACCCTTCGGCGCCGCAGGAATGCTGTCACCACTACCATGCATTTGGTGAAGACCCTGGGAGCTAGGGAGAGGCCGAAGGGCATGGCCCGGAACTCGTAAAGGGATCCCTCTGCTCTGAAGCGGAGGAATCTCTGATGAGACGGACAGATTGGGACGTGAAATAACGCGTCCTGGAGGTCCAGGGAACAGAACCACATGCCTCATTCCAAGGATGGGATTATCTGAGCCAGAGTGACCATCCTGAAGGTCCAAGACCTTAGGAACTTGTTCAGGTCGTGCAGGTAGAGAAGCCAGCCCCCCATCCGTTTTGGGACCAGGAAATACCTGGACACAAACCCCGGGTCTGGAGGAGGATCCGCCACCTTCCTGATGACCTCTTTTTCGAGGAGCAGGGCAATATCGGCCCGGCGGGCCGACAACGAAGTTGTGGACCCCTTAGTCCCCCGAGGGGCGACGGCTCGAAAGAGTGGTGTCTGCTCGAACTCCAGAGGCAGGCCCTTTCCTACCACCTCCAACACCCAATGGACCAGGCGGAAAGGAAGTGGCGGAGCAGTCCCCCCACGGGGGGGCACCCAGGGGGGAGTGATGGGGCTGGGGGCGACACCCCTCAACCCGTCACTGGGCAGGCTTGGAGGAGGGACCGGCCGAGGGACCTCCTGGGCCTTTACCTCCCCGCTTCCTGTTGGAGGAAGCCGCGGGCTTGGGTTTGGGATGCCAAACGCGAGCCTGCTTGCCCTGATGCTGGTGCTGTTGGGCCGGACGTGCCGCAGGCGCAGGACGACCAAAGGACTTGTGCTGCTGCTGACGGCGGCCTTTGTACTGGGCGGAGGTGACAGAGTCCAGGGAGGCATTGGACTTTTCGATCCGCTGGAGGTGACCTTTGACTCCAGGGCCGAAGAGGTCGGTCCCCAAGAAGGGGACATCCACCAACTTGTGCTGGGTATCCACCGTAAAGGTGGATATCCTCAGCCATGCCCAGCGGCCCATGGCCACTGCGGCCGTCAATGATCTGGCACAGGAGTCCCCTATGTCCAGAGCTGTCTGGAGCTGCTACTTCGCCACTGCCCTACCCTGGTCCCAGACCTGCCGGACCGTGGTCTGGAGGTCGGCCGGGAGACGAGGGATCACCTCATCCAGGGAGCCCATGAGGGTGTGGGAGAAGTGTGCCATCAGCACGGCCGAGCTGGCCTGGTGGAGGCCAAGGGAGGATGCAGCGTGACACCTTGCACCCGGCGAGTCCAGCTTTTGGACCCTTGTCAGGGGCTTGTCCATGTCCTGATGCCCCGGAACGGGAAACGCTGTTATGACCACACCCTCGGCAGAGGGTGCTCAAACCCGGGCAGAGAGCCGGTAGGGACCGCATACTTCCTGGCTGAGGGCGCAGGACAGGAAGCAGGCCGCTGCCAAAGCTCCAAGGCTGGGCCGACAATGGCCTCAGCCACAGGAAAGGCCTCCGTGGGTGAATCCCCTCGGTCCAGTATCTCCGCCAGGAGATACTTGGCCTGTTTGGACATGGGCTCGAGGTGCATACCAGTGGATTCCGAGATGAGCCGAAGCAGACCCATAAAGGATGATGGGCTTTCGTCCAGTGACTGGCCCGCGGAGGACTCCAGGTCAACCTGCCTGGAGAACAGGGAGGAGTCGAACTCCAAAGAGTCTGCGAAGAGCTGCCTAGGGCCTGATCCACCCTCCACCTGCCGAGGACGGTCGGGAGTGAGGGTGACCGACAACCTGAAGGGCAGGCCTTGAGCCGACCGAGAGTCCTTGGTCGGTGCCCCCGATTTTAGTTGTGGAGGTGGAGGTTCCACCACAAATGGGTGGGGCAGCAAGTTTAGGCCGAACAACCGGCCCAGACATGGGCATCTCGACTGCGAGAGGTTGCTTCGGCCGATTGGACGACAGCCACTTGATTGCCGGGGAAGGCGGAGTCGACTTAGCCCCAGACAAAAGTAACTGCTGCCACATCAGCTCCTCATAGCGTAGACAATTTGCGCCGAAGCCTCTCCTCATCCGAGGAGGAAGACGAGGAGGAGCGGTGTCGCCGCTTACCTCGGTGCCAAGACCGATACCGCCGATGTCAGCGGGATCGGCTGGACCGAGAAGAGGTCTGAGACAGAGAACCTCTGTCTCCGAGGGCGGGCCTGGGAGGGAGCAGGGGACACCCGCTCCTCCCTCAGTTCGGACTTCTTAACCGGGAACTGCTGCACCGATGATGCAGGTAAATCCTCGGTTTCCACCGAGGGAACCGGCGAAGACGGGTTGTCGGCCTCACCAGTCGACAAACCGTCCAACGGGTCGAGAAAAATCTCGACCGCGTCGATGGCCGTCTCAGCCGGCTGACCTGACGGGGACGCCGTGAAGCCAGCAGCCTTAGCCGCAAAATCGACCAAAGTCAACGGTCAACTGCCCGGGGAAGGGGACCTCTCCCGCTCCCACGAACGCCGACGATGGGACTTACCCTTGGGATCCTCCTTTGACCGAGAGGAATGTCCCGATGGCCCCTCTCCCTTCATGGAAAGGGAATGGCAAAGCTCCTTAAACGAAGCAGAATACAAGGTACCCAAGGCGAGCGAGATAAATGCTGCGACCGAGGAGGAAGATGCGGCCTGGGCCGCCTCCTCCTCAAGGGCAATCATCTGCTCGAGCTGCTCAGCCGAGCCAGCCGCCGCGGTAACCACCCAACGGGCCTCTTTCGAATTGACCAGCGGGTATCGCTTCTCGGGGCGCCCGAGCTTCAACCAGGCAGCGCGGTCCTCCAAGACGTTGGCCGAGAACGAATAGCAAGACTCTCAGGCCTGCGGGTCGTGTTCTAGGCCGAGGCAGTAGACGCACGTGGAGTGCGGATCCATCCTGGACATCTTCTGCCCACACGGGCACCGCCGAAAACCGTGAGTCGATTTGTCCATCGCAGCCGCGAGGGAAAAGGAAGACCAAAGTCTTGAAAATTTTAAAATGAGTTTCAAACGAACCGAAGAATTAGGATCTAGTCTACCACGCAGAGCATTAAGGAGGGAACCTGAGCTTCCAAGCAGTAAGGAAGATCTGGCGTCATGGGGCAGAGCAGAGTGTTACCACCCGGGTGGGTGGGTGGAGCCAGCTTGAAGACCTTCCGGCAAGATTTAAAAATCAGCAAGGAACCTGCCAGACAGTGTGGATGAACATATCCATGTCCCTAGAACCTCATATCCATGCTCCTATAACACATATATCTCTCTGATTGACCCCATCGAAGAAAGATCTTCGACCACCTCTAGCTTTAACTCCCACTCGTGAGCCCTGACTACTGATCAACAGACTGTCCGCCAGGACAATGCTTACACCTGGAACGTGGACTGCTGTCAAGAAAAGGCTGTGCTGAATCGCCTAGTACCCAACCCTCATTGCTTCTCTGCAGAGAGGGTACGAGCGAGTTCCTCCCTGTTTGTTGATGTACCAGACTGTGGACACATTTTCCGTCTGGACAAGAAGCGATTCCAATAACAGAAGGGACTGGAACGCCTGGAGGGCATATAGAACTGCTTTGGTCTCCAGAATGTTGATATGGAGCAGAAGCTCCTGGTCGGACCAAGACCCTTGTGTCTTGTGAACCCACAAGTGGGCTCCCCAGCCCAAGTCTGAGGCGTCCGTGGTAAGTATATGGGTAGGGAGAAGGGAATGGAAAGGGGCTCCCTGTAACAGATTAGAAAGATCTTGGCACCAGCAAAGACCTCATTAGGCTGTTTGAGAGCATGACCTTCTGGTTCATGTCGTCAGTCCTCTGATCCCACTGGACTCAGACCACTGGGTGACCCTCATGTGATGTCTGGCCAGGGGACTGTGGAAATGGCTGCTGCCATCAGTCCCAAGAGACTAAGCATAGCATGTGCTGGGATCCACTGAGCCTGGGCCACGAGAGTGGCTTGAGAAACTAGGGTCTCTGCTCGATCCAATGGCAGAAAAGCCTTGCTCTGAACTACGTCTAGTACTGCTCCAATGAATTGGAGCAGTTGAGATGGTACTAGCTGGGACCTGGGCAAACTGACCATGACACCCAGAAGAGCAAACAAGCTCAGAGTGAAAGAAAGACTCTTTTAGGCTGTTCGGAGAGGGTGCATCGAGGAGCCCAGTCGTCCACGTACGGGAACAAGTAAATGCCCCGGCGTTGAAAAGCCGCAACCACCGCTAAACACTTGAACACCCGGGGGGCTGAGGAAATGCTGAAGGGGAGTGCTCGGAACTGAAAATGTTTCTCCTGAAAAGTAAAATGGAGGAAGCAGCAGTGGGCCGGGAGGAAAGGGATACGCAGGTAGGCATCCTGCATGTCCAGGGAACACAGCCAAGAATTCGTTTGGAGCAAGGGAAGAAGCCCTGAAGGGTCAGCATGCGAAACCTCTTATACTCGAAGAGGTTGAGCATGCCGAGGTCCAGGATCGGTCTCAGATCGCCAATCTTCTTTGGAACTAGGAGTAGAATCCCCTAACTGGTTTTGAGGGACAGGTTCTATGGCCACTTTTGACAGGAGGGCCTGAATCTCCTGGAAGACACTGGGAATCTGATCCCTTGGATAAAAAGACCGGAGGATGAGGGGCAGGGATCTCGGAAAACTATCGAGTGACCTCGCTGGATGAGTTGTAATGCCCATGATTCTGCAGTGACGAACCTCCACCCCTCCAGGTGGAGGCCGAACCTCCCTCCTAACGGTTTCCTCCGTGACTGCTGGAGGTAGCGGAAGGAGGGTAAAGGAGTCAGGACGCCGAAGGGAAGGGAGCTTTTGCCCCAGAGGCTGGTTTACGGAACTTGGCCTGGGGGGTTTGGGCTCCCGAACCAGGGGCTCGTCGTGTGCCCTGACATTTACCCTGGTTTTTATTCCATCTCCTTTGGTGACGAAAAGGCTGCTGCTTCTGCCCCATCTGGTACATTCAGCGTACGTCCCGAAGGTAGCGTCCCACCTCTGCAGCCCGGTAATTCTACTTTTGGTGTCACCGCCAAAAAGGACGGAACCCCTAAAAGGGGCATCCAGAAGGGAGGACTGGGGCCAGCCCGGTGGTGCGGAGGGTTGAGGCGCTGGATGCCACACCTCGCGCCATGCCGGCGACCCGGGTTCAGGAACGAGCCGGGGGAGAGGGGAGGAGAGAAAGCGTCCGATGGACTGCTCTCTTCCCGGGAGTGGGTATGAGGTGCGCTCACTCTTGGAGCAACCTCTGGCGGTGGCTGGAGGATCGCCAACTGCAGCAGCATGGTGTATGCCTAGGGCAGAGCCATGGCACTCCGTTGCCTTGCTGGCCAGGCTCCGCCGGGGAGAGTGGACCAAGTACAAAAAATCTCCAGCTCGAAGAGATGACGAGGGCCCCAGGGATCTCCCTTTCATCCCCAATGCCATGCCAAACCACACCGAGCATCCATGGCCGACCTCCCAGAGGGATGGACCCTCTAATTTCAGAGACAGCCGCCGCGGGTGGGCAGGCCCTGTCCTGGGGGGTGGTGGTCAGAGCACTGGGACGTTAGCCTGGGAGGGGTGAACCGGTGTTTGCTGGCCACAGTGGGGAGAAGGAGTAGGATTGAGTGGGCACCTACGAAGGATGCCTCGGAGAGTACTGCTGCAAACAAAACTGAAGGGGGGGGAGAGAGGAAAAAGGGATGACTGGACGTCTTGTGCCAGACCTGCAATCCTAAGCCAAGAAAGGCGACACATACAGATCCCCGTGGCTGCCGCCCTAGCCACAGAGTCTAGAGAGTCATGCTTTGCATGACGACAAGAAGACTTGCCCATTCTGACTTTGTCCAGCAATCTGTTATGGAGCGACTCATCCTGGACCTCCTGAAGGCCCCTCTCCAGCTCGGAGAGACGCCTTCTGAAATGCCACCATGCGTGAAAGACAGGTGAGGGACCGGATGGCACAAGAGGAAGATGAATAGATCTTCGAGCCAAACTAATTCAACTGCCGAGAGTCCTTGTCGGGAGGCGAGGAACTCCAATGCTTTGCTTGCACTGACCGGTCGTGAGCGGCAGCAATCACCATACAGTCAGCTTTGTGATGAGTCTTAAGATGTTGAATCCCTTCCGGGGGATAGTAGGTACGGTCTGCCTTTCTGGAGACAGCAGGCATTGAGGACGACTGCTGCCAGATAGTCACCAGATCCTCGTGAGGACCCATCCGGGAGGATGGGGAGAGGGTCTGCAGTGGATAAATCCAAATGTTCCGCCAGTCTCTTAAGCTGGGGATCCACTTCTTTGGAAGGCCAGCCTCCTGTTGCCTGAATAGTGCTCAAAAGGTCCCCAAACGAGGGATCCTCTGGAGGAGATTTTGGGGACTCTTTGGGTGGTACCTCGATTGGGGACAGAGGGTCCGAAGGTTCAGAGTCACAAGGCTCAGAACCGATGGGAATGTAAGGGTCTACCCCAGATGAGCCTACTGGTGGAGCACCCGCTGCTTGGCCTGAGGGTATCGGTGGGGAAAGGCCCTGGGAAGAGGGATGTCTCCCACCGACTGCCTGAGCTCTGTGATGAGCCGGGTTCTGGCATCCTGCCACCACATGGGGATAGTCTCCCGATCTGGTGGTGGAGGAGGCGGCTGGCAGCCAGGTACTGCAGTGTGCAAAAAGGGTGTTAAGCCTGGCAATCAGGAGCATAGCCGTAAGGGTTATACCCAGGGTATCCTGGCGTCGGAGGCACGTGGCCTGGTGTCAACTACTGAGGAGCCAACGGTGGGCCGCCCAGCTGTGGTACCTGGGGGTATGCCTGTGGAAGACGGCCAGGAGGTTCGACTGGACCTACCGGGGGAGGTGCCAGAGGGTCACTAGGTGGTGTGGGATCTGGGAGGGCCCTTGAAGGTCCCAAGGGAGGGGGCTTCATAACAGGATCCTTAGCCGGCAACTGACTTGTCCAGAAACAGCAGCAGACCTGGCGAAGGTAGTAATTCCGGGAAGGACCCCAACGAAGGTCGAACGACAATCATGTCGGCAAGTACAATACAGGATCAGGTGGCGAATCCATGGGATGCAGGGTCTCGACAGCACACTGAGGCTGGCGTCGGGGGCCTCACAGGAGCCTGATGGGCGAGAAGGGTCTGGGCGGGTACCAGAGGGTCCTGATGTCCGACTTACTGGACCTAACCAAGCTAGTGGCAGCAGAAGGACCGCTGCTAGGCTTGTCCGGTCAATGCCCAACACCAGTCGACGGCGTCGACGGGAGATTTATCAGCGGTGCTTGGAAGAGACAACAGAAACTGATAGAGGCTAACCCCAGCTGCCCGCTCACCTCAGCAGGAGGGGAGAAGGTGCCTGGCCCAAAGAGGCAGATCGGGTACCTGAAGGAGTACTCAGTTTTTGAAGCAGGCCTCCCGCGTGGCGACTGACTCCTGTGCTGGCGCCTCTTGTCCTTTTTTCTGGGGGCCGGCAAATACAGGTTACTCACCTGTAACAGGAGTTCTAGGAATGGTATATGTTGTTCATCCACACATTGGCAGTATCCTTGCCGCTTTAAATCTTGCCGGAAGGTCTTCAAGCTTGCTCCTCCCACCCACCGGGTGGTATAACTCGGCTCGCCCCATGGCGCCAGATCTGGCCCGCTGGAAGCTCAGGTTGTCTTGTCCGAAGCCGAGAGAGGTCGGGTAGGTGGTGTGGATGAACAACATATACCATTCCTAGAACTCCTGTTACAGGTGAGTAACCTGTATTTCTAGGACATGGATATGTTGTTCATCCACACTCATTGGCAGACTCCTAGCAGTTCTCCGGGAGGAGGGAGCAAGACGCACACCCCATATACTTACTTGGGAAAGAGAGACTGGAGAACCGAGGCCCCAAAACCAGCATCCCGGGCGTGACTCAAGGTCGATGTGGTAGTGGTAATGAAGGTGTTTGCTGACTTCCAGGTAGCAGCCCTGCAGATTTCCTGGATAGGGACGTCCCTGGAAGCAGCCCACCGTTGCAGCAGTATGGCGGGTAGAATGGCTCTTATCCTCCTGGGAGGCTCCATGCCCGCCAACTTATAGCAGAGATCTATGCAGGAGGTTACCCACCTGCTTATCAGTCCGCTTGGCTGCAGGTCTGCCAGATGCGGCTTCAGCGTGAGGTGACAAACAGCTGGCGAACCTCTCCCGAATTTCAGCCGTCGCTCCTTTATAATAAGCGAGCTCTCTAGGGTCCAGAGTATGGAGCCTATATTCGACCTCCGAGGTGTGATTGGGGTAGAACACCGCAGAGTCAACACCTGGTTAAGGTGAAACTCCACACCACCTTCGGAAGGAATTTCGGTGGGGCGAGGACAACCTTGTCCCTGTGGAAGACCAGGTAAGGAGACCCGATGGAAAGCGCCTGGAGCTCTCCCATCCTTCTGGCTGACGGATAGCCACCAAGAAGGCGGTCTTCCACGACAGGTGAGAGAAAGCACACCTGTGCATAGGTTCGAATGGCTTGCCCATGAGCTTTGCCAGTACCAGCAGTAGATCCCGCGGGTGGGGGTTTCCCACACTGGAGGGAAATGTGATCAAGGAGCCTTTGAAAAGCCAGACCACCTTCTCTCATGCCATCGACTGCTTCCCGGCCCGCGCCTGCAAGCAGAGATGGCTGCCAGGGTGCACCCTTAGGTCGCCGACCTAAGCCCTTGACTAGAAAGGGACCATAAATAGTCCAAGATGCTTGCCAAGGAACAGGAGGAAGGGTCCAAGCCTTGTTCTGACACCAAATGGAAAACCTTTTCCATTTGAAGGCATAGCATTTTCTGGTCGACCTTACGGGACGCCTCAACTACATTGAGGACCTCGTCGGAAAGACCCAAGGCCTGGAACTCTAGCCGCCAGGAACCAGGCCGTCAGGTGCAGGGATTGAAGGTCCGGATGGAACACCTTCCCTGATTGACTGAGAGCAGGTCCGGCGAGCTGGAGCTGCCGGAGTCCTGGAGCTGAGACTGAGGAGATCTGGTACCAGAACTGGCGAGGCCAGTCTGGGGCTATCAGAATCACCTGCGCCTTGTCCCTCCTCGCCTTGAGAAGCACCTTGTGGATCAAGGGAAATGGGGGAAAGGCGTAAAAGAGGCCCGGGGTCCATTGCCTCGAGAAGGCATCCCCCTGCAGCGAGCCCTGCTGAGGGGGGCGGGCATGGAACAGACTCAGCTTCGCGTTCTCCGTGGAGGCAAACAGGTCCACCTGAGGTGTGCCCCAAGGGAGAACAGATGCTGTACTACCTCCGGCAGGAGAGACCACTCGTGGGATGCAGCCCCTATCCGGCTCAGGGCATCGGCCAGGGTGTTGGAGGCTCCTGCCACGTGAATGGCTAGGAGATCCGCCTCAGGCACATACAGTGACCAAATCACGGAGAACTCCTTGCATAGAAGCATGGAGCGCGTCCTGCCCTGGCGGTTTAGATAGTACATGGTCGTGGTATTGTCCGTCTGGACTCGGACCACTTGACCCGGGAGGAACGGAGCAAAGGCGGTGAGAGCTAGGCGGACCGCTCGGAGCTCCAGCAGGTTGATGTGGCATCGGGACTCCCGCGGGGACCAGAGGCCATGAGCCCGGTGTTCCCCCAGATGGGCACCCCAACCCATCAGAGGCGCATCGGTCGACAGAGAGACCGTCGCTCGGGGCGGACGAACGGGATGCCCTCCTGCAAATGATCTGGAACGGTCCACCACTGGAGAGCGTTCCACATCCCCGTGTCACCGACTACGGCTGGTCAAGGATAGCGCGTGACCACTGGCTGGCCAGTCCCACTGAAGGGGCGCATGTTCCAGCGGGCCCAGCGGACCACGCTGGTACAGGCCGCCATGAGACCCAGGAGGCGCAGGGAAGTCCCGGGCAGGCGCAATTGCCCAACCAGAAATGATCGGGCAAAGGAGGAAAGAACCTCGGCCCTGTCCGCGGGAGCCGCGCCTGGCTCGAAGAGAGTCGAAGCTGCGCCCGATGAATAGAATCACCTGCTTCGCTCGGTTCCGACTTGGCCTCGTTGATAAGGAGGCCCAGTTGAGAGCAGACCTGGAGGGCCAGATCTCTGGACCACTCCGCCTCCTTCCTGGAGGGAGCTGCTATCAGCCAGTCGTCCAGGTAAGGGTACACCCGGACCCCTCGGCGCCGCAGGAATGCTGTCACCACTGCCATGCATTTGGTGAAGACCCTGGGAGCTGGAGACAAGCCGAAGGGCATGGCTTGGAACTCGAAGAGAGATCCTTCCGCTCGGAAGCGAAGGAATCTCTGGTGAGACGGACGGATAGGGACGTGAAAACGCGCGTCCTGCAAGTCCAGAGAGCAGAACCACACGCCGCGTTCCAAGGATGGTATTATCTGAGCCAGAGTGACCATCCTGAAGGTTCGAGACCTTAGGAACTTGTTTAGGTCGTGTAGGTCGAGAATGGGGCGCCAGCCCCCCGCCCGCTTCGGAACCAGGAAGTACCTGGACACAAACCCTGGGTCTGAAGGAGGGTCCACCACCTCTCTTACCACCTCCTTCTGGAGGAGGAGAGCGATGTCGGCTCGACGAGCCGCCAGTGAGGCTGGGGATCTGGCCCCGAGGCGGCCGCTCTGAAGGGTGGTGCCTGCTCGAATTCCAGAGGCAGGCCTCTTCCCACCACCTCCAAGACCCACCTGTCCGTGGTAACAGCGGACCAGGTGGAACGGAAGTGCCGGAGCCGTCCCCCCACGGGGGGACCCAGGGGTAAGGTGACGGGATGGGGCGACACCCCTCAGCCCGTCACTGGGCAGGCTTGGAGGAGGGACCGCCGAGGGACCTCCTGGGCCCTCTTCCTCCTGCCTCCTGTTAGAGGAAGCCGGCGGCTTGGGTTTGGGATGCGGGAGGCCGAGCCTGCTGGCCCTGGCGTTGCTGGGCAGGGCGCTGGGGGCACAGAAGGACTCAAAGGGCTTAGGCTGTGTTTGCGCCTTGTCCTTCTGAGCGAAGAGACCGAGTCCAAGGTGGCATTGGACTTCTCGATCCTCTGCAGGTGACCTTCCACCCCAGGGTCAAGAGGTCAGTCCCCAAAGGGAACATCCGCCAACTTGTGCTGGGTATCCGGTAAAGGTGGATATCCTCAGCCAAGCTCACGACGATAGCCACTGCGACCGCCACCCATCTGGCACATGAGTCCCCTATATCCAAAGCAGTCTGGAGCTGCTGTTTGGCCACTGCTCTGCCCTGGTCCCTCACCTGCTTAACCGTAGTCTGCAGATCGAGGCGGAAGATGAGGGATGACCTCATCCAGGGAGCCCAACAGGGCATGAGAAAATGTGCCATGAGGCGCGCCGAACTGGCCTGAAAGGCCGAGAGAGGAGCAGGCGTAGACTTTTTCGCCCGGCGCGGTCAATTTCTGACTCTTGTCAGGAGGTTTGTCCACATCCTGGCGCTACGGGCCGAAAACGCTGTCGGTAACCAACCCCTCAGCAGAGGGTGTGTTCAAAACCGACAAGGAACCGTAGGGACCGTGATACTTCCTGGCCATCCTGGCCGGGCGCAGGGCAGGAAGCAGGCGGCTGCCAAAGTTCCAGTGCCGGACCCACTATGGCCTCGGCCACCGGAAAGGCCTCCGTGCCGGAGAATCCTCGGTCCAGAATCTCCGTGAGGGGATACCTGGCCCGTTTGGAAGCGGGTTCGAGCTCCATCCCGGTAGACTCGAGATGAGCCGAGGCAGTCCTAGGAAGGACGACGGACTATCAGTCCATTGACTGACTCTCCTGAAGACTCCAAGTCCAGTCGCTTGGAGAAGAAGGAGGAATCATCTTCGGACTCGAAGAGTCCTCGAAGAGCTGCCTCTGGCCTGAGCCACCCTTCACCTGCCGAGGTCGGTCGGGAGTGAGGGTAACTGACAGCCATGGGGTAAACCCTTAGCCGACCGAGAATCCTTGGTCGGAGCCCCAATTGTGGCTGTGGAGGCGGAGGTTCCACCGAATCGGTGGAGCAGCTGGTTTCACGAACAACCGCCTGGTATAGGCTCCTCGGACAAGCCGAGGGTTGTGTCGGCCGTTCCGTGACAGCCACTAATGGCCGGGAAGGCGCCGAGTCTGCTTATTCCCGCCAGGAGGAGTTGTTGCAACATAAGGTCTCCGTACGGCCGATTGAATTTACGCCAAGCTTCCTCATCCGAGGAGGAGGACGAGGACGAAGGCGACGCCGCTTCATGCTGCCGGGACAGAGACCGCCTATGACGGTGGGAACGGCTGGACCGCGAAGAGGTCCGGACCGAGACCGGTAGTCCCGGAATTCCGGGTCGGGTGCGAGGTGTCGGCCGGAACCGCACTCCTTCGCCCGGAAGGTCCATCCGAGGGCTCCGGAACCGGAGGCACAGACGAGCCCACGGATCCTCAACTCCTCCCGGGAGACACGGGAGAGGGAATCTCGCTGCTAAAGGCGACAGCCTGTCAATGGGTCGAGAAAATCTCGACTTCATCAGTGGGAGTCTCGTCAACTGACCTGACGGGGACACCGTGAGGCCAGTGGCCGAAGCCGAGCGGTCGACCGAAGCCGACGGACGACGGCCCGGGGAGAGGGACCTTTCCCGCTCCCAAGAGCGTCGACGGAGGGACTTACCCTTGTCCCTCTTTTTGGACCGAGAATAAGGTCCAGCAGACGCAGGCCCTTCTCCTTTAGTGGAGAGGGACAGACAAAGCTCCTTAAAAGAAGCCGTGTAGGAAGAACCCAGAGAGAGCGGGATAAATGCCGCGGCCGAGGAAGATACGGCCCGCGCCGCCTCCTCTTCGAGGGCGACCATCCGCTCGAGCTGATCCGCCGAGCCCGCCGCCGCGGACACCGCCAACCGGGCCTCCTTGGACTTCACCGGAGGGAAACGCTTCTCGGGACGGCCCAGTTGCAATCGGGCAGCACGGTCTTCGAGGACGTAGGCCGAGAAAGATGAGCACAGGTCGCAAGCCTGCGGGTCGTGCTCAAGGCCTAAGCAGTAGACACACGTGGAGTGTGGATCCGTCCGAGACATCTTCTGCCCGCATGGGCATCTCCGAAATCCGAGTCGATTTGTCCATGGCGCGCGGGATCGAAGAGTGAAGTCTTTTGCAAATTTTATTTTTTAGAAATAGAACTCAGTCAGAACGCGAGAGCGTTAAGGAGGGAACCTGAGCTTCCAGCGGTAAGGAAGATCTGGCGTCATGGGGCGGAGCAGAGTTATACCACCCGGGTGGGTGGGAGGAGCAAGCTTGAAGACCTTCCGGCAAGATTTAAAGCGGCAAGGATACTGCCAATGAGTGTGGATGAACAACATATCCATGTCCCTAGAACAACGATCTTTCCCTCAATTCCTGGAGCTCCTTTTCCACTGACACCAGCCGCCGGGTAAGGAGGTGGGCCTTGAGGGTCCGCTTGCAACTGGTCCTAGTGGCTTGATTGAAGGCCTGGCAGATGGCACACTCATCCAAGTTGTGCTTGGGGCCTAAGCACAAAAGGCAGCGGGAATGGTCGTCCCAGTGCATTAGAACCAGACGCCAGGGGGAGCAGTCCTATATGTGAAGACCTACTGCAGGAACCCTAAGTAAGATCATCTGGTTCCACAGACTTCCCTAGGTCCACATCGTCCCCAAAGCTCTCAGTTTCAAACTCGTAGGGACCGGGAACAGAGAAAGAACCTGGGGGCAGAACTGCAGTATTCTGAACCAAGGACCATGGAACTGAGCCTGCAGGAGATTGAAAGGGTTTAATAATACAGATCGCAATAGCCGTCTCCTCTGCAGTCGGTACCACTGGGTTCAACAGTTGCGGTTCTTTTGCCCAGGTTTCTCCATTTTTTTGTTACCCGTGGTTGCCGGTTCAGAGGCCTGTTCAGCTGTACTTTTTTCCCCACTGCGAACCGGTATCCTGGTCAGAGGGCGTTTCGTCCAGTTCGTCTAACTTTTGAGGCAGGAGATTTGTCCGTAACCGAGTCAGCAGTTGCGGACATCTTTTCTTCAAGTCAGTTCATACGCCAGTCCAGCATTGACTGAGGAAAATATTTAAATCTCACAATCTGTCTAAGTGGTCAAACCCAAAACAGAACACACACATAAGATGGGGATGAGCCTTAGCAAATGTTTCCCCGCACTCAATACACTGCTGAAAACCTGCTGGACTGGTTATTTTCTTAGGAGTCAGATGTAGCCAGAGACTTTGCTGAGCTCCTTCCAAACAAAACTTTTAGGTCAGTTTAATGACCAAAGAATGAACAGAGGATTAACCTGGCAGCATGCCACAGAAAACTAGAAAATGTATGAGAACTACCTTAGCGAAAGGAAGAAATTAAAAATCTCGGTTCCCAACCGGCAAACCAGAGAACTTACCAAATATCTGTTAATCTAAACTAGTCTGTTTGTAAACCAAAGACGGAGGTTCAAAAATAACTTACACGGTAAAAACAGAGAAAATAAAACGATCTTCCCTTGTCAATCTTCACCATTCATTACTGCTTGGGTTAAGCCGGGCCGCCCACCTGCTACGGGGAGTTTTTTTTTGGAGTCGGCTCTAGCGGCACCGCCCTCGGCCCCGCGACATACTCGTCACGCGCGAGGTACGGCCGTTAGGTGCCGCAGACTCCTCCTCTATCTCAGTTCTGTTTCTCCCGCCGTCGAGGCTGCACCTGCTGCACGGTAGCGTATAGTGTTTTCGGTTCTTCAAGACTTCTCGTTTTCTCAGAAGGTTTTCACGACTCACTCGACGTCGTACACCGGTAAGACTGTTCCTTTTGTTTTCTATCTACGGCGCCGAGTGCTTTATTGCTTTTTCCCTTGTTTAGTTAGCATCATGTCCGGTTCAGGAGCAAAGGCGTAGAAGTCGGGACCGCGCGCCCTATCGTCAGTGCTCCTGTGGCCGGCATTTTCCGTCTCGGACCCGGCATGATGTCCGTCTCGTTGCCTGGGACCCAACCACAACATGGACGCGTGCAATGCTCGTTTCTCCATGGACCGTCGTGTCCTCTAAGTCCGCAGCATTCCAAGCTCAGCAAGGCCCCACCGACCTTCGGGGGACCGCGTCGCTCCAGGGACTCCCAGGTAAGATCTCTAGGCCCTTCCTCCGGGTCCCCTCCCGGGCCTATACGGTCCACGGAGGAGGAGGCTTCCTCCTCTTCTGTTGCCGAAGAGGAAGCTTCTCTCGCAGTGTCGGGGGAACGTCGTAGTCCCATCCGGGGCCGCGACGGGGACACCGCCTCGGCAGTCACCTCCTCTGAGGTGCAGGCGCCCCCAGTGTCGAGGCCCACGCCTGCTGGGCCTGGCACCGGTGGACCCTCGACACCGCCTTCTGGCGCAGTTTCGGATCCCAGCACAGCTTGCGGGCGCGGTGATCGAGACAGCGCCATTGGTCGCGCCGCTCTGGCCTTCGGCGCCGCAGGCCAGTTTGCTTCTGACGCCGGGGGTGGCACCGTGGGCCTAACTGGCGCGGCAGGGGAGCCAGGACTGGGCCTAGCTGTCGCGGGTGGGCTAGGGTCGTCCGGTGCCATCCCTAGCACTGGCGTTGTTCGCGGCGCCATTCCTCCAGGGACCCCTGGGGTTGCCAGCACCGAGGTTCTGCTGGTCTCGTCCTCTTCGGAGGTCGAGAATACGGAGGAGGACCATTCCTGGCTCCCCGACTCTTTGGGGTCGGGGTCCCCAGTGGCATGGTGTGCTAGGCGGCATAGCGGGCCCCTCCTGCTGTCCCCACTCTCGTCCTCCCCTGAGGGCTCTCGGGCTAGGGGTGGCCCCGGGGGGGGGTGATGTAGTGGGGACTGAGGGGTGGCTCCCCCTCCTGGGGGGTCTGTGACAGCTACCCTCCCGGTTGCTGTTGCCGCCCCTCGGGGTGGGGGAACGCTGGAGTCGAGGAGGAGGGCCCTCTCGGAGTCCATGGGGTCGAGGGGCGGTCGTCGCGGGCTCCGCCGGCCACCCCTCATGGGGTGGCTAGGAGTCATGGCGCCGAACCCCGCCCTTCCCTCTTGGGCCCCGGGGTTCCCTCCGGTGGCGTTGCTGTGGACTGCCCTTCTGGATCCATGCAGTCCCGGGTTTGTCACAGGGGAGGATCCCCCCCGGGCTCTTCCAGGCATCGCATCCCCAGGGTCTCGCCTTGCGGCCTGGTTTGTTGTCCGGGATCCCGCCAGCTCGGGCTCCGTTCCCCGGATTTCAGAGCCCTAGCAGAGGTCAGTTGCCTCTTCGCAGGTGCCCTTCTCCAGTATCTCTGCTACCACCCCCCACTCTTCCAGGCCATGTCGGTCCTACGGGTCCGTTACCTGGGAGCAGTTAAGAGGTTCTGCGGCGGCCTTCCCCTCATAGGTTGGACAAATGCATGAGCGGGTCTTTCAACTCTCCCCACCGCCGCAGGAATCTTCTGGACATTCGAGCTTTCCATCATCCTCGTCTTCCTCCTCTGAGGGAGAGGAACCCCTTGCTCACCTTTCTTCCGACGCTGATTTCACTGAATATCAGCGATTCCTTTCGAGGATGGTGAGGGATCTTCGAATCTCTTACGTTAGGCAAGACAATACTGAGCGGGAGGCGCGTGAATTCTTGGAGAATTCAGTGCCCGGCACCTGGTGGTACCTTCCTGGCCCATCCCCTTCCAGGAGGTGTCTATCCGTTCCTGGCAGTCGCCAGCCGGCCTTTCTCCAGCCCCGGCAGACTGTCGAAGGTCTTGTGCCCCCTCGGAATCCCTGGGTACCCCTCCCAACCCGTCCTCGGGTTTGGTCTACCTAGAGACTCCTTCCGGGCGTCGCCGCCTGGTGTACGACCGTCCAACGGAATCCCTACAATTCAACCGGTGGGGGCGAAGAGTGTTTTCTTCTCATGCGGTGGCTTGCATTGCATCACATCAGGCTCACCACGCTGCCTACAATCGGCATCTGTGGTTGATGCTCTCCCAGCTTTTAGCATCAATGCCTGATATGGAGCACACCAGACAGGCTATTGCCCTGTCTGCTATAGGCCTGGAGCTGGCAAGACACCAAACAAGGGCATCTTATGACGCCAATGAGGTGGCTTCTAGGCTTGCGGGGACAGCGATCTGCATTAGGCGGACGGCATGGCTTTGTCTATCAAGGTTGTCACCCCTGGCCCGGCGTAGGGTGATGCGCTCCGCTTTCCGGGGGACCCGTCTTTTTTCCTCCAGAGCTAGGAGACTTCTGCAGGGGCTTCCTCTGTCTCCCCGTCCTCGGGGGGGCACCTGCTAGCTCTTCTCCCACTTAGGCTTCTCTCTGTATTAGCCAGGGTCTTCCCCTTCTGTTTCTCACCAACAGGAGGCTGGGGGTCTTGTTCCCTCAGGGTTCTAAACCCCCTTTTTTATGGGGGAGGGGTCTTGGTACTCACCAAAGCAGTAATGAATGGTGAAGACTGACAAGGGAAGATATGAAAATTATGTACCTACCGTAATTCTTGATCTTCTCTTGTATCTTCACCATTCATTACTGATACCCACCCACCTCCCCTCAGTGGCCTCCTTCTGTGGCGTCTCCCCCTTCAGTCTCGTTCCTCTTCCTTCCCTTGGCCTTTATGCCAAAAAAAAAAAAACTTTCTCTTTTTCCATTCTTAGTGAATGGATCCCCTTTTTTCCTCAAGGTAAGAGGAACGAGCACGGTTGTACTTTCATTCTGAGGGAACTCTTTCTGACCGCCCTTAGGGTGCGATTCCTAAAAATCTTCTTTAGGTTATGCAGTTTCCCAGCTTAAGAGGCCATGTTCTGACGCGGCCTCGGCAAAATTTAGAGTCCCCTGGCAGGTATTATTTTGACCTCTTCCAGCTGCTGATTGAACTTCTAAGCTCTGAGCGTCTGCTTGCCTTGCTTTAGGGAGTCTGAGTTCCACTCTATCTTTCGTACAAACAGCCTTCGTGAAGGCATAGTCTTTCCAATACACTGCTGTGTTAGCAATTAACAAGGTGATAAGGGACTTAGTCCCCTTCCTGGGTGGGCGCTCTTCCCGGAACAGGTTCTGCCCAGGCAGTCTAAGAGCCCTTAGCTAGGATGTAGGGACTTGGCATGTTGAGAGTTCAGAGATGTTGCTATCATTCGAATCTGTTCAGGTGGTTCGGTTGAACTTCCCCTCAGTCCTAGCAACTGGGATTCTTGCTCCCTTAAGTCTCGAGCCTATAAGCCTCTCAACCAATGCTCGATGGGCACTGTTCTGCCTCTCAACATGCCTCTTTCTTATTCTTCTTCTTCCCCTTTCCTTCTCTCTGTTCCTCCCCTAGAGCCGCCCCGGAAAGGAGGTCCTGCGGTCCCTTAGGGTAAGAATTCTCTCTCCTCTGTCTATTCTCTGCCGGCTTATTCCTTTTTCAGTTTATATCCTTTCCTTTTTCTATCCCTCAGCTCTCTTGCCTCGCTTTCCTTTTTTCTTACCCTTTATTTTCGCCTCTCCGGCTAACAGAACTGAGATAGAGGAGGAGTCTCTGACACCTAACAGCCACCCCTCGCGCATGGCCATGATCGTTGCGCTCGAGGCCAGGGCTACGTCGGAGCCGATTCCAAAAAACCTCCTCAGAAGGGTGTGCCTCCAGCTTAACCCAAGTAGTAATGAATGGTGAAGATACAAGAGAAGGTAGGTACGTAATTTTCATATCTTGAGTAAAGAAGCAGAGTATTCTCGGACGTATCCGACTAGTCAAGCGGAGTGAAGAATCTGAAGGTTGGTAGGTCGTTTACCAGACAGTGGTTTGAAAACCGTGCTAGAGCCTAGCATTCTACCATTTACATAGGTTCAATTAACCTTTACAGCTCCGGTGGAGTACTATGGAGGGACCATACTGCATGTATCAGAATATAGTAAGATTTCCTGGGGTTAGAAGAAAAAATTACTCACCTTAGTAATGCTGTTTCTTCTAATGGAGTCTTGCTATATTATGACTATTGCAGTTTGCCCCAGCCTTAGAACTGCTCCGGAGGTGAAAGAAAACTTCCATGCAAAGCATGGAGCTTAGAGCGCGAGCTCGGTTCAGAAGCTCTGTTTGGCTGGTTTCAAACCGAAACCGTCAGATCTTTACGAGCAAAAACTCACTAAGGTTCTGTGTGGAAGCTGTAACCTACACTAGCCAACTGGCTACTAATATATTAACACATTTTACTGGTCCCAACACAAAGACTCAAGTCAGTGGACCAGAAAAATTAAGATAAAATAACTAAATGAACACAACACCCAAACATGAAAGAGGGCATCAATAAATGCCAACAGAGGACTACCCACCAAATACCCCAAAGTAGGAGCTCTGAGAGGGGCAGGCTGGGGGGGGGGGTCATAATATAGCAAGACTCCATTAGAAAAAAACAACATTACTAAGGTAAGTAATTTTTTTTTCAAACAACACGAAGTCTTGCTATATTATGACTATTGCAGACTACACAGCAGTACCTCCATGGAGAAGGGACAGAACCTACTTAGGGAATAGGCTCTGAAGCACGGCTGTGCCAAACCGAGCATCCCTCCTGGCCTGAATATCCAGGGAGTAATGCTTGGTGAAAGTGTGTACTGTCTTCCAAGTAGCTGCCTGACATATCTCCAAGATAGGGATGTCTCTAGCAGCAGCTAGAGATGCAGCTGTACCTCTGGTAGAGTGAGCCCTCAGGCCTGAGGGGGGAACCTTACCCAGCTTTTGATAGCAAAATTGTATACAAGAAACTATCCACCTGGCAATGGATCTTTTAGTGGCAGGTCTCCTTTCACAACCTCACCATAAGTGAGAAACAGTTGGAGGAGTCAAACCTGTGACCCTTGGTGCAGCTCTATGTAGTAACTTAGGGCCCTCTTAACATCTCAGCTATGCAGCCTCCTCTCTCACCAGAGGAGGAATGGTCAGTGAAGACCACTGGAAGTGAAATAGATTGGTTAAGGTGGAAATCTGAAACCACCTTAGGCAAAAACTTCCTGTTAGTCCTGAGGACCACTTTATCCCTGTGAAAGGAAATAGTCAGTTTCTACTAATAAAGCCTGTAACTCATTTATACGCCTGGCAGAAGTGATGGCTACTAGAAATACAGTTTTCCAAGTCAAATACTTAAGCTCTGCCGAAGACAGAGGCTCAAAGGGGGGTTGCATTAGCTGAGCAATGCATACATTAAGATCCCAAGCAGGGGCAGGGTCCCTGAATGGGGATTGGTGTGAAGCAATCCTTTAAAAAACTTGGAAAATACAGGATGAGCAGAGAGAGAAGAGGACTTCCCTGCTGAAATGAAGGCAGAGACAGCAGCCAAGTGCACTTTCAGGGTGGCTGGTCTCAGTCCCAAATAATTAAGATGGACCATGTAGTCCAATACAGTAGGTAGATCAGCAGATTCTGGGGAAACATGCTTCCCAGAACACCATATGGAAAACCTTTTCCACTTGGAGTTATAGGTAGCCCTGGTGGAAGGCTTCCTAGCAGCCTTCAGGATTTCGAGAACACTGAGAAAGTTGCAAATCAGCAAACTCTAACTGCTCAAGAGCCAAGCCTTGAGGTTGAGGGATTTGAGATTCGGATACATTCGGATACCAAACTCTCCCCTGAGCACAGGTTAACAGATTGTGGTTCCTGGGGAGACACAGGGGAAGATGGACTGCTAAGGACAGGTCAAACCCCAGACAATAGACACATGTAGTGTGTCGGTCAACCTTGGCAAAGGCTTCCCCACAGACACTACAGTGTTGAAACCCAGTGGGCCCGGTTTTTCTTTTGGGTTTCTCAGACATGATGCCAGCCTAACCAACCAACTTGCCCTTTTGATGGCAGTGCCAGGCAAGACACCCTTATCGGTTCTAAACCGTGTCACGGTCGGTGGAAAAAACCGTAATGAAATCTGTTTTTTTTTTTTTTTTTAGAACCGATAAGAACCGGGAACCGCACTCTAAAAAGCCTTAAAAGGCTTTAAACTTATATTTAAATACAACTCGATCGGTTCAACCGAACCGATAATACTCTTTACAAGTTCCACACAGAAAAAACCCTATCTATTACTTACGATTACCATAGACAGAGCCTGAACCGATCGGTTTTGCGGTTAAAATAATGAAATCGCGGTTAAATTAAACCGAGAAATAGCGCTTTAAACTGAAGAAATGAACCGAGCAACAGGAGGAATCTCCGGAGCGACTGTTCAGTGAGGCGGAGTAAAGAATCTGACGGTTTCGGTTTGAAACCAGCCAAACAGAGCTTCTGAACCGAGCTCGCACTCTAAGCTCCATGCTCTGCATGGAAGTTAACTCTTTCACCTCCGGAGCAGTTCTAAGGCTGGGGCAAACTGCAATAGTCATAATATAGCAAGACTTCATGTTTGAATTCAGTTTTACGGAAAAAGAAAAGTACTGACAAGGCATTTGGATTTTAGCATAATGCATTGTAACAGGGTGTCTTGGGGAAGAGGGACCACAGTATGTACACCTAGTAATGTAGTTTTCCCTTGTAAAACTGCTGCAACTGCACTATTGCTGTACGAGTCATTCCTCTGCCATATAGTGATGTCAACAGGAGCTAGCAGCTGAACAGTAAAGGCAAGTGAAGCAGGGATATAGTAAGGCTCAAAAACAAATGCAAAATATGGAAGGCAGAGTAAACTCTGGCCAAAAATAAATTCACACACCCTTTCAGGTCTAGTACTGCATATGACGACAAGCTATAACTTTTGGAACATCATGAAAGGTGCTCTTTAAATATCTTGGTCCAGTGCTGTGTATTTTACCAACACACACACACGGTAACACGATCTTAATATAGCCTCAGGAAAAATCTATGGTAACCTTAGGGAAGAGATTTTAAAATTGTGATTAGCAGCTGTTTTTAATGTCTTGAGTTATTACATACAACATTGGCTACAAAAGGCCCCCACCACCCCCCAATCATCTATTTATCTTATCTTCCTTGATGACTGGGTAGCCATTTCCACACCTGTCTGGTTCGCGCACAACCGGCATCCACCTCCTCTGAAGCTTACCTTTGCTTGGCCTTAACAGAATACCTCTCCATGGCAGGGAAGAGACGGGTTGGCCGTTCTCTCCACAGCTAGTCATCCAGCAGGTGCAGAGGCGTCCAGAGTGACAGCACAGTTCCACTGTGAGTGAGCAGGGCATCATGTAGCCCATGTTCTGTTTTTCTCCCACCACCCTGCGACAGGGAAGCGCCACCTCTCACGAGGGAGCAAGCTCCCCCAGCTTGTTGCAAGAGGCTGCTGCTGCTGGGGAGAGAGGCCGCCTCCCTCCTCGGCTGGCTTGTGGGGCACCCCCAGCCTGGCCACCCAATCCCAGTAGACTATGGCTCACTTCCGAGCCCAGTTGCCAGTATGGAAGCACGGAACGCTTCCACCGAGCCATCATGCAGCCCCTATAAAAGGGGAGTTTAAAAAATGAGAACATTTAAGATGCGCTAATGTCAAACATTTCTTACAAAAAACACTATACCATGAAAAGGTTTGAGGACCAACAAATACTGCTACTTTAAATGGGCAAAGGGGCAGTAATAGAGACCATGGCTAGGAGAGAGCTAGCTGCTACCAGCTCAGTAAGTCTGTCCAAGTTAAACATCTGAAATAAAGTGCAACAGCAGGCATGAAAGGTACAGGTATGGGGAAGAGTCTGAAGTCACGGTGAGAGATGGAAGAAGAAGGGAGTTGGCTCCCCATCCCAGCTGCTTTGTCCTCCAGCAGCAAATTTACACTCCCAATCTGTGACCCTCTCCCATTCCACCTCCCTTGTTCTCTCCCCCCTCCTTAAGGAGCAAAGGTGTTCTCACCTTGGATTGTGTAGGTCTTCCCAGAGTTTGTAACCCCATAAGTGTAGATGAGTCGATTATGGCCCTCCAGAACTTCCCTCACTACCTCTTTCATTGTTGCATTGAAGAACTCTTTCTGGGTCGTCAGTGGTCCAAATATCTGCAAAGGTACAATAAGCAGTTCCAGAAAGGGAAAACAGCTAGTTTATACACTTCAGAAAGAGATTTACTAATGCTGGATAAAATGTAAATACAACCGCTGACTACATTCCCTTAAAAGGCAACATTCCCTTTCATATGCAAAATCCCAGCTTAAATTGTGGAAACTTGGAATGCATTGCAACTACATATGGTAAACCATGGAACTTATTTCTGTGGAACAGACTGCTCTCTTCCGTTATTTAGTAAGCAGGATACCGCTGTAACTGGGACTCTGTGCCTGAAAAGAGGAGAGGTTTGTAATTCGGAGAAGAAACATTTTAAAGGAGAGGACAATGCTGTAACTGAGATGCTGGTGTTACTGGGAGTAGACAAATAACTGAGAATGGAGACACTAATTACTGGTAGGGTCAGAAGATACAACTGGAAGAAAGTAATGCTGCAGCACAACAGACACTGGTATAACGGCATAGGGGACACTGCTGTAACACGTTAGTATAACCAGGAGCAGACTGTGGTATAACTGGGAAAAGGCACAGCCACAAATGAAATGAGAATACTGTAGCCAAGACCTTGATGTAACTGGAAGTAGATACTATTGCTAAGGCTGTATTATTTTCACGGTCCTGTTCAGAGGGGTTAAATGACTTTTTTTTTTTTTTTTTTAAAACACAAATCGGACCTGCAGCCGCAAGTCGCAGCTTAGGGCAGAGACAAGAAATGGACCTGAAACAGACTTTCCCCTTGACTTCGTTTGATGGGAGGGGGTGAGAGCAGCGAAACAAAGTCCCATTTTTCACTGCTATAGATGCAGTTTGAATTCAGCTGCCTTTCCCCTGCACCAAGGACGGCAATATTTGCATTTTTTGTTTGCACGGCAGGAGGAGGGAGACTTTACTAATTCTAATGAGGATTAGGTACGATTGGCAATCTGGAGATTTCATGGGGGGGACAACCGATTTCACGGCAATCGTGAAATCCGTGAGCCCTGTGAAAATAAAACAGCCTTAACTATTGCCTTTACTTCAGGGTCTCTAAGTACCCTCTGCCAACTACAACTGGTGCAGAACACAGCTCCCAGGCTGCTAACGGGCCTTTCGAGGTTCTATCAAGTAACCCCCGGTGCTACATGCATTGCACTGGCTGCCGGTCAGGTGAAGAATTATCTTCAAGGTGGGTTTACTCACTTTTGAAGAGGAGAGGAAATTTGTAATCTCCAGCTGTTTATCACGTTTCCATTTGTAGAAATTATATCCATAAACCTTAATGACCCATATCTAACTGCATAAAAAGGGATGTTAAAAACTACAGTTTGCATGGTTTTGTTTTTATGGGAAACATTCTGCTACAGTGCTCTTCATGGAACCGGTGATCTGGAATTAACTACGTCACAGTTAGAGCACAGAACTCTAAACAAGATTCTGACAGGACAATCGCTCATGTTGAGCATTCTGTACTCAAACAATGACATAGTAAAAACTCCAAATTACTGGTTCCGTGAAGGGAACTGTGCAGAATGTTGTCCATAAAAACAACTGAAAAAGTACAGTTACGTAGGAACTTACCATAACAGTAGATCTTCAAGAGAGGTTCCTTCAGTAGGTCATTACATACAGGACTGGCGCCTCCTGGCGTCAGGCCGCACACCAGACTTTTCTAGTCATCCCCGACAGGAGACCACCCAGCCATCACGGGACCGATGTCAGCGTGGTCATATATAGTGGGCGGTCCCCACACTCACCCTCCAGTTCTCCCCCCGAAGCCAGGAAGAGGCCTGACAGCAGGAGTAAACAGGATTTTGAGTCCCAGTGTAAGAAATAAAAAAAAGAGGGGGAAAGGAGGGAGGGAAAAAATATGACCTACTAAAGGAACCTCTCTCAAAGATCTATTGTTACAGTAAGTTCCTACATAACTTATTTCAAGAGGGTTCCTTCAGTAGGTCATTACATATAGGACGGAGTCCCAAGCAGTCCCTCCAAAGAGAGACCGAGAGAAACAAGTGAGCAGGAGAAAATAACCAACAGAAAACTGGGAACAATAATGGACCCAGCCTAGGACAGAAGGCCTTGCTACACAGCTAGGCCGAAGCCTGCTCTCCGCTTAGAAGCAATGTCCAGACTGTAGTGTTTAGTAAAGGTATGGACAGAGTTCCAAGTGGCTGCGGCGCAGATAGCCGGAGAGACATTTCACAAAAAAGCAGTGGAAGCAACCATGCCCCTAGTAGGATGACCTCAGATGGGACCCAGCAGAGATTTGCCATACTTATTGTATGAATACAGAATACAGTTGCCTAACCAGTTGGAAAAGCACTGCTTCGAAACCGCTTTGCCCTTCGACCTGGGAGCAAAGGAAACAAAAAGCTGATCACAGCTACTGATATCCTTTGATGTGTGTAGCAATGAAGGATCCGATGAACATGCATGGTGTGCAGGAGTGCCTCACCTCTGTTCGTAGGGCACGGAAAGTAAACGGGAAGCTCTACTGATTGGTTCAGTGTGGCTTCCGACACCACCTTGGGTAAAAAAAAAATAGCAGTTACTTAAGAACTTACTGAAACAGTAGATCTCTGAGAAAGGTTCCTGCAGTAGGTCTTCACATATAGGACTGGGCCCCCTGGCGTCAAGTTCCAACGGCAAACTTGTAGCTAGCAATCAGCGGGTACTGCCCCCGTCGTCAGGCAGACTATAAAAGGAGGCAGTCCCGTGCTCACCCTCCAATTCTTTTCCACCAGAGACCTAAAGGAAGGAGTGATAACTCCTGGGACCATGTGTCCAATCTAGACCCAAGGGCTAGGCAGGATGAAAAAGAAAGGAAACATTCCAGGAGCTGGGGGTGGGAAACTAGACCTACTGCAGGAACCTCTCTCGAAGATCTGTTACGGCAAGTTCTTACGTAACTGCTAAATCTAACTTCAAGAGGGTTCCTGCAGAAGGTCTTTACGTATAGGACTGAATACCCAGTAGTCCAAAAGAAAATTTCAGAAACGAGGTTCCGGGAAGAGGAAGTGTCTGCCAAATGGAGTACTGACCTAGGACAAGACCTTGCAGAACCGCAAGTCCGAATCCGGCTACGCCTAAAGGCAATGTCCAGACTAATGTTTAACAAATGTGTGGACGGATGACCATGTGGCCGCTGCACAGATCTGTCGTGCACACATTCCTGAAAAAATTCAAGGAGATAGTTACACTCAGAGTGGAGTGACCTTTAACCGCCCCCGGAAGGGACTTTCCAAATTTTTGACAGGCGTAGTAGATGCAGTTAGCTAACCACCTGGATACTCTCTGTTTTGAAATGGCCTTACCCTGGCACTGGGGGGGCAAAGGCCACAAAAAGCCAATCTGACTGACTCACCTTTTTAGTCCAGGTGGTGTAATACCTCAAGATCCAGTGCACATCTAAAGGTGTGCAAAAGATATTCACCCCCTGTTGGAATGCTGAGGGTAATAGACCAGCAATTCGACACCCTGAGGGTGGATTCCGAAACCACCTTTGGAAGAAAGGATGGATTTGACCCAAGGATCACTCTATCCTTATGAAAGATCAGATAAAGCTCCCTGTATACGAATGCCTGAAGCTCAGAGACCCTTCGAGCTGAAGTGACAGCAACTAAAAAACTCTTCCACAAAAGGAAGCGTACATCACAATGTGAAGCCAGTTCAAAAGGGGGCAAAGAAAGTTTTTCTAACAAAGTTAAGATCCCAGGGGAGGTTTCAGGTGGAGGATGCCCTTCAAGAAGGTTTTAAAAACCTCCAGTTGAGCTATGCTTTTGCCCTCCACCGGGAAGTGGTAGGCAGACACTACAGAGAGATGACCTTGATGGAGGAATAACTAAGGACCGTCTTGGATAAATGCACCAGGTACTCCAACACCTGGGTGACAGACCACGAAAAGGGATCCAAGCTCCTGGCTGTGGCCCAGATCGAGAATCTTTTCCAATTCATGGCGTAGGTGGATCTGGTAAATGGTTTTCTGGTTTCCACCAGAACTTGAGCAACCTAGGAAAAGACTCCATAGCGGGAAGACGCTATGTCCACAGGTGCCACACATGAAGGTGGAGAGATTGAAGACTGATGCACCAGGGTGCACGGCTCCTGTGACAGAAGGTCGTGAGACAATGGCAGGAGTACCAGAGGTTCTAGAGCCAGCTGTTGTAACACTGGGAACCAAATCTGACAGGGCCACAGAGGGGCAGTCAGAATCAAGTCGCCTAAAGTTTCAACAGAACCTTCTGAATGAGAGGAAAGGGAGGAAAAGCGTATAGAAACCTCCCTGTCCAAGAGAGAGAGTGCGTGTCGCCAAAAAGCACCATGCCGTGGAACGAGCAAGCAAAAGCTGGATAGTTTTGCATTAAATGGGGAGGCGAATAGATCTACTGCTGGCCGACCCCACTGAAGAAAAAGTCTTCGACTAACTCCTGCTTTAACTCCCAATCATGCACCCTGGCCACTGATCGCTGAAACTGTCCAGGACGCTATGCATATCTGGGACGTGTGCTCTTTGTGGAATGGGCCGCGTTGAATCGGCCAGTACCAAACACTCATTGCTTCCCTGCAGAGAGAATACAAGAGAGTTCCTCTCTGTTTGTTGATATACCAAACTGTGGACATATCCGTCTGGATGAGGAGTGATCCCGGGAGAAGAATCGACTGAAACGCCTGGAGAGCACAGAGGACTGCCCTTGTCTCTAGAACGTTGATGTGGAGCTGTTGCTCCCAAGTGGACCAGGACCCTTGGGTCTTGTGGCCCCTCAGAAGGTCTCCCCAAACCATGTCTGAAGCGTATGAGGTGAGGATCTGGGTGGGGGTTCGGTAGTGGACAGGAGCTCCCACTAACAGGTTGGAAAGATCCTGCCACCAGCGAAGATCTTTTTTGGAGGCTGTTGGAGATCATGACCCGTTGATTCATGTCAGCCGTTCCCTGGTCCCATTGGACTCAGAGACCACTGGGTTACTCACATGTAATCAGGCCAGGGGAACTGTGGTAATGGCCACTGCCATAAGTCCCAAAAGACTTGAGCACAGCATGCGCTGGGATCCATCGAGTCTAGGCCAGTGTGACTTGAGAAACTAGTCTCAGCTCGATCCAATGGCAGGAATTCCTTGCTCTGTACTGTGTCTAGTAAAACTCCAATAAATTGGAGGCGCTGAGAGGGTAACAGCTGGGACTTGGGGAAAAGTACAGTTACGCAAGAACTTACCGTAACAGTAGATCTTAGAGAGAGGCTCTTGCAGTAGGTAATTACATATAGGACTGACGCCGGCCGGCAGCAGGACCCCACGGAAAGTTTCTAGCTAGCAGACCCTGGCGAGGGACCGCCCCCACGTCAGGTGACAGGCATCATACGACATCGGTATAAAGGGGCGGTCCCAGACGCCCACCTTCCAGTTCTTTCCCGCCACAGGCCCGGACGAGAGAGAAGCAGATATTTCCCTCAATGGAAAAGGAGCTGAAGAAGCCTAGGGGGATGGAGGGCGGGAAAGTATTACCTACTGCAAGAGCCTCTCTCGAAGATCTACTGTTACAGTAAGTTCTTACGTAACTGTACTATCTTACTTCAAGAGGGCTCTTGCAGTAGGTAATTCATAGGACAATTCAAGCAGTCTGGAACAAAGAAAAGGCACTGGAAGAGAACTACTCCTGAAGTAGCAGTAGCCTTGCAGGCCTCAAGACAGGAGGCCCTGCAAACAACTAACCCGAAGCCCGCTCTCTGACAGAGGCAATGTCAAACTGTAATGTTTAAATAAGGTATGGACGGAAGTCAGGTGGCGGCACAGAGATGTCTGCCGCAGACACATTCTTGGTAACAAGCCGCAGAGGCCGCTACTCCACGAGTGGAGAGACCTCTGATTTGACCTGAAAGGGTCTTGTTGTACTTGTCATAACAGAAAGTGATGCAAAGAGCCAACCACTTCGACAGGCATTGCTTGGAAACAGCATTGCCTTCCCTTTTGTGAGCAAAAGAGACGAACAACTGATCAGTTTTTCTGAGATCCTTTGTCCAATCAGTGTAGTATCCGGGGAACATCCATGGTATGGAGTAAATATTCTCCTTGGTTGGAGTACTGCGTGAAAAAGGCAGGTAGCTCTATAGACATTTAAGGTAGACTCAGCTACCACCTTAGGCAGAAACTTAGGGTTCGTACAAAGAGCTACTCGTTCTTTGTGAAAACTCAAATAGGGGGTTTTACACATAAGGGCCTGGAGCTCGGAAATTCGAGCAGAAGTAATGGCCACTAAGAAGAGCGTGCTTTCCACGACAATCTCAGATCTCATGGATGTCAGAGTTCAAGGAGGAAGGGTAAGTTTCTCGAGAACAAAGTTTAAGTCCCAAGGGGGAGCAGGAGTCCAAATAGTGGGCCTCAAATGAAGGACCCCTCTAAGAAAAGTCTTAGACACCTCTAATTGGGCAAAGGCATCATCAGCGAAAGGAACATGTTAAGCTGAAATGGCGGCCATCTGCAGTTTCAAGGAGGAATGACTGAAACCCAGGTCGAAGAGATAACGTAAATATGCCACTGAACAGGGGAAAGGCTCCACATTCCTAGAAGCGGCCCAAATAGAAAATCTCTTCCATTTCATGGCATAAGTGGACCTAGCGGAGGGTTTTCTAGCCTCCACCAGAATCTCGGCCATCTTTGGAGAGACACCAAAACGAGATTTGGCTAGGTCTGCAGGAGCCATGCATGAAGTTGTAGGGACTTGAGGCCTGGATGGACCAGGGTCCCCTGATCCTGGGTCAGCAATCCTCGAGAAACAGGAAGAGGAAGAGGAGGAACCTCTGAGTATTGTTGTAGAAGAGAACCACATTTGCCTGGGCCAGAAAGGAGCGATCAGAATCATTCTCGCTCCTTCCGTAGCTAGTTTCTGCAGTACATGAAGGACCAGAGGAATTAGGGGAAAAGCATAGACGAATCTGCCCTTCCAGCTTAGAGACAGAGTGTTGCTCCAGAAAGCGCCTCGCTCTGGAGAGAGCGAGCAAAAGGTGGTAAGTTTTGCGTTTTGCGACGAGGCGAACAGGTCTACCTGTGGAGTCCCCCAAAGCTGGAAGATGTCGTCTAGAACCTTTTGGTCCGACTCCCACTCGTATGGCAGAGCAGAGGAGCGGCTTAGCTTGTCTGCCAGAGTATTGTCGACTCCAGGAACATGGAAGGTTGTGAAGCATTGCCCAGTCCCAAACCCTCACTGCTTCCCTGCAGAGAGGGTAGGATCAAGTCCCTCCCTGCTTGTTGATGTACCACACCACGCACATGTCCGTCTGGACAGCTAGGTGACCAGGAAGAATGTATTGGTGAAGGGCTTGGAGAGCATATAGTACCGCTCGTAACTCGAGCACATGGATGGGGAAAGCTAGCTCCAATCTGGACCATGAACTGTGGGTTCGGTGAGGACCCAGATGGACTCCCCAACCTTCGCATGATGTGTCCGTGGTCAGAGTCTGGGAGGGGGGAGGATGACAGAAGGGGACACCCCCGAAACAGGTTCTCTCGAACCATCCACCATTGCAAGTCTCTTGCCATCGGTGAGGAGATCAGGACCAGATCTACGTCGTCTACGAGTTGATCCCACTGAGAAATCCTCATGTGGAGCCGTGCGCGGGGAACTGTGGGGATGGCAGCCGCCATAAGCCCCAAGAGACGGAGAACCGACATCGCCGGAACCTTCCTGCATTGTAATAGCAGGGAAATCTGTGACTGAAGAGAGGCCGCCCTGTCCGGAGGGAGGAAGGCATTGCTCATCGTCGTGTCGAGGACAGCCCCAACAAACTGAAGTCTCTGGGAAGGAACCAGATGAGACTTGGAATGGTTGATGGTGATCCCCAGGCAAGTGAAAACCTGCTGGGTGAGGGAGAGAAAATGCAGGAGCTCCTCCCTGGACGAGGCGCCAGGAGCCAGTCGTCCAGGTAGGGGAACACCTGAACTCCCATAGTACGCAGGTGGGCCGCTACCACTGCCAGGCATTTGGTAAAAAAAACTCGGGGCGCCGATGAAAGACCAAACGGAAGTGCCCAGAATTGGTAATGGTCCCCATGGAAAGCAAACCAGAGGTACTTGCGATGTGAGGGACGAATGGGGATGTGAGATATGCGTCCTGCATATCCAGCGCACAAAGCCACTGAGCCGGCCGAAGAAGGGGCAGAAGGGTTTGGAGGAAGAGCATCCTGAACTTTTTGTATTCCACGTAAAGGTTCAAGGAGCTGAGATCGAGTATGGGTCTGAGATCCCCATCTTCTTTGGGACCAGGAAGAAATGAGACTAGTAACCAGTCCATTGAAGGTGAGGAGGAACGGGTTCTATGGCCTGCTTCACGAGACGGGCAAATATTTCTTCCCTGACCAAAGGAAGATGGTCCCTTGCAGAGGAAGACTTCAGAGGGGGCAGGGTGGTTTCTGTAGAAACTATCGAGTGCCCCTCCACTATAATCTGAAGCACACATAAATCAGTTATCTCCCAACCCGGAAGGTGGAGGGAGAACCTCCATCCTACCAGTTCCTCCGGTGTGTCCGGAGGTGGTGGGAGAGAGAAGGAGTCAGGTGGTGTGGGGCAGCGCCGCAGCTGGGGCACACGCTGCTTTTTTGGGCGGTGGGGGCCTGGCAGCTGCGGGGGCCCAGCGTTTAGTGGCCCATCTTCCTTAGGGTTTTGCTTGTGGCCGACAGTCTGCGAAAAGGACGGCACTGTGGGGGATGGGGATGGTACATGGAATCCACAGATTTCAGAGCCGCCCCCTTCTAGAGTCGGTGATTATGTCCTTGACATCACCGTCGAAAAGCACAGAACCCCTGAAAGGTGCTTACTGGATTGCTGACTGCACCTCTGGGACCAAACCCGACACGCGGAGCCATGCATTACACCGAAGAATTACGGCGAACGCGGACCTCCGCCCTACAGTGTCCACTTCATCGTATGTCATCCGCAGGATGTGACGACTGGCCGAATGAGCAGAACGGACTAAGTCAGCTAACTCCTGCTTGACTTGGGAGTCAGGTAAGGAGTCAATCTTGGATTCCGCCTGGGTAAGGATGGCCTTCTGGTAATACCCCATATGAGCTACATAATTCAGGGCCCGAATATCCAGTGTGGAAGCAGCATATATTTTTCTTCCATATTAGTCCAGGAGGCGAGATTCCTTATCCAGAGGAGACAAGCTTAGAGGTTTAGGATGTGCTAACCGTCCGTGAGCGGCGCTAATCACGACAGAGTCTGCACGGGGGTGAGAATCCAAAAAGTCTACACCCTCCGAAGCCTGGTATAGCCTGTTGGACTTCCTAGGAAGCGGGGCGAAAGCAGACGGTTGTTTCCAAATAGTGGAAACAAGGTGGGCATGAGGCTCGATCCAGGGTGGCACTACAGTAGGAGCCGTAAGGGGCAGGACCAGATGTTCAGCGAGTTTAACCCGCTGAGGATCTGGTTCCAGAGAACGCCACTGATGTACTTCCTGGATCTTCCTGAGCAACTACGTGAAGGAAGGAACCTCCGGAGGAGTCCTCGGCAAGGGCTTGGACGGAGAGCGAGGCTCGTCGTCTCTCTGAGCATCCGGAGGAATCAGAGGAATCCAAGAGAGAAGAATAATAAGAGGAGGCAGAGGAAGACGACTCCCTGGCCCGTCTAGGGGAAGGAACGGACGCGTGTCCTACCCCCCTTGGGATCCAGAGGGAAGGGCTCTGGGATCCGGAGGCGGTGAGGGAGTGTGCCGTCTTGGGCGTATGGGAGCCCGGGGCGGCACCGTCGCCGTAAGGCGGCTATCTACTTCCTTGGTGACCTGAGCCTTGGCCTCAGCCAACCAGGAAGCCAGAGTCTCCTGCAGATCCACGGCGGCCGAGGGGGCGGTGGAGGAGGAGGGAGATAAGTATACGGATTGTATCCGTAAGGTGAGTATCCGAAACCTGGCTGTGGGAAAACCGGTGCCGGGTATTGCGGCGTCGGCGGAACCAACGTGTGGAACTGCGGCGCTGGATACTGCGGACCTGGGTAAGACTGCGTCGGATAGGACGGCGGGAACCCGGGTGCCGGAGGAGCTACCGGAGCAGACTGCCCCGAAGGAGGCGCCATGGGCGGGTCAAAATTGAGAGTCCGGGGAGGAGGGGGGGTTGGGCCCCGACAGAAAGGGAATATCCCCTGCCGGCATCGGTGGGGCCGACGTCGCAACTGGCGTCAGCGGGACTGGTGTCAGGACCGGTGTCAGATCAGGTTCCCTAGGAGGAGGGTCCGACGGGGTTGGAATATCCCCTGGGGACGGTGGAGAAAAGTCCCCAGGGTCAGGCTGGGGTGACTGTCTCCCCGGACGGCAGTGAAGGCTGCGAGGGAACTGGAGTGCGATGGGGTTGGAGGATCCGTGTCGTGATTTCCGTCGCCCGCGCGACGGCAGAGGTGCCGACGTGCGGCTTAGGGGCTTGTTCCCGGCGGGCGACGGAGGAGCCGGCGTCTGACTTACAGGGTCCCTCGGAGACGGGCCAAGGTAGGGGAAATGGCCCGATCCGAGGGGGACGAGGTCATGTGCCACCCCGAAGGGTCGGGCGTCTTAACCTTCTCCTGACTGACGTCGGAGGAGCCGACGTCCGGCTTATGGGAGGTGCCCGCGCCAGTAGGCCACAAGCCTGCGGCGGTACTGGGGGTAGAGGCCTCCTTTTGCCCGGAGGTGCCTGCAAGGCCCAATCACGAGCCCGATGGGTGGGCAGACACCTCCTCCAAAGCCTTGGAGGCTGCCGTCGGACGGTCTCCCGGAGGGGATGTTATCTGGGCCACGACTCTGGAAAGAGTCGCGGGCGAGGAGGCCTTCTCCCGGTGCCTTTCTTTGTCCCGCTTCTTATGATGTCCTTCAGGAGAAATAGACGCCTGGCTGAGCTTCTTCAATTCTTTTTCCATTGAAGACATCTTTAGCAGATGGGCTTCCGGGGAACGTTGGAGTCGTCTGCAGGTAGCCGCATTGAAGTGCAGGCAATGAGGGCACTTGTCGACCAGCTGATCGGGGCCTAAGCAAAAAAGGCAGAGAGAATGGCCGTCCTCGTGTGGCAGTTGGGCGCCGCACGAGTCGCACTTGTTTTTGGAAGGGGACGACACAGACGTTGACCTGACGAGAAAAAACACTCAAACTTCAGTAAAACAGATGAAAGAACAGGGCTTTCCTAAGCACGAACTTTACCGCAATGCGCTGCACGAGCAAACAGCGGGAAAGAACTGGAAGGCGGGCGTCTGGGACCGCCTCTTTATACCAACGTCGTACGACGCCAGTCACCCGACATGGGGAGGTCCCTCACCAGGGACTGCTAGCTAGAAATTTTTCCGTGGGGTCCTGCCGCCGGGCGGCGTCAGTCCTATATGTAATTACCTACTGCAAGAGCCCTCTCGAAGTAAGATCTCCTGTTACAGGTGAGTAAATACAGGTTACTCACCTGTAACAGGAGTTCTAGGAATGGTATATGTTGTTCATCCACACTTATTGGCAGGTTCCTTGCCGCTTTAAATCTTGCAGGAAGGTCTTCAAGCTGGCTCCCACCCACCCAGGTGGTAAAACTCTCGGCTCCGCCCATGACGCCAGATCTGGCCCGGCTGGAAGCTCAGGTTGTCGTCCAGGCCGGGAGGTCGGATGGATGTGTGGATGAACAACACATACCATTCCTAGAACTCCTGTTACAGGTGAGTAACCTGTATTTCTAGGGACATGGATATGATGTTCATCCACACTTATTGGCAGACTCCTAGCAGTTCTCCGGAGGAGGAGGAGGCAAGGCACACCCCAATACTTACTTGGGAAATAAGGACTGGAGAACCGAGGCCCCAAAACCAGCATCCCGGCGTGACTCAAGGTCGATGTGTAATGGGTAATAAAGGTGTGTGCTGACTTCAGGTAGCACCCTGGGACGGGTAGAATGAGCTCTTATCCCTCAGGAGGCTCCATGCCCGCCAACTTATAGCAGCGATCTATGCAGGAGGTGACCCACCTGCCGATCGTCCGCTGGCTGCAGGTCTGCCAGATGCGGCTTCAGCGTAGGTGACAAACAGCTGGCGAACCTCTCCCCGAATTTCAGCCGTGCACTCCTTATAATAATCGAGCGCCCTTCTAGGGTCCAGAGTATGGAGCCTATATTCGGCCTCCGAGGTGTGATTGAGGTAGAACACCGGCAGAGTCAGCACCTGGTTAAGGTGAAACTCCGACACCACCTTCGGAAGGAATTTCGGGTGCGGGCGCAGGACAACCTTGTCCCTGTGGAAGACCAGGTAAGGAGACTCTATGCAAAGCGCCTGGAGCTCTCCCATCCTTCTGGCTGACGTGATAGCCACCAAGAAGGCGGTCTTCCACAACAGGTGAGAGAGTTCACACCTGTGCATTGGTTCGAATGGCTTGCCCATGAGCTTTGCCAGTACCAGCAGTAGATCCCACGGAGGTGGAGGTTCTAGCACCGGAGGGGAAATGTGATCAAGGCCTTTGAAAAAGCGCCCAACCACCTTTTCCTGCGCCACCGACTGCTTCCCGGCCCGCGCCCGGTAAGCAGAGATGGCTGCCAGGTGCACCTTAGGGTCGTCGACTCAAGCCCTTGACTAGAAAGGGACCATATAAATAGTCCAAAATGCTTGCCACAGAACAGGAGGAAGGGTCCAGGCCTTGCCTGACACCAAATGGAGATCTCTTCCATTTGAAGGGTAGCATTTTCTGGTCGACTCTTATGAGGCGCCTCAACCACATTGAGGACCTCGTCGGAAAGACCCAAGGCCTGGAACTCTAGCCTCAGGAACCAGGCCGTCAGGTGCAGGGATTGAAGGTCCGGATGGAACACCTTCCCCTGACTGACTGAAAGCAGGTCCGGGCGAGCTGGAAGCTGCCTCGGGAGCCTGGAGCTGAGGCTGAGGAGATCTGGTTACCACAACTGGCGGGGCCAGTCTGGGGCTATCAGGATCACCTGCGCCTTGTCCCTCCTTCCTTTGAGAAGCACCTTGTGAATCAAGGGAAATGGGGGAAAGGCGTAGAAGAGGCCCGGGGTCCACAGCCTCGAGAAGGCATCCCCCTGCAGCGAGCCCTGCTGAAGGGGGCCGGCATGAAACAGCCTCAGCTTCGCGTTCTCCCTGGAGGCAAACAGGTCCACCTGAGGTGTGCCCCAGTGGGAGAACAGATCTTGCACTACCACTGGCAGGAGAGACCACTAGTGAAATGCAGCCCCTATCCGGATCAGGGCATCGGCCAGGGTGTTGGAGGCTCCTGCCACATGAATGGCTAGGAGATCCGCCTCCAGGCTGCGCACGAGTGACCAAATGCGGAGAGCATCCTTGCATAGAAGCATGGAGCGCGTCCCGCCCTGGCGGTTCAGGTAGTACATGGTCGTGGTATTGTCTGTCTGGATTCTGACCACTTGACCCCGGAGAAAGGAAGCAAAGGCAGTGAGAGCTAGGCGGACCGCTCAGAACTCCAGCAGGCTGATGTGGCATCGGGACTCCCGCGGGGACCAGAGGCCATGCACTCTGTGTTCCCCCAGATGGGCACCCCAACCCATCAGAGAGGCGGTCGGTCGATAGAGAGACCGTCGGCTCGAGGCGGACAAACAGGATGTCCTCCTGAGAGATGAAATGGAGCGGTCCACCACTGGAGAGCTTCCACATCTCCGGTCACTATCACTAGCTGGTCCAAGGATCGCAGCGTTGTGACCACTGGCTGGCCAGTCCCCATTGAAGGGCGCATGTGCCAGCGGGCCCACAACCACGCTGGTACAGGCCGCCATGAGACCCAGAAGGCAGGAAGTCCCGGGCAGGCGGCGATTGCCCAACCAGAAATGATTGGGCAAAGGGAGGTAAGAACCTCGCCCTGTCCGGGCGAGCCTGGTTTGCTCAAGAGAGTCTGTGCCTGCCCGATGAACAGGATCACCTGCTTCGGCTCGAGTTCCGACTTGGCCTCGCTTGATGAGAAGGCCGACTTGAGAGCAAACCTGGAGGTCCAGATCTCTGGACCGCTCCACCTCCCGTCTGGAGGGGCTGCTATCAGTCATCGTCCAGGGAAGGGTACACCGACCAGTCAGCGCCCAGAGAATGCTGTCACCACTGCCATACATTTGGTGAAGACCCTGGGAGCTGGAGATAAGCCGAAGGGCATGGCTCGGAACTCGAAGAGGGATCCCTCCGCTCAAAAGCGAAGGAATCTCCGATGTGACAGACGGATGGGGACGTGAAAGAACGCATCCTGTAGGTCCAGAGAGCAGAACCACACGCCGTGTTCCAGAGATGGTATTATCTGTGCCAGAGTGACAATCCTGAAGGTTCAAGACCTTAAGAACTTGTTCAGGTCGTGTAGGTAGAGAATGGGGCGCCAGCCCCCCATCCGTTTCGGAACCAAGAAATACCTGGACACGAACCCCGGGTCTGAAGGGGTCCTCTACCTCTGTGATCACCTCCTTTTGGAGGAGGAGGAGAGCGATGTCGGCTCGGCGAGCCACCAGTGAGGCTGCGGACCCCGAGGCCCCCCGAGGTGCGACGGCTATGAAGGGTGAGGCCTGCTCGAATTCCAGAGATAGGCCTTTTCCCACCACCTCCAATACCCACCTGTCCATGGTAACAGCGGACCAGGCGGAAAGGAAGTGTCTGAGCCGTCCCCCCACGGGGAAACCAGGGGTGAGGTGACAGGGATGGGGGCGACACCCCTCAGCCCATCACTGGGCAGGCTTGGAGGAGGGACCGGCCGAGGGATCTCCTGGGCCTTTACCTCCCTGCTTCCTGTTGGAGGAAGCCAACGGCTTGGGCTTGGGATACCAAGGTCAAACCTGCTGGCCCTGACGTTGCTGGGCCGATGGCGCAGAGAAGGACGAAAGGGCTTAGGCTGTGGCTTGCGGCCTTTGTCCTTCTGAGCGGAAGAGACCGAGTCCAAGGTAGCACTGGACTTCTTGATCCTCTGCAGGTGACCTTCCACCCCAGGGCCGAAGAGGTCAGTCCCCAAAAAGGGAACATCCGCCAACTTGTGCTGGGTATCCGAGGTAAAGGTGGATATCCTCAGCCAAGCCCAGACGACGCATGGCCACTGCGGCCGCCAAAGACCTGGCACATGAGTCCCCGATGTCTAATGCAGTCTGAGCTGCTGTTTAGCCACTGCCTGCTTCTGGTCCCGCACCTGCCTGACCGTAGTCTGCAGATTCTGCGGGAAGATGAGGGACAACCTCATCCAGAGAGCCCAACAGGGTGTGAGAAAATGTGCATGAGGACGGCCGAACTGGCCTGACAAGGCAGAGAGGAGCGAGCATAGACTTTTCGCCCGGCATAATCCTATTTCTTGGATTCCTTGTCGGGAGGTTTGTCCACATCCCTAGCGTTCCCGGCACGCTGGAAAACGCTGTCGGTAACCAACCCCTCGGCTGAGGGGTGTTCCGAAAAACTGGACAGGGAACCGGTAGGGACCGCATACTTCCTGGCCAACCTGGCTGAAGGCGCTGGGCAGGAAGCAGGACGCTGCCAAAGTTCCAAGGCCGGACCCATTATGGCTTCGGCCACCAGAAAGGCCTCTGTAGGAGAATCCCCTCGGTCCAGAATCTCCATGAGGGGATACCTGGCCTGTTTAGAAACGGGTTCGAGCTTCATCCCGGTGGACTCCGAGATGAGTCGAAGCAACCCTAAGAAGGACGAAGGGCTATCGTCCATTGACTGCCTTCCCGAGGACTCCAAGTCCATGCGCTTGGAGAAGAGGGAGGAACCATCATCGGACTCAGAAGAGTCCTCAAAGAGCTGCCTCGGCCCTGAGCCACCCTCCACCTGCCGAGGTTTATCGGGAGTGAGGGTGACAGACAGCCTATGGGGCAAACCCAAGGCCGACCGAGAATTTTTAGTCAGAGCGCCAACTAATGGCTGTGGGGGCGGAGGTTCCACCAGAATCGGTGGGGCAGCTGGAATTGGCCGAACAACCGGCCTGAGAACAGGCTCCTCGACTACAACGAGGGGTTGTTTCGGCTGCTCCGGTGACAGCCACTTAATGGCCAGGGAAGACGACTGGGTCGGCTTATTCCCGGTCAAAAGGAGCTGTTGCCACATAAGTTCCTCGGACTCTCCGATCGAACTTGCACTCGTGCCCTCGTCCGAGGAAGAGGAAGAGCGCGCGCCACTTGCCGCGGTGCCGAGACCGCCTAAGGCGGCGGGATCGGCTGGACAGCGAGGATGTCCGAGAGAGTGTCTCGACTAGGCCGAGGGAGGCGAGGAGAAGTGTCGGAAATCGGCACTCCCCTCTGCTCGGACGATCCCACCGAAGGCTCCGGAACCGGAGGCACAGACGAGCTGACGGGATCCTCAACTCCCACTGGGGAACCGGGGAGAGGGGATTCTCAGCTTCTCCAGCCGACAACCCGTCTAACGGGTCGAGAAAAATCTCGACCGCGTCAACAGGAGTCTCGGTCAACTGGCCTGACGGGGACACCGTGAAGCCAGTGGCCGAAGCTGAGGGGTCGACCGAAGTCGACTGTCGACAAGGGAGGGGATCTTTCCCGCTCCCAAGAGCGTCGACTGAGAGACTTACTTTTGCTCTTTTTGGACTTGGAAAAAGGTCCCGAAGAAGTTGGACCCTCACCTTTGGTTGAGAGGGTCAGACAAAGCTCCTTAAAAGAAGCAGAGTACGAGGCACCGAGAGAGAGCGGGACAAATGCCGCAGCCGAGGAAGAAGCGGCCCACGCCACCTCCTCTTCGAGGGTGATCATCTGCTCTAGCTGATCTGCCGAGCCCGCCGCCAGACACCGCCAATCGGGCCTCTTTAGATTTCATTGGTGGAATTCTTTTCTCTGGGCGCCCCAGTTGTAATCGGGCAGCACGGTCTTCAAGGACGTAGGCCGAAAAGGAAGAGCACAAGTCGCAGGCCTGCGGGTCGTGCTCAAGGCCCAGGCAGTAGACGCATGTGGAGCGCGGATCCGTCCTAGACATCTTCTGCCCGCAAGGGCACCTCTGAAAACCGGGAGTCGATTTGTCCATCGCAGCCACAAGGAGAAGAAGACCGAAGTCTTTTAGCAAAAAACCTTTTAATTTCGAACTTTTCGAAGAATTAGGAACCAGTCTTAATCGCAACGCGTTAAGGAGGGAACCTGAGCTTCCAAGCGGCAAGGAAGATCTGGCGTCATGGGGCGGAGCCGAGAGTTTTACCACCTGAGTGGGTGGGAGGAGCCAGCTTGAAGACCTTCCGGCAAGATTTAAAGCGGTGAGGAACCTGCCAATAAGTGTGGATGAACAACATATCCATGTCCCTAGAAACTGTATTTCTAGGGACATGGATATGTTGTTCATCCACACTGTCTGGCAGACTCCTAGCAGTTCTCCAGGAGGAGGTAGGCAAGGCGCACACCCCCTACTTGGGGAATAAAGACTGGAGAACCGAGGCCCCAAAACCAGCATCCCGGCGTGACTCAAGGTCGATGTGGTAGTGGGTGATGAAGGTGTGTGCTGACTTCCAGGTAGCAACCCTGCAGATTTCCTGGATAGGGACATCCCTGGAAGCAGCCACCGATGCAGCAGTATGGCGGGTAGAATGAGCTCTTATCCCTCTGGGAGGCTCCATGCCAGCCAACCTGTAGCAGAGATCTATGCAGCAGGTGACCCACTTGCCTATCGTCCGCTTGGCTGCAGGTCTGCCAGGTGCGGCTTCAGCGTAGGTGACCAACAGCTGGAGTACCTCTCCTGAACTTCAGCCATCCGCTACTTGTAATAAGCGAGCGCTCTTCAAGGGTCCAAAATATGGAGCCTATATTCGGCCTCCGAGGTGTGACTGGGGTAGAACACCAGCAGAGTCAACACCTGGTTAAGCTGAAACTCTGACACCACCTTCGGAAGGAATTTCGGGTGGGGGCGCAGGACAACCTTGTCCCTGTGGAAGACCAGATAAGGAAACTCGATGGAAAGCGCCTAGAGCTCTCCCATCCTTCTGGCTGACATGATAGCCACCAAGAAGGCAGACTTCTACGACAGGTGAGAGACGTTACACCTGTGCATCAGTTCGAATGGCTTGCCCATGAGCTTAGCCAATTCCAGCAGTAGATCCCACGGAGGTGGAGGTTCTCGCACCGGAGGGGATATGTGATCAAGGCCTTTGAAAAAAGCGCCCGACCACCTTCTCCTGCGCCACCGACTGCTTTCTGGCCCGCGTCCGGTAAGCAGAGATAGCTGCCAGGTGCACCTTAAGGGTCGTTGACTGAAGCCCTAGCTGAGAAAGGGACCACAGGTAGTCCAGAATGCTGGCCAAGGAGCAGGAGGAAGGATCCAACCCCTTACCCTGACACCAAATGGAGAATCTCTTCCATTTGAAGGCGTAGCATTTCCTGGTCGACTCCTTACGGCATGCCTCAACAACATTGAGGATCTTGTCGGAAATACCAAAGGCCTGGAATTCTAGCCGCTCAGGAACCAAGCTGTCAGGTGCAGGGATTGAAGGTCTGGGCGGAGAACCTTCCCCTGGCTGACTGAGATCAGGTCCGGGCGGGCTGGGAGCTGCCTCGAGAGCCTGGAGCCGAGGCTGAGGAGATCTGGAAACCAGAACTGACAGGGCCAGTCTGGGGATACAAGAATCACCTGCGCCTTGTCCCTCCTCGCCTTGAGAAGCACCTTGTGGATCAAGGAAAATGGGGGAAGATGTAGAAGAGGCCCGGGATCCACGGCCTCGAGAAGGCATCCCCCTGCAGCGAGCCCTGCTGAGGGGTTGGGCATGAAACAGCTTCAGCTTTGCATTCTCCCTGGAGGCAAACAAGTCCACCTGAGGTGTGTCCCAGTGGGAGAACAGATCGTGAACCACCTCCGGTAGGAGTGACCACTCATGAGACGCAGCCCCTATCCAGCTCAGGGCATCGGCCAGAGTGTTGGAGACTTCTGCCACATGGATGGCTAGGAGATCCGCCTCCAAGCTGCGCACGAGGGACCTAGTGCGGAGATCTTTCTTGCACAGAGTCATGTACCGCGTCCCGCCCTGGAGGTTTAGGTAGTACATGGTCGTGGTATTGTCCGTCTGGACCTGGACCACGACCACTTGACAACGTACAAACTGAGCGAATGTGGTGAGGGCTAGTCGGACAGCTCGAAGCTCCAGCAGGTTGATGTGGCATCGGGACTCCCGAGGGAACCAGAGACCATGTGCTCTGTGCTCCCCCAGATGGGCACCCCAACCCAGAGAGGCATCGGTCGATAGAGAGACCGACGGCTTGGGGCGGACAAACGGGATGCCTTCCTGCAGATGAGCTTGAACGATCCACCACTGGAGAGCGTTCCACATTTCCTTGGTCACTGCCACTGGCTGGTCCAAAGGACCGGAGCACTGTGACCATTGGTTGGCCAGTCCACACTGTAGGGGACGCATGTGCCAACAGGCCCAATGGACCACGCTGGTGCAGGCCGCCATGAGGCCCAGGAGGCGCAGGAAGTCCCAGGCAGGGCACAACTGCACAACCTGAAATGATTGGGCAAAGAAAGAAAGAACCTCGGCCCAGTCCGCCGGGAGCCGTGCTCTGGCTCTAAAAGTCGAGCTCTGCCCCAATGAATTGAATCACCTGCTTTGGCCCGAATTCCGATTTGGCCTCGTTGATGAGGAGGCCAACCTGACAGCAAACCTGGAGGGCCAGATCCCTGGACTGCTCCACCTCCGGTCTGGAGGAGGCCGCAATCATCCAGTCATCCAGGTAGGGGTACACCCGGACCCTTTGGCGCCGAAGAACGCTGTCACCACTGCCATGCATTTGGTGAAGATCCTGGGAGCTGGAGAGAGGCTGAAGGGCATGGCCCAGAACTCATAAATGGACCCCTCTGCTCTGAAGCGGAGAAATCTCTGGTGGGATGGATGGATTGGGACGTGAAAGAACGCGTCCTAGAGGTCCAGAGAATAGAACCACACGCCTCGTTCCAAGGATGTAATGATCTGAGCCAGAGACCCCATCCTGAAGGTTTGAGACCTTAGGAACCTGTTCAGGTCGTGCAGGTCTAGAATGGGGCGCCAGCCCCCAGTCTGTTTCAGGACCAGGAAATACCTGTACACAAACCCTGGGTCTGGTGGAGGATCCGCCACCTCCCTGATCACCACCTTCTGGAGGAGCAGGGCAATGTCAGCTCAACAGGCTGAGAGGCCGAGGACCCCGTAGCCCCCCCGTCGGGTGCCTTCTCGGAAGGGCGGGGCCTGCTCGAATTCCAGAGGCAGACCCTTTCCTACCACTTCCAACACCCAGCGGTCCGTGGTGATAGCGGAAAGAAAGTGGTGGAGCCGTGCCCCCATGGGGGGGTGACGAGGCTGGGGGTGACACCCCTTAACCAGTCACTGGCCAGGACCTCCTAGGCCTTTTCCTCCCAGCTTCCTGCTGGAGAAAGCTGTAGGCTTGGCTTTGGGGTGCCAAGTGTGAGCCTGCTGGCCCTGATGCTGATGTTGCTGGGCGGACATGCCGCAGGGACAGAAGGCTGAAAGGGCTTACGCTGCTGCTGGCGGCCTTTGTCCTTCTGGGCAGACGTGACAGAGTCCAAGGTGGCATTGGACCTCGATCCTCTGCAAGTGACCCTCCACCCAGGGACTGAACAAGTCAGTACCCAGGAAGGGAACGTCTGCCAGCTTGTGCTGGGTATCCGCCGTGAAGGTGGAGATCCGCAGCCAAGCTCTGCGGCGCATGGCCACTGCAGCCGCTACTGACCGGGCACAAGGGTCTCCAATATCAAGAGCAGTTTGGAGCTGTTGCTTTGCCACCGCCCTTCCCTGATCCCGCACCTGCTTGACCGTAGTCTGGAGGTCAGCCGGGAGAAGAGGAATCACCTCATCCAGGGAGCCCAAAAGGGCGTGGGAAAAGTGTGCCATCAGTACAGCCCAACTGGCCTGACAAAGGCCTAAGGAGGATGCAGAGTAAACTTTACGCCTGGAGTAGTCCAGTTTCTTAGACTAGCGGATGGCTTGTCCATGTCCCGAGCGTTTCCAGAGCGCCGGAAAGCACTGTCGGTCACCACCCCTCCGCAGATGGGTGCTCCGAGAATCCGAAGAGTGAGCCGGTGGAAACGGCATACTTCCTGGCCGAGGGAGCTGGACAAGAAGCCAGCCACTGCCATAGCTCCAGGGCTGGGCCAACAATGGCTTCGGCCACAGAAAAGGCCTCCGTAGGAGAATCCTCTCGGTCTCGTATCTCCGTGAAGGGTTACTTGGCCCGCTCCAACACTGGTTCGAGCTTCATCCCAGTTGATTCTGAGATGAGTCAAAGTAATCCCATGAACGAGGATGGGCTCTTGTCCACCGACTGTCCCCCAGAGGACTCCAGGTCGAGAGGCCTGGAGAACAGGGAAGAGTCATCGTCAGACTCCGAGGAGTCTGCAAACAGCTGCCGAGGGCCTGAGCCACCCTCCACCTGCCAAGGAGGATCGGGAGTGAGGGTGACAGACAACTAAAGGGCAAGCCCATGACCCGACCGAGAATCCTTGGCCAGAGCCCCAGTTTGTGGCTGTGGAGGCGGGGGTTCCACCACGATGGGTGGTGCAGCAGGTTTCAGCCGAACTGGCGCCGGCTTCGGCTCCTCTGACCACGAGGGGTTGTTTCGGCCTCAGGCGACAGCCACTTAATGGCCGGGGAAGGTGACGGAGTTGGCTTGCTCCCGGACAAAAAGGAGCTGCTGCCACATCAGATCCTCATAGCGCCAACGCAACTTGCGCTGGAGCCTATCCTCCGAAGAGGATGATGATGATGATGAGGATGAGCAGCGCCGCCGCTTCCCTCGGTGTTGAGACCACCGATGTCGGCAGGATCCGTGGACCGACTGGAGGTCAGAGACCAAGACAGAGATCCCCTGTTTCCGAGGGTGGGTCTGGGAGGGAGCGGGGGAAACCCATTCCTCCCCCAGCTCAGGGATCTTAACCGGGGACTCTGGCACAGGAGGCACGAGCAAGTCCTCGGTTTCCACCAGGGAAGGATCTGGTGAAGGGTTGTCGGCTTCTCCAGTCGACAGCCCATCCAACAGGTCGAGAAAAGAATCTCTACTGCATCAACAGGTGTCTCAGCCGGCTGACCCGACGGGGACACCGTGAAGCCAGCGGCCTTAGCCACAACCTCGACTATCCGGGGAAGGGGACCTCTCCCGCTCCCACGAACGTAGACGGTGGGACTTACCTTTAGAGTCCTTTTTCTTGGACCGAGAGGAGTGTCCCGATGGCCCCTCTCCTTTAGTAGAGCGGGATTGACAAAGCTCCTTAAATGAAGCAGAGTAGCAGGAGCCCAAGGAGAGCGGGATAAATACTGCGACCGAGGAAGAAGATGATGCTGCCTGGGCCGCCTCCTCGAGGGCGATCATTTGCTCAAGTTGCTCAGCCGAGCCCGCTGGCAGACACCGCCCAATGGGCCTCCTTCGCCTTAATCCAAGGAACAAGTCTCTTGGGGCGCCCAAGTTGAAGTCTGGCAGCACAGTCTTCAAGAACGTTGACCGAGAAGAACTTGCACAATTTGCAGACCTGTGGATCGTGTTCGAGCCCAAGGCAGTAAACACACGTGGAGTGCGGATTGGTCCGAGACATCTGCCACAAGGGCACCGCCGAAATCCGGGAGTCTATTTGTCCATCGCAGCCGCGAAGGAAGAAAAAACCAAAGTCTAGAAAATGTAAGAATGAGTTTCGGCCTAACCTAGACCTAAAATGCAGAGCGCTAAGGAGGGAACCTGAGCTTCCAAGAGGTAAGGAAGATCTGGCGTCATGGGGCGGAGCCGAAAGTTTTACCACCCGGGTAAGTGGGAGGAGCCAGCTTGAAGACCTTCTGGCAAGATTTAAACCGGCAAGGAACCTGCCAGTAAGTGTGGATTGAACATATCCATATCCCTAGAATTCAAACTTTTACCACCTCAGTAAAGATTTTTAAAAGCGAAGGTGTTAGGTTTTTTTCCTTACAGGGATGTTCCATTATAGCAGAGCAGCATGTGTAATATTTAACATCAGGCTGTAAGTTTCCTCGTACCATGACGACGATTACCGAGCCGCGCCTCTGCAATCAGTCATAGTACCAACTCAGTGAAAGAATAGCCCTGTTTACTGTTACTCATGCACTATCCTATATATAGGACTAGGCCGCCAGGCGTCTGGACCCCACAGAAGAATTTCTAGTTAGCAGTCTCTGGCAGGAGACCACCATGCCAGGTGGCCAGAGTCATAAGACGTCTGTATAAAAGGAAGATCCCCCATGCCCGCGTTCCAGTTCTTTCCGGCCAAAAGAGGCAAGACGAGAGAGAGCAGGATATTTCCCCCCATGGAAATAAAGCAAAGAAAACCTAAGGGGATGGAGGGCGGGAAGGCAATACCTACTGCAAGAGCCTCTCCAAGAGCTACTGTTACGGTAAGTTCTTACGTAACTGTACGATGTTACTTCGAGAGGGCTCTTGCAGTAGGTATTCACATATAGGGCTTAGTCCCAAGCAGTCTGGAACAAGGAAAAGCACTCGGGAGGAGGACTGTTATCAATAGCATGGAACCTCAGGGCTGAACGGGTCCCATGAAAGGAATCCTTGTTTGTTTATTCAAAGTAAAAAAACAATTTAGTAAAAACTCATTTGCAATAACCTTTACAAAAATACAAAATACAGATCAACACTCAACATAATAAATACAATCAAACATCAATACAAAAACATAACAGAAAAGAATATCAACAACAATTACAAGGTTCCTGTACAGATATCAGGTGTCAGATGGGATATTGATAAGGGCTTACCAGTCTTTTGCTTATATTCATGAGGAAGTCTATTCCAACATATTGGAATATAATTACTAAATAAATATTGGGAATGTTTCGATTTTACAAGGGGGACAACCATATCCTTAACCTGATTTCTCAATGTCAATTCAACACTTCTAAAGGAAAATCTATTCTTTAGATATATAGGGACTGAACCCAGCCCACATTTATAAGCAAACAGCTGTTTATGTATCATTCTTCTACTTAACTAACCTAATCTTTCATACAATTCGCAATGATGAGGAGGAATGGTCAGTGAAGACCACTGGAAGTGAAATAGATTGGTTAAGGTGGAAATCTGAAACCACCTTAGGCAAAAACTTCCTGTTAGTCCTGAGGACCACTTTATCCCTGTGAAAGGAAATAAAGTCAGTTTCTACTAATAAAGCCTGTAACTCACTTATACGCCTGGCAGAAGTGATGGCTACCAGAAATACAGTTTTCCAAGTCAAATACTTAAGCTCTGCCGAAGACAGAGGCTCAAGAGGGGTTGCATTAGCTGAGCAATGCATACATTAAGATCCCAAGCCGGGACAGGGTCCCTGAATGGGGATTGGTGTAAAGCATCCTTTAAAAGACTTGAAAATACAGGATGAGCAGAGAGAGAAGAGGGCTTCCTGCTGAAATGAAGGCAGAGACAGCAGCCAAGTGCACTTTCAGGGTGGCTGGTCTCAGTCCCAAAGAATTAAGATGGACCATGTAGTCCAATACAGTAGGTAGATCAGCAGATTCTGGGGAAACATGCTTCCCAGAGCACCATATGGAAAACCTTTTCCACTTGGAGTTATAGGTAGTCCTGGTGGAAGGCTTCCTAGCAGCCTTCAGGATTTAGAGAACACTGAGAAAGTTGCAAATCAGCAAACTAACTGCTCAAGAGCCAAGCCTTGAGGTTGAGGGATTTGAGATTCGGATACCAAACTCTCCCCTGAGCACAGGTTAACCGATTGTGGTTTCTGGGGAGACACAGGGGAAGATGGACTGCTAAGGACAGAAGGAGTGGGTACCAGGGCTGCCTGGCCCAGTCTGGAGCAATCAGGATCATTTTGCAGGCTGAGACCTGATTTTGACTAGTACTTTGAACAGGAGAGGGAAGGGGGAAAGGCATAAAGAAACTTCCCTTCCCAATCGAGGAGAAAGGCATCCAGGGGGACTGAGCCCAACACTGGGGGCCTGCAACAAAACAGTGGAAGTTGATAATTGTCTGGGCTAAAGATCCATCTGAGGAGTGCCCCATCTGGCAAACACTATCCCCAGTACTAGGGATCCAGTGACCATTCGTGATGGCCCTGGGAAATCCTGCTGAGGGCATCTGCCAAGACATTGTCCTTGCCTGGGAGGTGAACTGCTATGAGGGAAGTGTTCAGGGAGTAAGCAAGAGACCACAACTTCATTGCCTCGGTGCACAAGGCTCAAGACCGAGTGCCCCCTTGTTTGTTGATGTACCACATTGTAGTGGTGTTGTCTGTTCTGACCTGTACCACCTTGTTCTGAACAGATGCAGAGAAAACCTGAAGTGCTAGAAAAACAGCTCTGAGTTCCAACAGATTGATGTGGAGCAGAGATTCCTGAGGGGACCATAATCCCTGGGTGGAGAGGTCGCCCATGTGAGCTCCCCATCCCAAGAGGGATGCATCTGTAGTAAGGGTCAAGGAATGGGACAGAGGGATGAAAGGCACTCCCTGTCTCAGATTGCTCTGATCCTGCCACCACTGAAGGGCCTGGATCAGGGTTCGAGTCACTGGGATTAATTTGGATAGAGGATCTCTTCTTTGAGACCAGAAAGCTCTCAAATGGAACTGAATGTCCCTCATCTGAAATCTTGCTCCTTGCACCACAGCTGTGGAGGCAGCCATGTGCCCTAGGAGCTGCAGGAAATGCCTTGCTGGTCGAGAAACCTGGAGTGAAGGAGGCGGCCAGGGCCACTAAGGTACTTACCCTTTCCAAGGGAAGGAAGGCTCTGGCCTGCTTTGTATCCAGTTCTGCGCCTATAAAGAGGAGTACCTGGACAGGTTCCAAAACTGACTTTGGAAGACTGAGAAGAAATCCCAGAGGTGTAAGCAGCTGCTGGGTAACTAGCAGGTGTAATTTGACCTGGTCTGGAGACTGATCCACAATGAGCCAGTCGTCCAGGTAGGAAAAAATGGCAATCTTTTGCCTTCTTAGGTGAGCGACTACTACTGCCAGACACTTTGTGAACACCCTTGGGGCAGAAGTGAGGCCGAAGGGCATTGCTCTGAACTGATAATGGCCTGAGGGCAGTTCGAATCTGAGGTACTTTCGATGGGAGCTTCTGATAAGAACATGGAAGTAGGCATCTTTGAGGTCCAGGGAGGCTAGCCAGTCCCCTGGCCTTAGGGAGGGTAAAATCATTCCCAGTGTCACCATTTTGAACTTTGGCTTTAAAAGGTGCTTGTTTAGATATCTTAGATCCAGGATAGGCCGCCACTCTCCTGTCTTTTTTGGGGTAAGGAAGTACCTGGAGTACAGACCCTTGCCCTGGTGAAGGGGAGAAACCTTTTCTACAGCTCTGAGAGCCAGGAGGATTGAGACTTCTGCTTCCAAAGCAAGAGTCTCTAAAGGGTTTGTAGGTGGAAAGATCTGGCTCTCATCTTTGGAAATTTCTTGGACGCTGAGAACTCAGACCCTGGCTCACTACTTCCAGGACCCACCTGTCTGAAGTTAAAGACTGCCAGTCCTGGACTAAGTGAGCCAACCTGCCCCTACAGGTAGTGGAGAGCCGACCCTGGGCATCCCATCAGGGTGCCTGCTTGGCAGGGGCTTTAGGCTGAGGGGTGGGAGCAGGCCTGCTCGAACCCCACTGCCTCTCCTCTGAAGAACCCCTCTGTACATAGGCTGAAGAGGAGGGGCCTGAGTCTGGTAAAAGGCCTGTGAAAAGGCCTACCTCACCCCTGGGGCTGCTCTGAGGAGTGGCTTGCTCCTTGGCTTGTGCACCCTGTAAGTGGTTCTATATTCATCCATTTTCTTCATATAATTCTCTGTCTGCTCCCAAACAGAGAATTTCCCACCACAGGAAAATCCATAGCCTTAGACTGGGTATCCTGTGACAAAGTAGTACACCTGAGCCAGGCCAATCTGCGAAAAGCCACAGATGTAGCCATGACTCTAGAGGATACATCATTAGAATCCACTGCAGCATGGAATTGCACCTTAGATGCCTCAATACCATCAAGAGCCACCTGCTCCAGCTCCTTTGCTAGCTGGCTAGGGACCCGTTTGGCTAAGGCCATGACAGTATCCCATCTAGATTTCTGGTATCTTGCAACATAAGCCATATAGTTAGCTTGTCTGAGTCCCAAGGATGCTGCCATGTATTGTTTTTTGGCCATGGCATCAATCTTCCTGGAATTCTTGTCAGGAGGATGTGAAGCCAGTGGAATATTAGCTTTATCACAGGCTGCAGCCTGAACTACCCCAACATGACTGCATTGCTGTGAAAGAAAATCTCTATCAGTACCTGACAAAGTGTACCTCCTGTCCATCTTTTATCCACAGGAGGCACAGAATTAGGAGCTTTTAAAATTTTTACTGTTTGTTTTCTAAAGGATTTATGTAAAGGGATGGACAACCTCCTGGACTCTGGGATATCCATCATCTCCACATAGTCAGGCTCCTCTTGCTCATCTAAAGCTTCCTCTAAGGGAAGCTGGAGGGTCTCAGCAACTTTTTTATAAAACAAAAAATGAGAAGGGGACTCAAAGCCTAGGGGGAGACTCACCTGAAGGTCTGTCTGGGGAGATGTCCGGTTCAATGGGCACATCCAGACTTTCAAAATCACATTCACACTGATCATAATCCTCATCCCCCTCCTCTGGTTCATAGAACTCTTCTATATCATAATCCTGAACCACTGGAACTGACTGAACAGACCTTTTGCCAGACAGTGGCGGTTCGGAGGGAACCAGGGACAGGGACTGGACAATCTGTATTGCCCTGGCTATCTCAGCAGCAGTTGGAGAAGGAATTTTGGACTCCAAACCTGCTGATTTTTAGATTTCTTTGCTGGAACTGACTCTCAGAGCCAGCTTTTCGCTTGCCCGAGGAAGCGCTTCGGTCAGAGGAGAGCCCTCCGCTCGCTGGCACCGAACCGGGCTGGCCATCCGGTCAGCGGATTTTTTGGCCCTCGCTCCTGAGCCTGCCCACTCTCTTGTCCAGGGTGGCTGCAGGGAATTTTTTACAAATCTGGCAGTCTGAATTGAGGTGGTCAAACCCCAGACAATAGACACATGTAGTGTGTGGGTCAGCCTTGGCAAAGGCTTCCCCACAGACACTACAGTGTTGAAACCCAGTGGGCCCGGTTTTTCTTTTGGGTTTCTCAGACATGATGCCAGCCTAACCAACCAACTTGCCCTTTTGATGGCAGTGCCAGGCAAGACACCCTTATCGGTTCCAAACCGTGTCACGGGTCGTGGAAAAAACCGTAATGAAATCTGTTTTTTTTAGAACCGATAAGAACCGGGAACCGCACTCTAAAAAGCCTTAAAAGGCTTTAAACTTATATTTAAATACAACTCGATCGGTTCAACCGAACCGATAATACTTTTACAAGTTCCACACAGAAAAAACCCTATCTATTACTTACGATTACCATAGACAGAGCCTGAACCGATCGGTTTTGCGGTTAAAATAATGAAATCGCGGTTAAATTAAACCGAGAAATAGCGCTTTAAACCGAAGAAATGAACCGAGCAACAGGAGGAATCTCCGGAGCGACTGTTCAGTGAGGCGGAGTAAAGAATCTGACGTTTTCGGTTTGAAACCAGACAAACAAAGCTTCTGAACCGAGCTCACGCTCTAAGCTCCATGCTCTGCATGGAAGTTAGCTTTCACCTCTGGAGCAGTTCTAAGGCTGGGGCAAACTGCAATAGTCATAATATAGCAAGACTTCATGTTGTTTGAAAGAACGGCACAACTCGCAAGCCTGCGGGTCGTGATCTAGGCCTAAACAGTAGACGCAGGTGGAGTGCGGATCTGTCCTGGACATTTTCTGCCTGCAAGGACACCTCCGAAAGCCGGGAACAGATTTGTCCATCGCAGCCACAAGGGAAGATGAAGACCGAAGTTTAGAAAACTTCAAAATCAATTTCGGACGAACCGAAGAATTAGGATCCAGTCTAAAACGCAGAGCACTAAGGAGGGAACCTGAGCTTCCAAGAGGTAAGGAATATCTGGGCATCATGGGGCGGAGCCGAGAGTTTTACCACCCAGGTGGGTTGGAGGTGCCAGCTTGAAGACCTTCCGGCGAGAATTAAAGCGGCAAGGATACCTGCCAGAGAGTGTGGATGAACAACATATCCATGTCCCTAGAAATAACTGTTATAAACGGAGAAGAAATTCCTTTCAGGTTCACTGGAGATGGCAAAACTTAGGTTGTCATAGACCGTTAAATCCCTACAGATTTAATATTTCAATTACAAATTTTTCTGGGGCTTGTTTGTTACTAATATTGGGGGGAAGACACTGAAATAAATCCTGGGCCTGATAATTTGAATGTGAAATTTTTACGTGACAATGCACAAAGTATTGGGGCGAAAAATGACACCTTGGCAACTTTATTGGTTAATCATGATCCATGTGTATTAGGATTAAGTGAAACATGGCTCTCAAAATAAACAATGAATTTGGCACGCAAAATTATGTATGGAGGGCAGATAAATCCAGAGGGGGAAGGGTAATGCTTTTCATAAAAACGAACTCTTGGCCATTCAGAAATTTTGTTACAAGGTAGTGACAAGAATATAGAATTTTTAGCACTGTATTTGGAGCAGACAGGGTTGGTCATTTCAATTCTTTATTCTCCTCCCAAAGCAAATATATCAGATCTAGAAAGAATATTAAAAAAAGACAGTAGAAAGTAAGCCTTTGATTTTGATGGGCGATTTGAACTGTGATTGGAAAAATTCACAGGGGAGATATTTAAAAGATAGTTACTACTCTAAAACTTATTTTTTAAAACTTATTAAAAGTTAAAAGTTAAAACTTATTAAAAGTCCCACTACATATACATGTAACAAATGGATCTATTTTAGATCTAATTTTGGTCTCTACTCAAATTTTAACTGAAGCTTCGGGCATTCTACCTCCATGCCTTGGAGATCATAATCCGGTTTGGGTTACTATGCTGCGGTCCCTGTTTCAGCAAGATCTAGTTTATAAAAGCCAAAATTGGACCAGAGACTTTAGAAAGTTCTCAGAAACCCGATTTTTGGACAGTATAGGTAAAGAAAATTTGTATCGCTGCAGATTAATACCAGATATTGACACTGCGATGGAATATTTCACGCAGACCTTTGAAGAAATCTGCAATTTGCATGCACCAAAACTTAAAACTAAAATAAAACCATTTAAATTACCTAGGATTAATGATAGACTATTAAAGCAAATCCAAATTAAAAATAGAATTTGGAAAAAAAGCCCTGAAATCTAAATTAGAAAAAGGACTATTATTTTTAAGGTGGCTAGAAATAAGTGTAAAAGGTTAGTTAAAACTTCTAAAATATAGTACTATAAAAATAAAAAAAAAAAATCGATACAAGTACTGCCACAAGGCATTTTTGGGCAGTGGTTAAACAATTAACTAAACCAGGAAATAATTCCCTAGCGGAAATGAGGCTAAAAAAATGGAGATATCTTTGACAATCCGAAGAATTTCTCTAATGTACTAAATGATTTTTTTGATCTTCCTAATTGTAAGATTTCTTATAAGCAAGATTTGGAACAAATAAAAACAATACCTTCACAAGACAGATTGCCCCTATTTAGATTTAAAACTGACGGTCACCAGTGTTTATAAAGTATTACAAAAAATAAATATCCATAAGACCTTTGGAAGCGATGGCCTTGAAAGCAAGTTTTTGAACTTAACCTTTAATATAGCACCAATCATTACTTATTTAATTGGAGCCTTCAAATTGGTCATTTTCTCCTATCTTGGAAAGAAAGAGTAAAACTGATCTACAAGTGGGGAGGTGTGGTAGAGCTAAACAATTATAGGCCCATAGCCTTGTTACCCCTTTTTAAAAAAGTTTGGAGAAACTTATCTTTGTACAGGTCATGGATTATTTAGATAAATATAGTTTGTAAACCTCAAAACTATTGGGTTTTCGAAAAAACTATTCTACTACAGGAGCCCTTTTAGAATTTAGTGATCTGTTAAACAGGACTTTGGGAAATAATATGGAGACAGCAGTCATTTTTGTAGATCTTTCTAAGGCCTTTGACCTGGTGGACCACCCCTTATTGATCGAGAGACTGCAAGGGATAGGTATCAGAGATGGCCCATTAGATTGGCTAAAATCTTATTTGGGTAATCGATCCCAGAGGATGGAAGTACAGGGTCATTTATTGGAGCAGAAGGGTCCCCAGAGACGTTCCTCAGGGATCGATCCCGGGACCTCTCGTTTCTTATTTTTATAAGAAATCTTCCACTACTGGCTGAGCATACAGAAATTTGATTATATGCCGATGATAGAGTAATTATCGCATCTGGACAATCGGAGGATGAATTGCAGTCTAATCTGCAGTCTGATTTTTTAAAGATCGAGGGGTGGTTCACCAGATCAAGGCTGATTATGAACACAAAGAAAACGAAATGTATGAAATTTTCATCAAAAAAGTGATACTACTTTTAAACTTCGAATTCATATAAAAAATCTAACTTAATTAGAACAGATAAGGATTATAGTTATTTGTGAGTGATATTTGTTGAGCAGATGTCATTTTCTTGCCATATTATGGATTTGGTAAAAATAAAAAAGTGAATAAAAGGGTGGGGGCCCCAAGGAGAACTACAGAATGTCTGACATTGATAGGAAGAAGTTGGCTGAACAGTTAACTATTCCAGTGCTAAGATATGGTGAATTGATATATAGAAGAACTAATAAAACACTCTTGGCCAGGTTGGACAAAACTTATTTCAGAGTGGCCAGATATGTACTAAAGGGGAATTATCGCACTCAACACAGCGTTTACTAGCCTGTCTATTGTTAAATTAAATTGGCTGCCCTTGGATACAAACTACATTTGTCATTGGCTAATTTTCATTCACAAAATGAAATATTCTTGTCCAAATCACTGCGGTTTCCAGCGAAGTAACATTCTAAAATGTTACTAACAAGATCAGTTCATTTAAATAAGAATACTATAGAACAATCACGAAACAAATACGGGGATAGGACTTTAATTCATCAAGCTGATAGTTTTTGGAATTCTCTTTCTTCAGATGTAAGGGAAATTGCAAATCATTCATTTGTTCGTATTATAAAAGAATTGAATACTCATACCTTACTGTTGATTACTTTTTTAATGTACTGTAAAGTTTTTATTTTATTTTTTTATTTTATTGAAATCTAGGATTACAAATACCTTTGAGCAGGAACTGCTCGTTTACAAAGTTTCGTCGAAGGAATGGGGGGTATACATACATACAAAGGTCAACATAATACATAGTTACACAATAAAAAGTAGTAAGACAGGCATAGGAAATTCCAGTAATTCAAAATGTGCCAAATGTTAGGTAGCATGACATACCAGCCAAGGGCAATCTTAGAAATAAGCACTGCAGGTGAGAGGGAAGGGGGTATGCAGGCAGAAAGGCCATTTTCGGAGGGTAGAGGGTGAGGGTAAGAGCTCTAAAGGGGAGGGATAAAAGTCAGGAAATGCCTGGAGGGGGAGGAAAGGGAGAGGGGGGCAAGGGGGTACGCAGGTAGAAGGGGTCAAGGTGGGGAGAGGTAGCTGTCAAGACTGAACTGGAGGGCAGTGAGCAGTGGGCCCCTGATTAGGAGAGGCAGTCACAACGACTAGTTGAAATGAGATGAAGTCAGAGTTGTCTCTTAAAAAGGGCCAATATAAGATCTGTCTTTATATAAAAACAGTATTTTATACTGTTTGTTGCTACATTAGTAATATTTATGCTGATGTGTTAACATGGAACTTTATTGTATATATTTAGATAGGGATCACACAGGTCTGTCTTGTAAACTGGACTTCTGTCCAAATGTCACATATTGCCTGTTTAAAAACAAAAATGTTACCTACCCAACAGATAAGCTGCAGATCCTAGTTAACCAACAGCCTACTTCCTCCTACCCCCACCCTCTAGAATTGCCTTATGTCTGCCCCATGCATTCTTAAATTCCCCCACTCTTTTCGACTCCACAACCACCTCAGGAAGGCCATTCCATGCATCTACAACCCTCTCCGTGAAAAAAATACTTCCTCTCATTGTGTCTGAGCCATCCCCTTTCTATCTTCAAATTGTGCCCCCTTGTTCTTGCACATCTTTTTCTGAAAGATGCTACCCTCTTAGACTTTGTTGATTCCCTAGAGGTACTTTAAAGTTTCTATCATGTCCCCCTCCTTTCCTCGAGGGTATATATATTAAGCTCTTTAAGTCTCTCTTCATATATGTCTTTTGGTGCAGACCCTGAACCATTTTAGTTGCCCTCCTCTGGACTGCCTCCATCCCGCCTATATCCTTGCGGAGACTGAGTCTCCAGAACTGCATGCAGTACTCCAGATGGGGTCCCACTAACTGTCTGTACAGAGGGATAAGTTCCTGTTTTCTACTGGTGATGCCTCTCCCTATACATATCAGTATCCCCCCCAGCCCTCCTTACTGCCCTACCGTTGCTTATCCACCTTTAGGTCATCTGATAGGACTACCATTGGGTCCTTTTCCATTTCTGTTCTCGTTGGTATCTTACCCCCCATTGTGCACTCTTCCCCTGGGTTATTGTTTCCCAGGTGCATTACTTTGCATTTAGCACTGAATCCAAGCTACCATACATCTGACCATTCCTCCAACCTTGCCAAGTCCCTTCTCATCCTTTCCACCCCACCTTGTGTACCAACCCTGTTGCAGAAATGTGTGTAGTCAGCAGAGAGACACTTTTCCTTCCAGTGCCTCTGCAATGTCACTTATAAAGACACTGAAAAGGACCTGTCCAAGAACTGAACCCTGCAGTATCCCCACTAGTAACCTCCCTTTCTTCAGAGTGGACTCCATTTACTATTACCCTCTGTGTCCTGTTCTCCAGCCAATTTTTTACCCAAGCTACCATCTTAGGACCCACTCCAAGGCTGGCAAACTTGTATATTAATCTTGTGTGTGGGACTGTGTCAAATGCCTTGCCAAAATCTAGGTAGGCCATGTCCACAGCCCCTTCCTGATCTACTACTTTGGTCACCCAGTCAAAGAAATCAGATTCGTCTGACGTGACCTTCCCACTGTGAATCCATGCTGCCTTGGGTTGTGTGCCCCTCTGGCCTCTAAGTACTCAACAGTTCTTTCCTTCAGAAGTGATTCCATTATTTTCCCTATCACTGAGGTCAAACCAACAGGTCAGTAGTTTCCTGCCTCTGCCCTGCTCCCACTTTTGTGAAGTGGAACATCGGTCCTCCTCCAGTCCTCTGGTACCACCCCATCCTCCTATGATTTGTTAAAGAGGGTAGTCAGTGGTGTCACTAGTTGTACCCTTAGTTCTTTTAAAATCCTGGGATGAATCCCATCAGGCCCCATTGCTTTGTCCACATTCAATTTTAAGAGTTCTTTCAGAACTCTTTCTTCTGTGAATGGGCTGCTATCAACCCTATCCAGAGGGTTTCTGTTTGGTTTAGGTACTTCCCCTTCTTCACTTATATCAAAGGACTACCAAGATCTTAATAGTACAAAGAACAGCGCCTGGGCCCTCTCTTCCAGGTATGAATCCGGCTTGGTCGAGATGAATGATCTGTGGGATTAGCTGATTGAGGCGAGCCGCCAGAATAGCTGTAAAAATCTTAGTCTGTATTTAAATAGTAAGATGACGCGATGCAATCCGCACTCTGAAGGGTCTTTCCCCGCTTTGGGGATGACAGTCATAGTTCCAAGGTGGGGGGGAGGTGCCTGCCCTTTTTCCACCCAGATCTCGTTAAAGGCGTCTGCTAGCAGAGGGACAACCTCTCAGACAAGTGATAAAAAAAACAAACCAAAAAAAAAAAAAAAAAAACACTCCTCCAAAGCCATCAGGGCTTGGACACTTCCACGGTTTCAGGTTTTTGATGGTATGTATGATTTCAGCGTTGGTTAAGGGTCCGAGGAGATCTTGGCCCTGTTCTTCTGTTAATCTGGGTAAGTCTAAAGTCCTAAGAAAAAGTACAGTTACGCAAGAACTTACCGCAACAGATCTTCAAGAGGAGCTCTTGCAGCAGGTATTACCAATAGGACTAATGATACCAGGCATTAGAACCAGATGGCAAAATCTTGTAGCTAGTAGTCTGAGGTGGGGGGCCGCCCCAAATTTGGTTCTGCCCAACATCCGATGCAGTATAAAGGGGGCAGGCTCCAGGCACCATCTCGATTCTCCTGCAGGAGACCCGGCTGAAGTAAATGGAGAACCGGGCAAGATCCTCCCCACCCTAAAGAACGGTAACAGTAATTCCTGGGAGGATGGTGGGTTGGAAAGCCACCTGCTGCAAGAGCTCCTCTCGAAGATCTACTGTTACGTTAAGTTCTTACGTAACTGTACTATCAGACTTAAAGATGGCGCTCTTGCAGCAGGTTATTACCAGTAGGACTGAGTCCCAAGCAGTACCCAAAGATAGGCCCAGGTCTGACAGGTAGGGGAGAAGAATAAACAGCTGAAATGGCTCAAGAGAGCAGGCACTGAAGGATGGCTTCGAAACCTGCTCTCCTCCTAGAAGAAATGTCCTGGCTGTAATGCCTAATGAAAGTGTGGACCGTGCTCCAGGCTGCAGCAGCACAAAGAACTGCAGAGGACACATTCCCCAATGAGGCAAAGGAGGTAGCCACAGCTCTGGTGAAGTGGCCCTTGACCGAGCCCAGCAAGGGCTTACCGTAATGCTGGTAACAAAAAGAAATGCAGTGGACTAACACAGGGTTAGTGCCTGCTTGGTGACGGGAGCCTGTCTTCCTGTGAGCAAAGGCAACAAACAACTGGTCCAGCTTCCTGAAAGAACAGGTTCTGTAAAAGTAACGTAGAACTCTGAACATCCAGAGTATGCAGCAATGCTTCCCCTTTATTGCAGAACTCCGGAAAGTAAACCGAAAGTTAGATGTCCTGGTTCAGCGTCAATTCAGACATCACCTTCGGTAAAAACTTGGGATTCATACGCAGGGCCACCCTGTCCCTATGACACACAAGGTAAGATTCCTTGCACATAAGGGCCTGAAGCTTGGAAACCCTCAGAGCAGAAGTAATAGCAACTAAAAATAATTTAAAAGACATAACTTCTGTGTGCAAGCACTGAGGCAATGGTTACCACAAAGGGCATTTGGCCAGGAAGCCAAGTTTCAAAGAAATACAAGATCACACATGCCCACACAATGCAAAGCATCATGGGCTGCATATGCCAAACTAAAACTAATACTTTCCCAGAGAGAAAGCTAAGTTCGCAAGTCGTGACTGGCTCAAAGGGAGGTAGGGTAAGTTTCTCGACAACAAAAAAAGATCCCAGGAGGAAACAGGGTCCCTCCTCAGGGATCTGATATGCAAATCACCATGTAGAAAGGTCTTGCACACATTAAGCTTTGCCAGTTTCTTCTCCCCGAACAGTTCATGATATGCTGATAAGGCACACAGGTGCACCTTGATGGAAGAGTAGCTCAAGCCCAGGTCCAAAAGGTGGAGACAGTAGTCTAGCACATGCTTGAACGGACAATCCAGAGGATCTAAGGAACGTGCTGTTGCCCCGCGGCAGAAACGCTTCCACTTCATTACAGGATGCCCTTGTGGAGGGTTTCCTCGCTGCTACCAAGACCTCTGCCACCCTGCTCGACACTCCTAAACTCTTCTCCTAGGACTGCAGGAGCCAGGTGTGCAAATGAAGAGACCGCAGGGCAGGAAGGATGAGCGTCCCCTGCTCCTGAGAGAGCAAGTGAGTGGAGAAGGCAACTGCACAGGAGGCTCCGTGGCCAGTTACTGTAGTAGCGGATACAAGATCTGTCAAGGCCAAAGAGGAGCTACCAGAATCATTCTGGCCGCCTCTGTCTACAACATGAGCAGGACTCTGAATGAGAAGGAAGGGAAGGAAGGTGCACATAAACCTCCCTGTACAGGAGAGGGACAATGCGTCTCATCAGAAAACACCAGCCCCTGGGATCTAGCGAGCAAAAAAGTCTGGCTATTTGGCATTGCACGGGGACGCATATAGGTCCAACCCTGGTTGGCCCCAACGACCAAAGAGGTTGTCTGCAACTTCCTGAAACAACTCCCACTCACAGTTCAGAGAACGAGAGTGACAGACTGTCGGAGAAAACGTTCTGGCTTCTGGGAACATACACTGCTGTGAGATCCAGACAGCATTCCACAGCCCAGTCCCAAATTCTCATAGCCTCCCTGCATAGGGAAATGACTATGTGCTCCTTGCTTGTCGATATAGAAAACAACCAGGGTATAGTCCGACTGAACCAAGAGAGGACTCAGATACTGTACCTGGTCCTGAAAAGCCTAAAGGGCTATAGAACGGCTCTCATTTCAAGAATGTTGATATAAAAAGAGACTGCTCTGTGGGGGACCAAGCTCCTCTGGTCCTGTGATTCCTAGATGGGCCCCACCAACCTGAATTTGAGACATCAGTCAAAGTCTGCAATGGGCACGGTCTCTGAAAAGACTCCTCTCTCGATATGTGGAAGGCAGAGCCACCACTGGAGAGAACGACTGATTGCTGCGGAGACTCAAATCAGGTGATCCAAGTCATCCACTACCTGGTCCCACTGAACCTTGAGGTGCCATTACAGAACCCTCATGTTCAGTCTGGCGAGAGGGATCATAGCTATGGCCACTGCACGTCGCCTAGTAACTGCAGAATTACAATCGCTGGAAGAGAAATTGTCAGATTGCCTGCCCGGTCTGATGGCAGGAACGTTTTGCCCTGGGTAGTGTCCAAAACAGCTCGAATGTACTGAAGCCGCTGGGAGGGCCAGAGTTGCTACTTCGGCCACTTTACAGTCAATCAACCAATCAAGTCTTTATTTAACCAGGCGTTCATCATTGAGCAAAAGCTCATTTGCAAGATGGACCTGGGTGGAGCATGAACAATTATATATACAGGTCAACACAGGTATTTACAAGGCAATACAAATAAAACTCTTTAGAGAGGAAAAAAAAGAAGTTCATATGTACATAGAATTATACAGATGATATACAGATTACACGGTATTTACATACATAGAAGTGTCTATAGGAAGATAAAGCAGGTTATCTAAGGTTGCAGGAGGAAATAACAGAAGAAAAAACAAATAAAAATATACACCAGGTAGAGGTGAAGGTAGGGGGAGAAGGGCTAGGCGGTCACGGTGCACAGAGAGGAGTTGGTAAAACGGGATGTAGAGAAGGTGGATGGAGAAAAGGAGTATGTGTGAGCCCCGGGATTATATGCTATAAAGTACGGGGCATGGTAGGATGTCACAACCCAGGGTAGTCAGCTCCTATCCGAGGTTGGGAAAGGAAGAATAAGGGGATGGACGGGCCTAGTGTTGATTAAGAGAGAGAACAATTGGGCTGGTGAGGAGCAAGCTGGGGGATCACTACTTAAAATTGGGTCTAGGCGTGGCTATATACCAGTGCAGACACTGGTACTGGGTCTGAGTGGGTGACACCGTGACACAGGGAGAGAAAGAATAAATTACTCACCTTAGTAATGTTGTTTCTTCAAACGGAGTCTTGCTGTATTCTGACAAATTGCAGTGAGGTCCAACCTTCGAACTGCCCCAGAGATGAGAGAGTTAACTTTCCATGCCAGGCATGGAGCATGACTTCAGTTGAGACTGTGTTGCTGTTGGAACTCAAAACCGTCAGATCTTTACGAGCTACACTCACTGGGTGTCCTGTGTGGAAACTGTAAACTTACACTACCCAACTGGCTACTAAATATAACAAACACATTTTTTGGTCTCAAAACAGACTCAAGTCAGGAAACCCCAAAAATAAAACAAACACCACCCACCCAAACTAAAGGGGTGAGAAATAAGGGGTGGGGCACCTCTTGAGTGCCAACACTGCTACTGACCACCCACATCCCAAAACAAAGGTTCTGAGAGGGGAGGCAGGGGAGCAGGTCAGACTAAAGCAAGACCCCATTAAAAGAAACATTACTAAGGTAAGTAATTTTTTCTTCAAACATGAAGTCTTGTTGTATTCTGACAAATTGCAGACTACCAAGCAGTACCTCCATGGAGGAGGAACAGAACCTACCTAGGAAATAGGCTCTGAAGCACTGCTGTGCCAAACCGAGCATCACTCCTAGCCTGGATATCCAGAGAGTAATGTTTGGTAAAAGTGTGTACTGTTTTCCAGGTAGCTGCTAGACAAATCTCTAAGATAGGAATATCCCTGGCAGCAGCCAGGGAAGCAGCTGTACCTCTGGTAGAGTGAGCTCTCAGGCCTGAGGGTGGAGTCCTGCCTAGTTTTTCATAGCAGAATTGAATGCAAGAGACAATCCACCTGGCAATAGATCTTAGTGGCAGGTTTTCCCTTACCAACCTCACCATAAGTGAGGAACAGTTGGAGGGAGTCAAACCTGTGACCCTTGGTACGCTCTATGTAGTAGCTAAGGGCCCTTTTCACATCCAAACTGTGCAGCCTTCTCTCCCCAGAGGAGGAATGGTCAATGAAGAAAACAGGAAGAGACAGACTGGTTAAGGTGGAAGTCTGAAAACACCTTAGACAAAAACTTCCTATTAGTCCTGAGGACCACCTTATCTATGGAGAGAGATAAAACTCAGGCTCCACTGACAGGGCTTGTAACTCGCTTACGCGCCTGGCAGAAGTGATGGCCACCAAGAAAACAGTTTTCCAAGTCAAGTACTTAAGCTCTGCTGAGACCAAAGGCTCAAAAGGGGGTTGCATAAGCTGGGCAAGGCAAACATTAAGGTCCCAAGCAGGGGCAGAGCCCCTGAATGGAGGATTGGTATGAAGCAATCCCTTAAAAAATTTAGAGAATACAGGATGGGCTGAAATGGAAGAAGACTTGCCTGCTGAAAGGAAGGCAGAGACAGCTGCCAGATGCACTCTTAGTGTAGCTGGTCTGGGCCCCAAGCTATTAACATGAACCATATAGTCCAGGACCGTGGACAGGCTAGCAGACTCTGGGGAAATAAATTTCCCAGAGCACCATATGAAAAATCTTTTCCACTTGGAGTTGTAAGTGTTTCTGGAGGAAGGCTTCCGAGAAGCCTTTAGAATATCCATAACACCTTGAGAGAGGTACAAATCAGCAAACTAACTCTTCAAGAGCCAGGCCTTGAGATGGAGAGATTTGAGATTCGGATACCAAACCCTCCCCTGAGCACATGTTAATAGGTCGTAATTCCTGAGAAGAGATAGGGGAAGGTAGACTGCTAAGGACAAGAAGAGAGAGTACCAGGGCTGCCTGGCCCAGTCTGGAGCAATCAGAATCACCTTGCAGAATTGAGACCTGATTTTGACTAACACCTTGAACAGGAGAGGGAAGAGGGGAAAGCATACAGGAACTTCCCTTCCCAATTGAGAACTAGAGCATCCAAGGGGACTGAGCCCAACACTGGGGGCCTGCAGCAGAAGAGAGGAAGTTGGTGATTGTCTGGGGCTGCAAAAAGATCCATCTGAGGGGTGCCCCATCTGCAGAAGATCACCTTCAAAACCAGAGGATCCAAGGACCATAAGTGATGGCCCTGAGATATCCTGCTGAGAGCATCTGCCAGGGCATTGTCCTTGCCTGGAAGGTGTATTGCTGTGAGAGAGGTGTTCAGGGAATAGGCCAGAGACCATAACTTCATTGCCTCTGTGCACAAGGCCGTAGACAGAGAGCACCCTTGCTTGCTGATATACCACATTCTGGTGGTATTGTCTGTCCTGATCTGAACTACTTTATTCTGAACAGACTTGGAAAAAGCTTCCAGTGCTAGAAACACTGCTCTGAGTTCTAATAGATTGGTGTGAAGCAGAGATTCCTGAGGAGACCACAACCCTTGGGTGGTCAGTGGTCCCAAGTGTGCTCCCCACCCCAAGAGGGAGGCATCTGTAGTAAGGATTAGAGAATGAGACTGAGTGACAAAGGGAACTAACAGTCTTAGATTGTCCTGATCCAGCCACCACTGTAACGCCTGGATCAGGGTTTGAGTCACTGGAATTAGTTTTGTCAGAGGGTCCCTTTTCTGAGACCAAAATGCTCTCAAGTGGAACTGAATATCCCTCATTTGAAATCTTGCTCCCTGCACCACTGCTGTAGAGGCAGCCATGTGTCCTAGGAGTTGCAGAAAATGCCTTGCTGGCCGAGAAACCCGAGGGGTGAATGAAGAGGCCAGTGAAATAAGTGTCCTTGCCCTGTCCAGCGGAAGGAAGGCTCTTGCTTTTACTGTATCCAGCTCTGCCCCTATGAAGGCGAGGACCTGGACAGGCTTTAGAACTGACTTTGAAAGATTCAGCAAAAACCTAGAAGTGAGCAGTTGCTGAGTTATCTGTAGGTGTAACTTGACTTGGTCTGGAGACTGGCCTACTATGAGCCAGTCGTCCAGGTATGGAAATATGGAGATCCTTTTTCTCCTTAGGAAGGCAACTACTACTGCCATGCATTTTGTGAACACCCTTGGAGCAGAAGTTAGGCCGAAGGGCATTGCTCTGAATTGGTAGTGGCATGAGGGCAGCTCGAACCAGAGGTACTTTCGATGGGAGCTTCTGATGAGAATATGGAAATAGGCATCCTTGAGGTCCAGGAAGACTAGCCAGTCCCCTGGCCTTAGAGAGGGTAGAATTATTCCCAGAGTCACCATTTTGAACTTTGGCTTTAAAAGCTGCTTGTTTAAATATCTGAGATCTAGGATGGGCCGCCATTCTCCTGTCTTTTTGGGGGTTAGGAAGTACCTGGAGTACAATCCTTTCCCTTTGTGTAGAGGTGGAACCCTCTCTATGGCTCTGAGAGCCAAGAGGGAAAAGACCTCTGCCTCTAGGGCAAGTGCCTCTGAAGGATTTGCAGGTGGAAAGGATCTGGTTCTCATCAATGGAAATTTTCTGAAGCAGAGAACCAATCCCGGGCTTACTACTTCCAGGACCCATTTGTCTGATGTTAAAGACATCCAGTCCTGGACAAAGTAAGCCAGCCTGCCCCCTACAGGTGGTGGAGAATTGGCCCTGGCAAACCCATCAGGGTGCCTGTTTGGCATTGGCTTTAGACTGAGGGGTGGAAGCAGGCCTGCTTGTACCCCGTCTGCCTCTCCCTCTAAAGAACCCCCTATGAGCATAAGCAGAAGAGGAGGCCTGGGCTTGGTAGAAAGGCCTATGAAAAGGCCTGCCCCTGCCCCTGGGATGCTGCCTCTGAGGAGTGGCTTGCCTTTCCTTGGCCTGAGCACTCCTGTAGGTGGTCCTGTACTCATCCATTTTCTTCATGTAGTTCTGTTTGCTCCCCAAACATAGAATTACCCACAACAGGAAAATCCATGGCCTTATTCTGGGTATCCTGAGACAGGCTAGTACATCTGAGCCAAGCCATCCTACGAAGGGCCACAGATGTAGCCATGACTCTAGATGAAACACCATTGGAGTCAACTGCAGCATGGAATTGCACCTTGGATGCCTCAATACCATCCGCAGCCACCTGCACCAGCTCCTTGGCAAGCTGGCCAGGGACCTGTTTAGCTAAAGCCATTACAGTGTCCTATCTAGATTTCTGATATCTAGCTGTATAGGCCATATAATTAGCCTGCCCGAGTCCCAAGGATGCTGCCATGTACAGTTTCTTTGCCATGGCATCAATCCTCCTGGAGTCCTTATCTCGGGGGTGTGAAGCCAAGAGTATATTTGCCTCATCACAGGCAGCAGCCTGCACTACCCCAACATGGCTGCATTGCTGGGTAAGGAACTCCGTATCTGAGCCTGAGAGAGTATACCTCGTCCATTCTCTTATCCACAGGAGGTATAGAATTAGGAGTCTTTAAAATTATCGTCTGTTTCCCAAAGGACTTGTGAAGGGGAATAGACAGCCTCCTGGACTCTGGGATATCCATCATTTCAACATAGTCAGGCTCCTCCTGGTCATCCACAGCTTCTTCCATAGGAAGCTGAAGAGTTTCAGCCACTTTTTTGTAAAACATAAAATGGGAAGGGGACTCGGAAAGCCTAGGAGGAGAAACTCCTGAAGGTCTGTCTGGGGAGATGTCCGGGTCAATGGGCACATCCAGACTTTCATAATCACACTCACTGTCCTCATACTCTCCTTACTCCTCCTCCGGTTCATAAAATTCCTCTAAATCATAATCCGGAACCAGGGGAACAGACCGAACCGAGCGCCTTCCTAATGGTACCGGTTTGGTCAGAACCGGGGATAGCGACTGAACAATCTTTATCGCTTTGGCTATTTCATCAGCGGTCAGAGAAAGAACTTTTGGATCCGCACCAGCTGATTTATCCCTTCTTGTTCTTTTAACTGGAACCGACTCCTCGGAGTCTGTTCTCCTTTTGCCCGAAGTAGTAGCGCCCTGGTCAGAGGGCACTCCTCCTGGTTCGGTTGGAACTGAACCGAGCTGGCCATCGGACTTCTTGGTCTCCCTTTCCCTGAGCCTACCAACTCTTTTTTCCAGGGTAGCTGCAGGAAAATTCTTACAAATCTGGCAGTCTGAATCGAGGTGGTCAAACCCCAGACAATAAACACAGGTGGTGTGGGGATCAGCCTTAGCAAAGACTTACCCACACACACACTACAGTGTTGAAACCCAGTGGGCCCGGTTTTTCTTTTCGGTTTCTCAGACATGGCCAGTCCTAACAAAACTTACCCTTTTGGCAATCCGCCAGAGCAAGACACCCTTATCGGTTCCTGACTGTGTTACAGGTGCGTGAAAAATCGTAATAAAAAAAAAAAAAAAAAAAAATTTAAGAACGGTTACCACACTCTAAAAGCAGAATAAAGTTTTTTTTTTTTTTTTTTTTTTAAACAACCTGATTGGTTCAAACCGAACCGATCCCACGTTTACAAGTTCCACACAGAATATTAACAAAAAATAAGTCTATCTAGTACTCGCGAAACCACAGACAGAGACTGAACCGACAAGTTACGGTTTAAATTCGGTCGAAAACCAAGAAAAACAGTACTTTAACCAACAAATTGAACAGACTAAAGGAGAAAATCTCCGGAGCAAAGAATCTGACGGTTTGAGTTCAAACAGCAACAGACAGAGTCTCAACCGAGCTCGAGCTCAGCGTTCAATGCCTGGCATGGAAAGGTAACTCATCTCCAGGGCAGTTCAAAGGTTGGACCTCACTGCAATTTGTTAGAATGCAGCAAGACTTAATGTTGTTTGAATAGATCCTTAGTTTCCTCCAGGGACAAAGCCAACTGGCTTGCTGACCAAGCCAAAACAAGCCAGTCGTCCAGGTAAGGATAGACGCAGTGGCCTTTCCTCCTCAAGACCACCGCTACCACCACCAGGAACTTAGTGAAAACACTGGGTGCCGACAAAATGCCAAAGGGCAAGACCCTGAACTGAGAGTGCCGGTCCTGAAAGCGGAAGCATAGAAACCTCCTGTGCGAGGGCAGGACCTTTGTGTGCATATAGGCATCCTGCATATCGAGGGAGCATAACCAGTCTCCCTGAAGAAGGAGTACCACCAGGCTTGCCACAGTCACCATCCGGAATCTTTGGTACCCGATAGATTGAGTTGGCCAAGATCCAGTATGGGGCGAAGATCTCCCGTTTTCTTGGGAACCAGGAAAAAGCAGGAGTAGAAGCCTGTGCCCCACTGGGCAGGGGGAACCGACTGAATAGCCTTCTTCTGAAGGGAGGCACTATATCTCATCCACCAGAAGCCGGGCATGGTCTGGTGAACAAGTGGGGGGTTGTCTGGTGGTATGCTGAGAAACACGAGAGAGTAACCCCTCTCAATAGTTTCTAGCATCCATTAGTCAGAGGTGACACTGGACCATTCTGCGAGGTAAAGGGAAAACCTCCCTCCTACAGTCTCGTTCTGCATGACCTGAGGATGAGAAGGGGGTTGCAGCAAGTCAGGCTATTGGGGGGTGGTCGGACATAGAGACCGATGACCTTTAGGTTGCTTGGGGCCCTGGGCACCTTGAGGGATAGGATGGCTGCACTTTGAACCCTTTTCATTGGGGTTGCTTGCCCCTTGTCCCAGACTCTCACAAAAGGGACAACAGTGACCTTGAGGCTCCGACTTATACATCTTATGAACGTCTGCAAGAGCCTTGCCTGAATCTTGCAGGCTTTTGACAAGTGACTACCTCCTGGCCAAACAATACTGGGCCCTGGAAGGGGGAATCCAACATGGGGCCCTGAAAGTCAGGGCGAACACCAGACACCCTAAGCCAGGAGTGCCTCCTCAGACAGATTCCAATTGCAGCCGCACGGGAAGCCATGTCCACCAAGTCATAAGAACAGCAGAGGACATGCTTGTCCACGTCCATTCAGGAATGGATGCAAGCTAGGATCTCACTCTTACTGTCAGTCTGGCAGAGTTTACCAGCTCCATGGTCTTCTCCCACAGGGACTGGTTGGTAGGTGACCATGTGGGGAAGAAAGTTCAGTGAGCGGATAGATCTATTGCCTGATGAATATACTTTTCTGCCCCAGTGATCCAACTTTTTGGACTCCAAATCAGGGGGCTGGGCGCTCAGGTGCTTAGCTTGACTGACACGGACGTGAGCAGCTGCCAGCCCCAAAACACTCTGCCTTAGGATCTTCCCCCAAGAAAGTTCACTTTTTGGGGGCTTTAAAGAGTGTGTCCGCCTTCCTAGGAACAGCAGAGGTGGACGATGGTTTCTGCCACACAAGCCTGGTGACGTCCTGGAAAAGCTCCACCAGTAGCGGGATAACCGGAGGTTTGGGTCCTTTGGACCCCAGAAACATGGCTAATCACATTCATTCTGGGTCCAGCTCCTCGGTGTCTCATTCAAATGGAATACATATGATGTATAACGTCCAGGAACGAGGGGTCATCCAGGGGGGAAGTGGGCAAGTTCTTGGGACCTGGGGATGAGGGAGCAAACACCTCCTCATCCGAAGAATCAGAGGAAGAAGGACTCGCATCATCATCAACCAAAGAGGTTGGGCGCCTGCTGGAGGAGGGGACTGGGGACGAGTACCTTCCCCTCCGTTTGCCTTTTGGATCTGGCTGGGATTGGTCACCCTCATCAGGTTTGTAAGGAGCTGGAGGGGGCCCATAGGAGGCTCCCTAGGAGAAGGGTCAGAGGATCTGTACAGCAGGTCCCCTTTGACCGTTTCCAGCAAGTCGAAAAGAGACTGTCCACCAGAGTAACCACAGGTGGAGCAGGTATCCGATTCGCAGGACCGGGCATCTGCAGATCCTGAGGCTCTGGCGTCCAGTCGGGAGAACCCTCTTTGGCCTTGTCAGGCTACTGCTAGACATCCATCTCCTTGGGGGACCCAGCGTCCGGAGTAGGAGGGGCCTCTCTGGCGACAAACCTGCGGAAGGTGGGGCGGTCATCAGTATACCATCCAGTGACGGCCTCTGATCTGGCTTTGGGACCCAAGTCGCAGGAGAGGGCAATCGGCTCAAGGGACGCTTGTCGGGTGGAGTACCGTGGCTGAAGGAGGCATCCGATGGCAAACGGACCCTTGTCGCCTGTCCAAGTCGTCCGGTCATTTACGTTTCTTGGACGACCCGCCGGGCTTATGGCCAGAGTCCTTGGGCCTGCTGGAAGGCATTACCTTCTTGGGTCAACCCAGTCGAGGATTTGTGGGGTTGGGGGACCAGGGAAGGCTGGGCAAGCGAACGCCTGGAGGAAGACTGCTCCCTGAGCTTACCTTGACAAAAGGAGGGAGCAGACTTCGAAGATGTCCCTGCAACCCTCATAGGTACTGAACCCGACTTCCTGCTACAGGAAGTCAGACCTGGCCATATCCTTCTCCCTATGGTGTGTCCAGCCCAAAGTCTTCTCGGGGGCCTTGGCAGGAAGAGCTGCACTCTAAGGTCCACTGCATAGCTGCCACCTTCTGCTCATGGAAATCGACTAAGTGTTGGCTCTCATAGTCCTCGTCTTCTGGTTAAGCTTCTTGCAATGCAGGCAGTCAGCTGGCCAATGGTCAGGGCCTAGAAAGATTAGGCAGGCCGCGAGGCCATCCTTGGCTGGTATCACTTTCCCACATGCACACTTTGACTAGCACCACGGTGGAGAGTGTAAAGACATGCAAGAAAATAGTTCACTAACAAAATCGGAAAAACTAGAAAACTACAAAAAAGCGCAGTTGACTGCAGGTAAAGGCATCCGTGGAACTGAACTAAGCAGGTTAACGGCAGGAAAAGAACCAACATGCTGCCGGGGGGGGGGGCGCCGGCTTTTTACTGCATCAGACATTGGGCAGAGCCAATGACGGGGGCAGTCCCCCGCCTCAGACTACTAGCTGCAAGATTTTTCCGTGGGGTACCAATGCCTAGCGGCATTAGTCCCATTGATAATACCTGCTGCAAAAGCTCCACCCCGAAGTCAGATCTTTCCTTTTCAGCCACCTTGGTTTCTTGTTGTGGTTGATACACAGTTGTGTAGTATGAGACAAAGGCCTCAGCTATTTGATTGTCCTGTAGCAGGGAGAGCCTGTCTTAGGGTGCTTTATTTGGGTTATTTGTGCCCCATCTATTCCCTGTCCAAGTCTGAATGCAAGGAAGAAAAGAAGAAAAAATTACTCACCTTAGCAATGTTTCTTCTAATGGAGTCTTGCTGTATTCTGACTATCGCAGTCAGGTCCTGCCCTTCAACTGCCCTGGAGAACAAAGCCAACTTTCCACGGCCAGCACAAAACGTTCAGCGAGAGCTCGGCCGAAGCCCCCCCCATCTGTTTAAACTCTAAACGTCAGATCTTTATGAGCAATACTCACTAGAAGTTGTGTGGAAACTAAAATTCACACTAGCCAACTGGCAACTAAATATTAAAAATGTTTTTTTGGTTTCGAAGCAAAGACAGACCCCAGGCAGGAAACCCAAAAAACAAAACACACCATCACCCAAAGTAAAGGAGGGTGAAAAAGGGGCACCCTAAGTTGTAACACACTACTGCCCCCACATCTCAAAACCAGGTTCTGAGAGGGCGCGGAGGAGGTCAGAATACATCAAGACTCCATTTGGAGAAACAACATTACTAAGGTGAGTAATGTTTCTTCAAACAACATCAAATCTTGCTGTATTCTGACTATTACGAACTTACCAAGCAGTACCTCCATGGAGGAGAACAGAACCTACTTTGGGAATAAGATCTGAAGTACTGCTGTGCCAACCCGAGCATCACTCCTAGCCTGGATATCCAGAGAGTAATGCTTGGTGAATGTATGGACAGTTTTCTAGGTGGCTGCTTGACAAATTTCTAAGATAGGAATATCCCTGGCAGCAGCCAGGGAAGCAGCTGTACCTCTAGTAGAGTGAGCCCTCAGGCCTGAGGGTGGGCTTCTACCCAGTTTTTCATAGAATTGTATACAAGAGACAATCCACCTGGCAATAGATCTTAGTAGCAGGTTTGCCCTTACCGACCTCTCCATATGTGAGGAACAACTGGAGGGACTCAAAACTGACTCCTGGTACGCTCTATGTAGTAGCTGAGGGCCCTTTTAACATCCAAGCTGTGCAACCTCCTCTTTCCAGAGGAGGAATGGTCAGTGAAGAAAACAGGGAGAGACAGACTGATTAAGGTGGAAATCTGAAACCACCTTAGGCAAAAACTTCCTGTTAGTTCTTAGGACCACTTTATCACTATGGAAAGAGGAAATCAGGCTCCACTGACAGGGCTTGCAATTCACTGGTACGCCTGGCAGAAGTAATGGCTACCAAACACACAGTTTTCCAAGTCAAGTACTTAAGCTCTGCAGAGGACAAAGGCTCAAAGGGTGGTTGCATAAGCTAAGCAATGCAAACATTAAGGTCCCAAGCAGGAGCAGGGTCCCTAAAGGGGGGATTGGTGTGTAGCAATCCCTTGAAGAACTTACAAAACACAGGATGGGCTGGCAGAGGAGAGGGCTTGCCTACTGACAAGAAGGCAGAAACAGCTGCCAGATGCACTTTAAGTGTAGCTGGCCTAAGTCCTAAGCCATTAAGATGGACCATATAGTCCAGAACTGTAGGCAACCCAGCAGATTATGGAGAAATATGCTTATTGGAGCACCAAATAGTGAACCTTTTCCATTTGGAGTTGTCACCCTTTCTGGTGGAAGGCTTTCGAGGAGCCTTAAGGATATCCAGAACCCCTTGAGAAAGGTGTAGATCAGCAAACTAACTCTTCAAGAGCCATGCCTTGAGATTGAGAGATTTGAGGTTCAGATACCAGATCCTCCCCTGAGAGCATGTCAACAGGTTATAATTCCTGAGAAGAGAGAGGAAGGTGGACTGCTAAGGACAGCAACAGTGGGTACCAGGGCTGTCTGGCCCAGTCTGGAGCAATCAATCACTTTGCATGGTTGAGACCAGATCTTGACTAATACTTTGAACAGGAGAGGGAAGGGTGGAAAGCATACAGAAATTTCCCTTCCCAATTAAGAATCAGAGCATCCAGGGGGACTGAGCCCAAGACTGGGGGTCTGCAACAAAAGAGATGAAGTTGATTGTCTGGGGCTGCAAACAGATCTGTGGAGTGCCCAATCGAGAAAATCACCTTCAAAACTAGGGGATCTAGGGTCCATTCGTGATGGCCCTGGGATATCCAACTGAGAGCATCTGCTAGGACATTGTCCTTCCCTGGGAGGTGAACTGCTATCAGAGAGGTTTGCAGGAAATAGGCCAGGGACCACAACTTCATTGCCTCTCTGCACAAGGCCGTAGACAGAGTGCCCCCTTGCTTGCCGATGTACCACATGGTGGTGGTGTTCTCTGTTCTGATCTGGACCACCTTGTTCTGTACAGATTTGGAAAAGGCTTGCAGTGCCAGAAACACTGCTCTGAGTTCCAAGAGATTGATGTGAAGCACAGATTCTTGAGGAGACCACAATCCCTGGGTGATAAGATCCCCCAGGTGGGCTCCCCAGCCCAGCAGGGAAACATCTGTGGTGAGTATCACTGAATGAGACTGAGTGACAAAAGGAACTCCTTGTCTCAAGTTGTCCTGATCCTGCCACCATTGCAGGGCTTGGATCAGAGTTCGAGTCACTTGGATTAGCTTGGTAAGGGAATCCTTTCTTTGGGACCAAAAATCTCTTAAATGGAACTGAGTGTCCCTCATCTGGAATCTTGCACCTTGGACCACTGCTGTAGAAGCTGCCATGTGGCCTAAGAGCTGAAGGAAATGCCTTGCTAGTTGAGACACCTGAAAGCTGAATGAAGAGGCCAGCTCCATCAGAGCTCTTGCTCTTTCCAGGGAAAGGAAAGCTCTTGCTTTTACCATATTCAGCTCTGCCCATATGAAGGTGAGGAGCTGCACTGGCTCGGGAACCAACTTTGGTAGGTTGAGAAGAAATCCTAAAGAAGTGAGCACTTGCTGGGTCACTTGCAGGTGTGACTTGACTTGGTCTGGGGACTGGCCCACTATGAGCCAGTCGTCCAAATATGGAAAAATGGAAATCTCGTGTTTTCTTAGGAAGGCTACAACTACTGCCAGGCACTTTGTGAAGACCACTGCTCTGAACTGATAGTGGCCTGAGGGCAACTCTAATCTGAGGTACTTTCTGTGGGAGCACCTGATGGGAATGTGAAAGTAGGCATCTTCGAGATCCAGGGAGGCTAGCCAGTCCCTGGCCTTAGAGAGGGGAGAAAAAATTACGCACCTTAGTAATGTTTCTTCTAATGGAGTCTTGCTATATTATAGACATTAGCAGTTTGATCCAGCTCTAGAACTGCCGGAGTGAAATGGTTAAAACCATTCAAAATAGAATTTTGCACGAGAGCAAGCTCTATCTGTGTCATTTCAAACTTGAACTATCAGATCTTTCAGCCAAACTCACTAAGGTCTGTGTGGAAGCTGTAACCTACACTAGCCAAATGGCTACCTAAATAATAACAACCATTGATGGTCCCAACACCAAGACTCAAGTCAGGGACCAGAAATACTAACACCATTCTAATAATATGAAAATGGAACATAAGTATAATAAAACACACACCTTGCGTACATACACACCCCAAAGTCCCAAAGGGACAAAATGCTAACAGGACATAAGTAGTGCCCACCAAGTTCCCGCACCCCACCAAGTAGAGGTTCTGAGAGGGCAGGTTGGGAGGGAGGTCTATAATATAGCAAGACTCCATTAGAAGAAACATTACTAAGGTGAGTAATTTTTCTTCAAACAAATAAGTCTTGCTATATTATAGACATTAACAGAATAAACAGCAGTACCTCCAAGGAGGAGGGCAGAACCTACTTAGGGAATAGGCTCTGAAGAACAGCTGTGCCAAGCCGAGCATCTCTCCTGGCCTGGACATCCAGGGAGTAATGCTTGGTAAAAGTGTACCGTTTTCCAAGTAGCAGCCTGGCAAATCTCTAATAAAGGGATATCTCTGGCAGCAGCTAGACCAGCTGTACCCCTGGTAGAATGAGCCCTCAAACCGGGGGGCTCTGCCCACTTTCTGATAACAAAGTGGATACAAGAGACAATCCACCTGGCTATTGATCTCTTAGTGGCAGGTTTGCCTTTCCCAACTTCACCATAGGTAAGGAAAAGTTGGAGGATTCAAACCTGTGACCTTTAGTGAGCTCTATATAACAACTAAGAGCTCTCTTAACATCCAGGCTGTGCAACCTCCTCTCACCGAAGAGGAGTGATCAGTGAAAATACTGGAAGGGAGATAGATTGATTAAGATGGAAATCTGAAACCACCTAGGCAAAACTTCCTATTAGTCCTAAGGACTACCTTATCCTGTGGAAAGAAATAAAGTCAGTCTCCACTGACAAGGCTTGCAATTCACTTATGCGTCTGGCAGAAGTGATAGCCACTAGAAAACAGTTTTCCAAGTTACGTACTTAAGCTCTGCAGAAGACAGAGGTTCAAGGGGTTGCATTAACTGGGCAATGCAAACATTAAGGTCCCAAGCAAGGGCGGTTCCGAAGGAAGATTAGTATGGAGTAATCCCTTAAAAACTTGGAAAACACAGGATGAGAGGAAAGAGGATGACTTTCCTGCAGACACAGCTGCCAAATGAACTCTCAAGGTAGCTGGTCTGAGACCCAAGGAATTAAGATGTACCATGTAATCTAACAAAATGGGCAATTCAGCAGATTCTGGGAAATATTTTTCCAGCACACAAATGGAAAACCTTTTCCATTTAGACTATAAGTAGCCCTAGTGGAAGCTTTCTGGAAGCCTTTAGGATCTCAAGAACACCCTGAGAGAGGTGTAAATCAGCAAACTCCTAACTCCTCAAGGGCCAGGCCTTGAGGTTGAGGATGAGGTCCGGATACCAAACCCTTCCCTGGGCACAAGTCAACAGATTGTGATTCCTGGGAGGCACAGGAAGATGGACTGTCAGAGACAGAAGGAGTGGGTACCAGGGCTGCCTGCCAATCGGGGCAATCAGAATCACCCTGCAAGGCTGAGATCTGATTTTGACTAGTACTTTGAATAGAAAAGGAAAGGGAAGCATAAATACAGGTTACTCACCTGTAACAGGAGTTCTAGGAATGGTATATGTTGTTCATCCACACTCATTGGCAGTATCCTTGCCGCTTTAAATCTTGCCGGAAGGTCTTCAACCTTGCTCCTCCCACCCACCCGGGTGGTATAACTCTCGGCTCCGCCCCATGACGCCAGATCTGGCCCGCTGGAAGCTCAGGTTGTGCGTCGAAGCCGGGGAGGTCGGGTGGGTCGTGTGGATGAACAACATATACCATTCCTAGAACTCCTGTTACAGGTGAGTAACCTGTATTTCTAGGAAATGGATATGTTGTTCATCCACTCAATAACGAGACTCTAACAGTTCTCCGGGAGGAGGGAGGCAGACGCACACCCACATATACTTGCCAGGGAAGAGAGACTGGAGGAACCCGAGGCCCAAAACCAGCATCCCAGGGTGACTCAAGGTCGATGTGGTAGTGGGTAATGAGCGTTTGCTGACTTCCAGGTAGCAGCCCTGCAGATTTCCTGGATAGGGGCGTCCTGGAAGCAGCACCGTTGCAGCAGTATGGCGGGTAGAATGAGCTCTTATCCTCTGGGAGGCTCCATGCCCGCCAACTTATAACGAGATCTATGCAGGAGGTTACCCACTGCTTATACGTCCGCTTGGCTGCAGGTCTGCCAGATCGCGACTTCAGCGGCGGGTGACAAACAGCTGGCGAACCTCTCCCAATTTCAACCGTCGCTCCTTATAATAAGCGAGCGCCCCTCTAGGTCAGAGTATGGAGCCTATATTCGACCTCCGAGGTGTGATTGGGGTAGAACACGGCAGAGTCAACACCTGGTTAGGTGAAACTCCGACACCACCTTCGGAAGGAATTTCGGTGGGGGCAGGGACAACCTGTCCCTGTGGAAGACCAGGTAAGGAGACTCTGATGGAAAGCGCCTGGAGCTCTCCCATCCTTCTGGCTGGACGTGATAGCCACCAAGAAGGCGGTCTTCCACGACAGGTGAGAGAGAGCACACCTGTGCATAGGTTCGAATGGCTTGCCCATGAGCTGCCAGTACCAGCAGTAGATCCGGAGGTGGGGTTTCCCGCACTGGAGGAAATGTGATCAAGGCCTTTGAAAAGCCCAGACCACCTCTCTCCTGCGCCACCGACTGCTTCCCCGGCCCGCTACCGGTAAGCAGAGATGGCTGTGCCAGGTGCACCCTTAGGTCGCCGACCTAAGCCCTTGACTAGAAAGGGACCATAAATAGTCCAAGATGCTTGCCAAGGAACAGGAGGAAGGGTCCAAGCCTTGCTCTGACACCAAATGGAAAACCTTTTCCATTTGAAGGCATAGCATTTTCTGGTCGACTCCTTAGGACGCCTCAACTACATTGAGGACCTCGTCGGAAGACCCAAGGCCTGGAACTCTAGCCGCTCAGGAACCAGGCCGTCAGGTGCAGAGGATTGAAGGTCCGGATGAGACACCTTCCCTGATTGACAGAAGCAGGTCGGGCGAGCTGGAGCTGCCGCGGAGTCCTGGAGCTGAGACTGAGGAGATCTGGGTACCAGAACTGGCGAAGCCAGTCTGGGGCTATCAGAATCACTTCGCCTTGTCCCTCCTCGCCTTAGAAGCACCTTGTGGATCAAGGGAAATGGGAAAAGAAGCTGAAAAGAGGCCCGGGGTCCATTGCCTCGGAGAAGGCATCCCCTGGCAGCGAGCCCTGCTGGGGGGGCGGGCGTGAACAGACTCAACCCGGCGTTCTCCATGGAGGCAAACAGGTCCACCTGAGGTGTGCCCAAAGGAGAACAGATGCTGTACTACCTCCGGCAGGAGAGACCACTCGTGGGATGCAGCCCTATCCGGCTCAGGGCATCGCCAGGGTGTTGGAGGCTCCTGCCACGTGAATGGCTGGAGATCCGCCTCCAGGCTGCGCACAGGTGACCAAATGCGGAGGCTTCCTTGCATAGAAGCATGGAAGCGCGTCCCGCCCTGGCGGTTCAGATAGTACATAGTGCAGCAAGTATTGTCCGTCTGGACTCGGACCACTTGACCCCGGAGGACGAAAAAGCGGTGAGGCTAGGCGGACCTCTCGGGCTCCAACAGGTTGATGTGGCATCGGGACTCCCGCGGGGACCAGGGGCCATGAGCCAGTGTTCCCCAGATGGGCACCCCAACCCATCAGAGAGGCATCGGTCGATAGAGACCAGCCGGCTCCGGGCGGACAACCGGGATGCCCTCCTGCAAATGAACTGGAACGGTCCACCACTGGAGAGCGTACATCCCCTGTGTCACCGGCATAAGCTGGTCAAGGGATGCTGGCGTTGTGACCACTGGCTGGCCAGTCCCCACTGAAGGCGCGTATTTCCAGCGGGCCCAACGGACCCACGCTGGTGCAGGCCGCCATGAGACCCCAGGAGGCGCAGGAAGTCCCGGACAGGGGCGCAATTGCCCAACCAGAAATGATCGAACAAAGGAGGAAAGACCCTCGGCCCTGTCCGCCGGGAGCTGGCGCTCTGGCTCGAGAGTTGAGCTGCGCCCCGGTGGATAGAATCACCTGCTTGACCGAGTTCAGGCTTGGCCTCGTTGATAAGGAGGCCCAGTTGAAAGCAGACCTGGAGGCCAGATCTCTGGA